>CM037093.1:37194899-37754112 GCA_020916435.1 Oxytropis ochrocephala | reverse complement strand
ATTTTTGGCATTTTTGGACTATACTTATATACTCAAAATAGATTAACCGCACAAGATAAGATTAATAAGAAAAAGAGTCGGGCCAAACACAAAGATTTGAGAATGACCGACTAGACAAATACGCTAAAACGACTCGATAGAAGAAATGGACTCATTAACTAAAAACACTAAAATTAACTCGGGACTGCACACTTAAGTCCGAATTGAAAAGACAAGCCAAATTCAAGAAAAAATGACTTTTGGTAGACTTATTTTATGTAATGCATCAAATCCAAATACTTAAGATTAAAATTAAAGAACGCATCTAAAAGATCGATCATTCACGCGGCTCAGCCTAATTTAAATAACGGGTATTTCGATTTAAAGGTTGGATAACCTAAATTGGCTTAAGCTTAAAAGGACGACAAAATGGGGTAGATATAAAGATTGGTCTAATCTCCCATGTTTCTCGCTTATTTTCTTTTTATCAACAAAATTTATGAGAGTACTATTTTCGATCAAAATTTAGATAGAGTACCATTTTTTCTTCTTGATGTTTCTTCCCAAAGAGAATTTTCAGATCGTAAGATTTTACGACACTATCCCCTTCATTTAAAAAAAAAAAATAGTTAAATAGAAGACATGAGACATGACAACATTATTCTATATTATCAAAACCAAACAAAACATTATTCTCCCTACCAAAAAAAAAAAAAGCATTGTTCTAATAAACTTCCAAAAATAATTCTTATTCTAATAAAATAAATAAAACATGACAAAATTATTCTGCTCTGTTACTTTTAATCGCCATTTTATTTGTTACTTTTAAAACATGATAAAATCTGACCAAACTATCACTAATAGTTAAATTGAAGACACCAGACATGCATGATAAGATTATTCTAATTATGATGCTTTGAAAAAACAAACATTATTCTTTTTTTGACAAAAACAAAACATTATTCTAATCAACTAAAAAGTCCTTATATTCTAATAAAACAAAACATGAAAGTTATTCTAACCTTTTTTTTACTTTTAAATAGCCATTTCATTATTGACGGGCGGCCCATGTAGTGATTCTCAAAAACCCTATTTTATGTCAAGAAAATAAACAATGTATAAAAAGAATAAAAAGCAGACGAAATATGTGCAGTGTACAAATTATTTAAACTAATAAATAACGCAAGACTTTAATAAACAAGTCTTAATTACATCTTTTTTAAATAAATAACGAATTCATTTATGAAAGACAAGTTTTACATCTTTATCTTATCTCCCGCTTTATGGTGTTCTAAGATAAAAAAGATGTGTTTTTGTTAAGGTAGACCTAACAAAACAGTATAGTTGATAAGGTAGAAGAAAGCAGATAAACTAATTTATAAAGTGGATGAGTTGATAGCAGATATACCAATGGGCTGAATTTAAAGTGTTTGGTTGAAAGTTAATGTATGAACCAAATTTTATAAAAATAAAATGACAAAATGGACATTTAGAACACTACTAGAAAATCGTGATTACCAACGGTCAAAAGTCATTTGCAATACTCCAAACCACAAGTATGTTGAAATATATAATCAAAACCCTATTCTAATTAAAATAGCCAGATATAGTCGCTATTTTACAAAAAAACAAACAGATGTAAAAATGGTTATTAACTAACCTAACTACTTCTAGTTTGTTATTGTAACAAACTTAGTTTGTTGAGTAGCAACAAACTAGTTCTAATAAATTAGTTTTTCCAAATTCATATAAATACATAGATGTACATATGCAAATATACAGCTAATGAAATTTACGCTTTTCAAGTTCAAAATTTGTTCTAAGTTTTCTATATTCTACGCTATACTCCTCGCAAACCGCTAGCTCCAAGATCTTCATCTTTCTAAGTGTTTATTTCTTTTGTGGTGGTGCATCAAATAGTGATTTTACTCGCACAAGAAGAAAGAAACTAGGTTAGGAGGTTGTGTTTCAAAGGATCAAACTTAAAGACAAGAGAGAAGACAACATAAGGTGTCTCGTGTTGAATATCCTGGTTGTAGTCTCAAGGTTAAAGCTCATAGTGTGCATGCAAAAGTAGAAAACAACATATAGTTTAGGTTTGTTCAGCTTAAAAGAAATATACACTAATAACACATAGAGGTGTGAGATTCTACCTTTCTTGAGCATCGAGAACTGGTTGATTGCTGACACCCGCAAATCATCAAAGAATGTAAAATTAGGTTTCGTGGATCTAGACAAATCAAGATAAAGGTTGAAGGAAATTGTATTCGTAGTGAGATTATACTTAGCAAGTTGTTGCAGAGTGTTTGATTCATTGAATCAAAACTAAGAAGCAAACTAGGGTTCGTGGGTAAGAATCGAGTCTATCACGAAGTGAGAAGAAGTTTTTAGAGCTTCAAATCGGCCGATTTAGGAACAAAACCAACGGGGTTTTGTTTCATCATCATCGCTGATCATCATCACCAATCCAAGCCAACTCAAGCTTCAATCACCGCGGGTGAGAGCCTCAATTAGCTAGGTTTCAGCTTTGAGAACAAGAAGAAAGAGAGAGAGATCTGAGAATCAAGCAGTTGAGAGAAGAGTCTCTGGTTTCGTGAGAAACCGAGCCAAGCCGACATAAATACCTCGAGTCAAAGGTGACCCACACATTATCCATATTGAACGGTCCAAAAGCGCAAGACCCAGAAAAACATTTGTTCGCGTAACTTCAACATCATCGATCGGGCTTGGAAAGTCGGGCTTTCAATTGTTGCACCTCCCTCGCCATCGATACCACCCGCAAGCAAACAAGTGTGTTAAAAGTGTAAAATTCAACATGGTATAAACAGAGCAATTGTAAACGATCCCGCAAAACTCTAAACTCTACTCTATTTCTTGCATTTTTCTTGAAAGTTTTTTCTTATTTTTTCTCGTTTAATCAGGTAAAGTGTGCGTATGTCCAGTAGCTTTAAAACAAGATAACAAAATGAGTTCTAAGGACATTCAAACACACCTAAGTTTTGGTGCACAAGTGCCTACCCTAACCGGTAAAATCGATAGTGGTGCCACCAAATGGTGGCGCTTTTGGATGTCGTGGTGTCCCAAGGTTGTCAAAGATGGTGTTACACCATTAACAACTACCTCTAATGATGAGGACAAAACTAAACATGAGGATGAAGTCCAAATGGATCGAAGGCACCGTGATCTAATCCATATTGGGTTGGGATGACAAGAATCTTTGTTAGAGTTAGGGAATCAAGAGTTCCAAGAAAGTACGGGACACTCGATCGCTACTATAATGGGGCAACCGAGGCCAAAAGGAAAAATAAGCCCTGTGTGGCTCTCAAGATGAGACCCTAAAGATGAAAAGTGATGAGGATGTTGTAACTCATCGTGGGCCGTAAAGAAAAATTACAAATGCTATGAACCTTAATGGCTTAAGTCTTATAGATGAAGAAATCAGAGGAAAATCTTGAGATCACTAACTAAGAAGTATTATATCTATGTCAACATCCTTGAAGACACACTCAAAGTTGAGGATCTAAATGTGGAGCCTCAATCGCCTAGGGTTTCAGCTTGAGAACGAAGAAGAGAGAGAGAGACAGATCAGAGAATCAAGAAGTGAGAGAAGAGTCTTGGTTTCGGGTGAGAAACCGAGTCAAGCCGACATAAATACCTCGGTCAAAGGTGACCAAATGTGATTATCCATATTGAACGGGTTCTAAAAGCGCAAGACCCGCTAAAAACATTTGTTTGGCGTAACTTCAACATCATTGGGTTGACTTGGAAAGTTGGGCTTTCAATAGTTGCACTCTCCTCGCCATCGATACCACCGCAACCAAACAAGTGTGTTAAAAGTGTAAAATTCAACAAAGTAAGTGGCTAGTTTCGATCGACATCGAGGAAAAAGTTCCCGGAAATGGACTGCTCAATAATGAATATCGACACTTTATCAAATGTTCTCACTGGTAATTACTTGTGGCGATTTCCATTGGTACTTCCCGACCATTCTCGCCCTTCAAGAATTTTACCTCACGATTTTTTCGCTGGTAAGTACATTCTTTTCGCTTCCAACTAATATTCTGTAAGTAAGTATATGCTTCTCATTTCCAACAAAATTCCCATTGGTAAGTTTTTCGTAGGTTTTCCGACAGATACCGAGGTTTCTGGGAATACCTAAGTTATTTGTTACCCTTTATAATGTTTACAATTCAATTCTGATGCAGTTCCTGCCAATTCAATTAATTTTAGTTCATTTTCAAATTTTGATTTAGTCCTTGAGACATACAATCTAGATTCAATTTAACTAAAACTTCCATAATAGTTCAACAAATGCTGAAACTTCACATAAACTATTATAAGTTGCAAAAATTTTCATAAACTACATTAATGTTCAAGTGCACAAACTAAAAAGTTCCAAACAATGTGCTAAAACTTCACAAGTGCACAGAACTTCACATAATCTAAAACTTCCATAAAACTACAAGTACCAAAACATTATAAAAGTGTTAAAAACTTCCGTAAACTAGTACAATTGTAAAAAAATGCAAAAAAAAAAAAACATAAACTCCAGAATGTCATAAACTGAATCCCTAAATGCAAAAGCCCTAACGACTTCATCTATTACTAGTAGTATACTCGCGCATATGCACACGGTGTTATCGATTATTTTTATTAATAGACTTAGACATTATTTAATTAGTCGGAACAATACCCTCGTGAAAATCAAAATTAATTTTAAAGTATATAAACAAATGGTTTCAAATAGTAATTGAGTTAGTCCTAACATTACTCTCGTGAATATTTACCAAAGAATATGTAATATTTCCTAGAGATTAGAAAACAAAATTTTATTAAATTTCAAAATTTTCAAATTGTAATTTTTCCGTGAGAGATTAAATAAAACTTATTGATAGAGAAAAGTGATATATTAAAATGAAATTAAAGTATATATATTGTGAAAAATAGCAAATGAGATAGAGTTAGAGGAAGCAAGATATTAGTTTATGAGATGGGTAGTGTGGTATTTTTGGTAGTGGGTGTTTTGATAAAAGATATAGTTGATTGATAGTTGATAAAAAGTGAGATAGAAAAAGTTTGTTTAAAAGAATGGTAGTTTGATATTTTTAGTAGTGGGTGTTTTGATAAAAGATCTAACTCGATAAAAAGTGAGATAAAAAAGTTAGTTTAAGAGAAGGGTAGTTTGGTATTTTTGTTAGTGAGTGTTTTGATAAAAGATATAGTTGATTGATAGTTGATAAAAGTGAGATAGAAAAAAAGTTAGTTTAAGAGAATGGTAGTTTGATATTTTTGGTAGTGGGTGTTTTAATAAAAGATATAGTTGATAGTTGATAAAAAGTGAGATAGAAAAAAATTAGTTTAAGAGAAAAGTAGTTTGATATTTTTAGTAAGTGAGTGTTTTGATAAAAGATATAGTTGATAGCTCCTAACAATTTACCTAACAAATCAAAAACAATGATGGTAAGAATACATATAAAACAAAAACTAAGATATACCTAAATATCGCTTCGTAATCATCCCGAGCATGGAGGCTCCACCATCCGACTCATCGGCATTTTCATCGCCATCTTGTTGGGTGATCGGCATCGCTTAGTCCCATCATATTCGACATGCCTAACTTATCAAAAATGAACTCAAACATGTGTCTTTGTACCGCAAGCTCACCCTCCACCCCACTCTCGCCCTCGGATATTTGTCGATGGTCGATGATGACCTTAGATCGCCGAGAGGAATAGCTTGTCGGTTTATCAAGGTCTAATCGACCAACACCACCTTTTCCAACATGTCTCCCCGCTCAGATTCTCAAACTCTATTCTTCCTCGCAACAAGGTCCGACTACATCCGCAATTTCACCGCATTGCCTCATCGTGGTCAAAACGATATTCTCCCGACAAAGTTTCTTCCTCTTGGTGTTAATTTTGTCCGCCTTTCCCGCAGTTGCTTGAAGAATTTCGAGTGTTGTGCAAAGCATCCTCTTCTCGCTTAGCCGCTTGTTCCGTAACCATTTTGATTGTTGCCTCATCATGCACAAATTGTTGCTCGTCAGTGATTGATAACTCTATTTTATATAGAGTATTTCATATGTTTAAACTTAGTATTTGCTCTCTTTCAAGTAATAATAAAGAGTTTATATAGTATTTAGTGTGATATATGATATCTTGAGTGATTTGAATGGATATAGTTAGTTATAGGCCATTTTGGATATATTGTGGTATGTTTGATGTTTTGTTCGCTGCGCCTCAATGTCGCTCGTGATCAATGCTCCCGTGACCGATCCTCGATCAATTTCGCAAGAACTTGGTGAATAAGCAAACTGCTTTATATGCATCCACATGCAATGTGATGACCTCCTACTTGCTTCCCCGATGCCATCCAACAATGTATAGTAGGCGCCTACCATTCACACATAGCTATAGGCATAGCTTTGAAGAGTCATCAACATAGTGGACACTTGTTCTAACACCATGGAACCACCCTATATGATTAAGTCAAAGATTGCAACATGGATAAACCTCTCGAAAGCAACTACAGCTATCATCCACTCAAGATGACTTCAACATGAAGGAAGGAAGCACCTCACTTGAAGGCTATAAAAGGACCTCACATCTTCATTTGGAAATATATCACAATCCATAAGTTAGATCAAAATTTCAATATACATAGTTAGTTTTTATATTTTTAGAGGAAGAGGAAGGAATTGACAAATCCTCCTTTACTCATTTTCATAGTGTTTGTATAGTGCTAAGGAGTAATGCTAGTGCATTGCTAGAAGACTTCATATAAAGATTTTCAACATTTGTAACCTTACTTGTTGTTTCTCTTTAGTGAGTTCTATATATATAAACATGGTCTATTCAATTTTTATATATATCTTGCAATGTCTCTTGTTAGCTAAACCTTTCTTAGTTGGAATGTTCTAATCATTTAATGAGCTTTTAAGTAAGTATGTTGCATGTATGTATGTTTGTACTTTAGTTCTTGCTTGATAATATTTTTATTACTTATTTTAAACTTGATCACTTAGAATAAGTATGAATTGTAAATGACTGCATATGGCTTACAATTAAGAACTCAAGAACTAATATGGGTGAGTGTTTTACATAAAGAAAAACTTTGTGAAAACCATGCTAAGTCCTAGACATAGATAGTATAGTCCATAGGATAAATTGTGGGTACTTAAAATACAAGAGTGAATTCACTTAAGCAAAGTGATACTTGTTAGAGGCAAGATTGGCACCGACACCCCCTTTCTTTTATCGTGATAGAACAAGGATCATAAGAGCTGTAATGAAACTCAAGAAAGTGACCGAAAGGCACATAGCTAATGCAACAAAGATTCAAGCAAAACCGCATCACATACCGCATCATACACTTTTAAGTAAATTACTTGATGAAGACATTCCAACTAGCTTTTCTCTTTACACTATCAACATTCTTTCTTTGTTTTCTAACTTAGTTGTGATCATCAACCAAAATCCAAATTATTTTATTACTTTGTGACTTTACACTTTATTACTTTATATCTTTTAAAAGTGAGTTTTTCAATCTGTGGGTTCGATCTTTTACTACTTGTTTTTGGACAAGGTATACTTGCACTCAAGTGTATGTGGCATATTCCACACACCAAGTTTTTGGCGCTGTTTGGGATGAAGTAAATTCTTTTAAAATTCGATATTGAGTAATTTAGTGTTGTATATAAATTCTGGTTTTTAGAGTTTCACAACAACAAAGACATGGTACTTAGTATATGTACAGTAACTGCAAATGTAACTCTGTAATATAGTTTAGATTTAGAAATAGAAAGAAAATTCAGAGATTGCTAAAACTCCAAAAATGTAATCAACAAGCCAAAGAACATGTCTTTCGTTGAAGAACAAAGCTCAAGGCCACACTCAA
Source organism: Oxytropis ochrocephala (assembly GCA_020916435.1). Taxonomy (NCBI): domain Eukaryota; kingdom Viridiplantae; phylum Streptophyta; class Magnoliopsida; order Fabales; family Fabaceae; genus Oxytropis; species Oxytropis ochrocephala. Next base: position 37,746,237 of record CM037093.1, on the reverse strand, counting down.
GGAGAGGAGGCCCCGGATCACAAAGATGCCATCAAGAAGAAGTTCATAGAGAAAATCTCATCCACATGGATCACATAGGTATGATTAATGATAGAGATAGACCTATGAGGATTATGCCTGGGCTTTGATCATCAAAACATGCAAACTAGCATAAACAGATTCTCATATTGATGCCATGCATTTTGAATTTAAACCTATGATGTTTCAAATGCTTCAAACTATTGGTCAATTTGGAGGATCTCCTCATGAAGATCCTCATTTGCATTTAAGGCAATTTCTAGAAGTCCAGTAGTAATTTTATTTTACCCGGTGTTAGTGAAAATGCATTTAGATTAAGGTTATTTCCATATTCTTTGAGAGATAGAGCCAAGGCTTGGCTAAATTCTTTGTAGCCTAACTCTATTCATTCATGGAATGAAATGGCTGAAAAGTTTTTAGGAAAATATTTCCACCTATCAAAAATGCCAAAGTTAAGAAATGATATTACATCTTTTAGACAAAAAGAGTTTGAATCTTTATTCAAGTACGGGAAAGATGGAAGGAACTTTTAAGAAAATGTCCTCATCATGGTTTACCTGTTATTATTCAAATGGAAACATTTTATAATGGTTTAGAACCTCAAACTAGAATAATGCTTGATGCATCATCCGTGGAGTGTTATTAAATCTGGCCATACAATGAAGCATGTGAATTAATTGATAGAATAGCAGCCTAATAGCTCTAGTTGGCTCACCGAGAGGGTAAGTGCTCAAAAGAAACCATCGTGGGTACATGAAATTAATGATATATCTCGCCTCTATCCGCTCAAGTAGCCACTCTAGCTAATTTGATGAAAACTTCACTCGCAATGCTATCAAGATCTAATGCAACAAGATCACCGACAAAGATCAGTTGTAAAGAAGAGAACAAGTACCTCCTGTGCACACCTAGTGTGTGTACCGTGGAGGAGGTCACTTGTATGAGGAGTGTTCTAGCAACCCTATCTCTCAGAAATTATGTAGGTTATAATAGGAATAACAACCCTTATTCCAACACTTATAATCCCGGTTGGAAAGATCACCCAAATTTTAGATGGAACAACAATAGTGCACTCTGCAACTAGAATCGCTCCAACTACACAAACCAACCCACCAGATTCCCAAACTCAAAATAACTAAAGAAACTCTCAACCTACCACCGAGAATTCTCTAGAAAACATGCTTAAAGCATTCATAGGTGAATCTAGAACCGCTTAGACAAACCCAAGATGCTTCCATCAAGAACTTAGAGAATCAAGTTGGTCAATTAGCCACAGCTCAGATCAAAGGCCACAAGGTGCCTTACCTTCAAATACAGTAAGCTACACCTTCTCAAACCAAAGGAAAGGAGCAAGTGTTAAGGCTATTTCTTTGAGAAGTGGTAAGGATTTGGCAGAGTTAATCGAGAAGGAAAGTGTAGAAAAGTGGAGAAAAACAAAAATCAAAAGAAACCAATGCGTACATCTAGTGCTCCCGCATCACAAGAAGTTCAAAGTCCACTACCTAAGTTAGTACTGAATACCTCCTCCTCCTTACCCTCAAAGACCTAAAAAGCACATGAGAGTAAGGCTTGGTAAATTCTAGAGGTACTAAAACAATTACACATCAATGTTCCTTTAGTAGAAGCCTCCAACAAATGCCAAATTATGCAAAATTTATGAAGGATGTGCTTACTAAGAGAAGAAGATTAGTGAGTTTGAAACAGCTTTTGCCATGATCAAGATTGTAGTTTGCTTATGCAAAATAAGATCCCTAGGAAATTGAAGGATCCTGTAGTTTTACAATTCCATTTTCTATAGGAAAATCCTATACCGGTAAAGCTTTATGTGATTTAGGTGCAAGCATCAACTTGATGCCTAAATCTATTTTTGACCGCTAGAAATAGGAAATGCAAAACCAACCATCGTGACACTTCAATTAGCCGATGTGATCAATAGCCTATCCTCAAGGTATCATAGAAGACATCCTAGTTAAGGTAGACAAATTTGTATTCCAGAGATTTTGTTATCCTTGACTTTGATGCGTATAAGGAAGTGCCTATTATCCTAGGAAGACCATTTTTAGCAACCGTAAAACCATAATTGATGTGCGTAAAGGTGAACTCACTATGAGAGTGAATGATCAAGAGATCAAATTCAATGTAATGAATGCTATGAAGTATCCTTCGTAAGAAATGTAAGAGTGTTCATCCTTATTCTCTCTAGATCAATTGGTAGAAAAACAATTTTACAAGCAAGATGATCATTTAGCCAATGCAGATGCATTAGATGCAATGCATTGCTAGATGTCAAATACTAGAAAAAGAGAATCGCCAATAGAAAACTCTTGTAAGGAAGTATGGGCTAGGACTTATGAACCACTCAATCTTGAGGATCCAAGTCTCAAGAAAACTTACCTCAATAGAACAACCTCCTAAGTTAGAATTGAAGATATCGCTCGAACACCTTAAGTATGCATTCTTAGGAACAAATGAGACTCTTTACTCTGCTATCATTGCTTCGATTTAACATCAAAACAGAGAGTTGATCTCATTAGTACTCTCAAGAAGCATACCAAAGCTATAGGTTGGCAAATGGCAGATATCAAAGGAATTAGTCCTTCTATATGCATGCACAGAGTCATTTTGGAAGAAAATTCCAAAAACAAAGATAGAGAGTCAAAGAAGACTAAATCCTATCATGAAAGAGGTTGTGGAAAAGGAAATAATTAAGTGGCTAGATGTCGAATCATATACTCCTATATCGATAAAGGCTTGGGTAAGCCCCCGCCCAATGTGTACCAAAGAAAGGGGGTGTGATGTTGATAGCCAATGAAAAGAATGAGTTGATACCAACAAGAATCACACAGGTGGAGAATCAGATGGATTACGTAAAACTCAACAAAGCTACCAAAAAGGATCACTTTCCTTTACCATTCATAGACCAAATGCTAGATAGATTAGCAGGAAAGAATTTTATTGTTTCTAGATGGCTACTCAAAGCTATAATCAAATAGCCATTGAGCCTAAGGATCAACACAAAACCACCTTTACATGCCCTTATGGTACTTTTGCTTTTAGGAGAATGCCATTTGGTTTATGTAATGCACCTGCTACATTCCAAAGATGCATGATGTCTATATTCTCGATTTCATTGAGCAATCAATGGAAGTATTCATGGATGATTTCTCTATCTTTGAGAAACATTTCAAGTTTGCTTAACAAACTTGGAACAAATTCTCAAGAGATGTGAAGAAACAAATTTAGTTTTAAATCGGGAAAAGTGCCATTTCATGGTACAAGAAGGCATAGTGCTAGGACATAGGATTTCAAAGAAAGGTCTAGAGGTAGACAAAGCTAAAGTTGATGTCATTGAGAATCTACCACCACCCAATACAATTAAAGGTATCAGAAGCTTCTTAGGCCATGCTGGTTTCTATAGAAGGTTTATCAAAGACTTTTCAAAAATCTCAAAACCATTATGTATGCTTCGCAACATGATGTAGAATTTATCTTTGATAACTTTTGTATAGAAGCTTTTGACAAGCTTAAAAAGGCATGGTGACAAAGACTAATTATAGTAACTCCGCATTGGAGCAGCCATTTGAATTAATGTGTGATGCTAGTGACTTTGCAAAGAGGAGCACCCTAGGCAAAGGTATGATAAGGTCTTTCATTCCATATATTATGCTAGCAAGACATTAATTGAAGCTCAAGTGAACTACACAAATACAGTAAAAGGAATTATTACCGTGGTCTTTGCATTTGAAAATTCAGATCATACTTAGTTGGCACTAAAATTATTGTCTATACCGATCACTCGCCATTAAGTATCTAATTTCAAAGAAGGATGCAAAGCCAAGGCTAATAAGGTGGATTTTACTCCTACAAGAATTTGATCTAGAAATTAGAGACAAGAAAGGAGAGAAAACCAAGTAGCAGCACTCATTTATCAAGGATTGAAGGAGAATCACTTGGTACACAAGGAGAAGAAATCAAGGAGAGCTTTCCAGATGAGAAACTATTGGCAATCACAATAATGCAAAACATGAAACCGCATTTGCTATAAGCAATGCAGAGCATCAAATGCATCCGCACCATGGTTTCATTGATATTGTCAATTTCCTTGCAAGCAAAGTAGTACCAAAGTGAGTATGACATATCAACAAAGGAGAAAGTTCTTCCACATGGTTAAACAATACTATTGGGATGATCCATTCCTTTACAAGATGTGTCCCGATCAATTAATAAGGAAATGCATACCAAGAGGAGCAACAAGCAAGTTAAGCTTTCAGATTGCCATTCTCGCACCTTATGGAGGACACTTTGGAAGCACTAGACAGCAGCCTAAGGTATTACAAATCAAGTTATTTTTGGCCTACTTTATTTAAAGATTCATATTTATTGGTCAAAACATCGTGATAAATGTCAAAAAGCAGAAATATTTCGATAAGCATGAAATGCCTAGAACAAATATTTTAGAAATTGAATTATTTGATGTTTGGGGCATGGATTTCATGGGACCTTTTCCACCCTCTTTGGCAATTTATATATCTTAGTAGCTGTTGATTATGTATCCAAATGGGTAGAGGCGAGAGCATTACCTAATAATGATGCTAAATCGTTGAGTAAGTTTCTTCAAAGAAATATATTCACTAGATTTGGAACTCCTAGAGCTATCATTAATGATGAAGGTTCACACTTTTGCAATAAGATCATAGAAAACCTTCTAGCTAAGTATGGAGTTAAGCATAAGATAGCTACAGCCTACCATCCTCAAACTAGTGGGATGCTGCACTATCCAATAGGAAATTAAGAGAATGCTAGAAAAATGGTAAGTCCAAATAGGAAAGATTGGTCTTTACATTTGATGATGCTTTACGGGCATATAGAATCGCATTCAAAACACCCTTAGAATGTCCTCTTACAAATTAGTCTATGGAAAAGCATGCCATTTACCTGTAGAATTGGAAAACAAATCCTATTGGGCTATTAAAAGCTCAATTTCAATTTGAACAAGGCAGGTAAAAAGAGAATGTTAGAGCTTGATGAGTTAGAAGAAATTAGGCAAACCTCTTATGAGAATGCTGAAATCTACAAAGCTAAGACTAAGAAATGGCATGACAAGAAAATTCTCGTAAGAGAATTGAAAGAAGGAGGACTAGTTCTCGCTATACAACTCTAGGTTGAAACTATTTCCTGAAAACTAAGGTCAAGGTGGTCAGACCATTTAAGTTGATAAAAGTTTATCCACATGGAGCAAAAGAGACTTATTTGATAAATCCTCAAATACTGCCTTCAAGGTGAATGGTCGAGAGTTAAAATGTACTATGGTGAACATGTGGTGAAAGACAAAACCACCACCCATTTGCAAAATCTCTAAGTGAAAAGAGGTAGTCAGCCGACAAGACTTTAAAACAAGCGCTTAATGGGAGGCAACCCATTGTTTTTAATTATTTTTGTGCAATTTTATGTTTTTAGTTGTTTTATGCAGAATGCAGAAACTAATGCAAATGCATCAAATGCACCGCATTGAGGAAAACGTGTCTCGTGATCGTAAGATTATAAACTTGAAGAAAATTGGTTGTTGTGAATCATAAGGCTTCGTGGAAGATCAAAGGAGGATAAGTAAGATTAATGACACATTGGTAGCCAAAGCAAGACACTTGGCAAGATGCATGCGCAAAGACGCAATGCTAACGGCTACCTAATAACTCCACTAACTTCCCTCTTCCCCAAACATAAAGCCTTCATTGTTACCGCTACTCCCTTCATTCGCAAACTCTCACAAATTCTCTCATCTCAAACACAAATCAATCTTCTCATTCTCAATCCAATCTTTTCCAAAACACACAAGCAATCAAAACCTAGAAATTCATTACAATGGTGAAGAAGCAATCAAAGACAGAATCATCAGCAAAAGGTGCCAAAACTCCCCAAAAAGAGAAGAAAGCCATGCATGCAGGATCATCATCATCAAGGAAAGTGGAAAGCCAAAGAATCATCAATCGTAATCGATGACAATGTTCATCCGTGGAACATGCATCTAATGCCCGAGAGGGTATGATTTGAAGAAGGCAAGCCCATCATTCATGTCAACAAAGTACAATCTCAATCGGGACCACTTTGTGCTACCACGAGGAGGCTACATTGAAAATTTGCAAGAGAATTCTACGCCGCATCACACCACAAGAAGGAGCGTAACATTCCTACACTTCCATGGTGAGAGGTAAACTTGTACACTTCCATGCCAAGAAATTGAATGAACATTATATGTCAAATATAATGGGAATGAATTTGAAAATAGAGTGGCAAATGCCTTTAAGAAAGAAATGGAAGAAATAAGGAGTAGGATTGCTATACTGTGGTCTGCTTGGGAAAAATTCACACCTAATGAGATTAAGCTTAGAAGTAACTATTTGGTAAATGCATTAGGTAATTGGCATTTGTTCATAGCTAATTCAATTCTCGCTTACATCACATACATATGTTGCATGCACCAAAGAGAGATTGATCTGCTAGATACAATTCTCTCCGAGGACATGTAGACATAGGCAGATTGATAGCTAGGGAAATTCTTGCATGCTCAACAAAATCAAAGGGATTGTTTTTCCCTTGTCTTATAACTCGAATTATGCATGAAAGAAGGAGTCCCTATAGTCATGCTAATGAACAAAGGAAATTTCCCCGTAATTTGAGTATTGAAGTGAAGGAAAAGTTGAGAATGTAAGAGGTTCGCACCGCAATGCAAGAGCATTACATGCATAGCAGGCGCTTTGGAAATTTTGAACGACCAACATGATCGGCTTCATTGGTCTTTGACAAGATCTTTGATCTCAGGCCTGTTGAATGCCCCCGAATTTCCTACTGGGTACCGAGAAGTGAAGGAAGAAGAAGAAGAGAAAGAAGTGAAGAAGAAGGAAAAGGAAAGGAGAAGGTAGCAGTAACCTAGCACCAAGAAAAAGGTGACTAGAAAGCAATACAAAGTACGTAAGAAGGTTGTGGTAGAACTCGCAGTAGAGGAATTGTATGATTCTCAACTCAAGCCGAGGATGAGGAATTAAGAGAAATGGATAAGGAGTTAGAAGAAGAAGAGGAGGAAGAAAGTGATGAGGAAATTGATGAAGAAGAAGAGGAACAAGCTAGAGGTGTGATCCTAGAGGAAATTGCTAGCAGTAAATATGCCAAACCCTCAAAGATCAACCCAACAAACGTAAACTCCTATTACTTCACCAAAGAACCAAAACACCCATCATCTCACCAAACCAAGAATCCTCCTCCATTCCAAAATCACCATTACCCTCCCTTAATGATCCACCACCCTATCACAATCACCACCACAAACAACCCCTCCACCACCCTCTCCAAGAAAAGAAACACAAGAAACAACTCACACGTAAGAACCAATCTCGTAACAAACCCCTCATATGCCAATGCACTCAAGCAAAGACTTTTCTAACCCAAGCAACATTATTTCAAATGTTGTTTCGCTCTTGAAAAAGAGATTTTTCAGAAAGAGAAGAAGAAGGACTCGACAAAGGAGATAAAATTGAAGAATCATCCGCAAAGGAGACAAGAACTCAAATCGTTGAGATGCAGAGTGATGCTCCTCGCATCACTTGTCGCCGTGATCACAACAGCAACAATCAGGCATGATGAGGCAACTATCAAAATGGTTCTCGGAACAAATGGCACAACAGAAGAGGATGCTCGCACAACACTAAGTTCTTCAAACAACCTCGCAGGAAGCGCAGCAAAATTAACACCAAAAAGAAAGAAAAGTGATGTAGCCAAGATCGATGCACCGCATCGCCATGCAACCAATTCCTCGCGAACTACACTGTAAGTAGGAGGTGCATCCGCACTCACTGTAGCAACACCTAGCAAGCCCAAGGAGAAGAAGCAGTAGGTGAAGCACACTCCTCCATCCAGCAAAGCACCTGCACTAGGAGTGGAGCCAAGAAATGAGTATCATTTACATGTTTTCACCTACAACCGCTATATGCTTGTTTTGTTTTCAACTATTTCCCGGTTGTACTAATCCCTTTCCCTATTTTTGAACAAATGATTTGTCTGCTTTTTGAACAAATTGTGTTGAGGACACCGCAACCCCTTAAGTTTGGGGGGATTTGCATGTTATGTTATGTTTTTTATCTAATATGTTGTGTGTTTAAATTAAATGTTTTAGATAGTAAATATATATGTTTTAAATAGTTTTTTGTTGTTTAAATATTAGATGTACTTAACAAAGTAGTATCTAAATATTTTTAGAAAAGATCAGTTTTTCAAAAATATGGTGAAAGCCCTATGGATGGAATTTCAAATGATGAAAAAGAAGCCTTATTTCTCGAAAAAACCAAAATTATTTTCACTTCAACACTTCAAAACTGAAGTTTGTGAAAAGAACCTTGCTATTTAAAAGATCAACTGATGCAAGGAATTTTTGGTAAGTTTAGGTCAAAACAAAGCTTTACTAAAAAGAAAGAAGAGCTTAAAGAATTAAGTTTGGGGGTGTTTTATGAAAACAAAGGCTGAATTTCAAAAGTGTAAAGAGTAAACAATGTAGAAAAAGAAAACAAAAATGTGGACAAGCCATATCCTCGAATTTTTTGAAACTATACCGTGTTTAAGTACATGAATGCATCCGAGGTCAAAGACTGTGCCATGCAGAATAAATGTATCCGGAGGATAGTTCAATAAATCAACAACAAAGCAAAGTGCAAAGAAAAAATACATGCATCTCGAGGTCAAAGACTCGTACAAAGTGCATTTGCATCCGGAGGTCAAGTGAGGAAGGTATGAGCTAGAAAAAGAAAAAGCATTATCAGTGCAGCTGCATCACTGCAAACTGCACTGAAGAAAAAGCAAAATGCAGAAAAAAAAATCAATGCATAAAAACACTTCAAAGAAGTATTGCATTTACACAAAAAGATCCACACAAAAAAATAGAAAATTGCATTGGCTCAAAAGCTTTGAAAGATTCAATCAAGTCCTTTGAAATTAGAACTCCCAATACTTGAGAAAATTTTGTGAGTCTAAACTCTCTTTTGAAAAATATTTTGGTGTGACTAAAGATGAACCAATCCTTTCAAAGGCTAGGAGGAAATCTTTTCACTTAGTCTTGGAACCAATCTCAACTCAGTGGGTTCACACACACACAAAAGAGTTTGAATAACTTTGGTGGTTTTGAAGAAATAAAGGCACAAGAAAAAGTTGTTGATGAAGTTCATAGGGAACTCCTCATGAAAATCCAAATCAAACTGATCTATCTTCTAGAAATTTTAGTTTTTATAGTTTGTCTTTGTCATTACTTTCATGACAAGCAATGGTTTAAGTTTGGGGGTGTGATAACTCTATTTTATATAGAGTATTTCATATGTTTAAACTTAGTATTTGCTCTCTTTCAAGTAATAATAAAGAGTTTATATAGTATTTAGTGTGATATATGATATCTTGAGTGATTTGAATGGATATAGTTAGTTATAGGCCATTTTGGATATATTGTGGTATGTTTGATGTTTTGTTCAAGGTGGCCTCACGCTGTCGCGTGATCAATGCTCCTCAGACCGATCCTCGTGATCAATTCTCACAAGAACTTGGTGAATAAGCACTGCTTCATATGCATCCACATGCAATGTGATGACCTCCTACTTGCTTCCCGATGCCATCCAACAATGTATAGTAGGCGCCTACCATTCACACATAGCTATAGGCATAGCTTTGAAGAGTCATCAACATAGTGGACACTTGTTCTAACACCATGGAACCACCCTATATGATTAAGTCAAAGATTGCAACATGGATAAACCTCTGAAAGCAACTACAGCTATCATCCACTCAAGATGACTTCAACATGAAGGAAGGAAGCACCTCACTTGAAGGCTATAAAAGGACCTCACATCTTCATTTGGAAATATATCACAATCCATAAGTTAGATCAAAATTTCAATATACATAGTTAGTTTTTATATTTTTAGAGGAAGAGGAAGGAATTGACAAATCCTCCTTTACTCATTTTCATAGTGTTTGTATAGTGCTAAGGAGTAATGCTAGTGCATTGCTAGAAGACTTCATATAAAGATTTTCAACATTTGTAACCTTACTCTTGTTGTTTCTCTTTAGTGAGTTCTATATATATAAACATGGTCTATTCAGTTTATATATATCTTGCAATGTCTCTTGTTAGCTAAACCTTTCTTAGTTGGAATGTTCTAATCATTTAATGAGCTTTTAAGTAAGTATGTTGCATGTATGTATGTTTGTACTTTAGTTCTTGCTTGATAATATTTTTATTACTTATTTTAAACTTGATCACTTAGAATAAGTATGAATTGTAAATGACCGCACATGGCTTACAATTAAGAACTCAAGAACTAATATGGGTGAGTGTTTTACATAAAGAAAACTTTGTGAAAACCATGCTAAGTCCTAGACATAGGATAGTATAGTCCATAGGATAATTGTGGGTACTTAAAATACAAGAGTGAATTCACTTAAGCAAAGTGATACTTGTTAGGAGGCAAGATTGGCAATCGACACCCTTTCTTTATCGTGACAGAACAAGGATCATAAGAGTCGGTAATGAAACTCAAGAAAGTGACCGAAAGGCACATAGCTAATGCAACAAAGATTCAAAGGCAAACCTGCATCACATACCGCATCATACACTTTTAAGTAAATTACTTGATGAAGACATTCCAACTAGCTTTTTCTCTTTACACTATCAACATTCTTTCTTTGTTTTCTAACTTAGTTGTGATCATCAACCAAAATCCAAATTATTTTATTACTTTGTGACTTTACACTTTATTACTTTATATCTTTTAAAAGTGAGTTTTTCAATCTCTGTGGGTTCGATCTTTTACTACTTGTTTTTGGACAAAGTGTATACTTGCACTCAAGTGTATGTGGCATATTCCACACACCGGCTGATGCAGGAGCATCACTCTGATCTCAAACAGATTGAGCTAGAGGCTCCTTTGCAGATGATTCTTCTTCTTTATCTCCTTTGTCGAGTCCTTCTTCTTCTCTTCCCCGCACAATCTCTTTCTCAAGAGCGTAAACAACATCGTAAATTATGTTGCTTGGGTCGAAGGTACTACTAGATCTGTTGGCATAACAGGTTGGTTCTTCCAGTGTGAGTTGTTTTGTGTGGTTCATTTGTTGGAGAGGGTGGTGGAGGGGTTGTTTGTGGTGGTGATAGTAATCGTGGATCATTGAGGAGGGTAATGGTGATTTTGGAATAGAGGATGATTCTTGGTTTGGTGAGATGATAGGTGTTTTGGTAATTGGTGAAGTATGAGGGTTTCTTTTTGGGCTTGTGGTGTTTGTTTGGCATATTTTTGTCTAGCAATTTCTTCTAGGATCACACCTCTAGCATGTTCCTCCTCTTGTTCATCAACTTCCTCATCACTCTCTTCTTCTTCTTCTTTAATTTCCTCTATTTCTTCATCCATTTCTTTCTCTAATTCCTCATCCTCTCGTGATCGTAATCATATAAATCTTCAACCACTGTGTTCTACCACAACCTTCTTCTTACCTTTTGATTGTTTCCTAGCTACCTTCTTCTTGGTACTAGGCTCTTCCTCTACTTTCTCTTTACCTTCCCTTCTTCTTCATCTCTTTCTCTTCTACTTCCTCTCCTTCAGCTCTTAATACCCAACTTGAGAATTCAGGGGCATTCACTTGGCCCACAAGATCAAAGATTTTGTCAAAGACCAATTGAAGCTACCATGTTGGTCATTCCAAATTTCCAGACAAATTTCCCTCGCTTCTCGCATGTAATGCTCTTGCATTGCAGTGCAGTGGCCTCTCACATTTCTCAACTTCTCCTTCACTTCAGCACTCAAATTTCCAGGGGGAAATTTCCTTTGTTCATTAGCAGCTATAGGGACACCTTCTTTCATGCATAATTCAGTTATAAGACAAGGGAAAAACAGAAATCCCTTTGATTTTGTTGAGCATGAAAGAATTTCCTAGCAATCAATCTACCTATGTTCTACATTTCCCTCAGAGAGAATTGTATCTAGCAAGATCAATCTCTCTTTGGTCATAGCATATGTATGTGATGTGTGCAGCACTGAAGTGGCTATGAACAAATGCCAATTACCTAATGCATTTATCAAATAATTGCTTCTAAGCTTAATCTCATTAGGTGTAAATTTTTCCCATACACCCTCGGTATAGCAATCCTATTCCTTAATTCTTCCATTTCTTTCTTAAAAGACTTGGCCACTTTGTTTTCAAAATCATTTCCATTATACTTCAAAGATATAATGTTCATTCAATTTCTTGGCATGGAAGTGTACAAGTTTACCTCTCACCATGGAAGTGTAGGAATGTTCGCTTCCTTCTTGTGGTGTGATTCCAAAGATAGAACTCTCTCACTATGTCTTCAATGTAGCCTCCTCTTGGTAGCACGAAGTGGTCCCAATTTAGATTGGCCATCGTTGACATGAATGATGGGCTAGCCTTCTTCAAATCATACCCTCTCTCGGGCAATAGATGCATGTTCCAGAGATGAACATTGTCATCATTTCTTGCTGTTGATTCCTTGGCTTTGCCTTTCTTGATTGATGATGATGATGCATGCATGACCTTCTTTTCTTTCTGGAGATTTTTGGCCTGCTTGCCTGATGATTTCTGTGCTGATTGCTTTTTCACCATTGTGATTGCTATGAATTTCTAAGTTTTTGATTGTTTGTGTGATTGAGAGAAATTGTAAATGAGAATGTGAAGGGAGGTTTGTGTTTCAGATGAGAGAAATTTGTGAAAATTGCGAATGAAGGGGTAACGGTAACAACAAAAGGCTTTATGTTTCAGGAAGAAGGAAGTTAGTGGATTTATTAGGTAGCCGTTAGATTCACAGCATTGCGTCGCGCATGCATCATGCCATGTGTCTTGCTTTGGCTACCAATGCGTCATTAATCTTGTTTAACCTTCCTTTAACCTTCCCCAAGCCTTATGATTCACACTTAACCAAATTTCTTCAAGTTTTTAAATTTCTGATGCAGGGCACATTTTCCTTTAATGCAGTGCATTTGATGCAATTGCATTAGTTTCTCGCATTTGCAAAACAACTAAAAACATAAAATTGCACAAAAATAATTAAAAACAATGGGTTGCCTCCCATTAAGCGCTTGTTTTAAGAGTCTTGTCATCGACTACCTCTTTTTGCTTAGAGATTTTGCAAATAGGTGGTGGTTTTGTCTCTCACCACATGTTCACCATAGTACATCTTAACTCTTTGACCATTCACTTTGAAGATGATGATTTGAGGCTTTATCAAATAAGTCTCTTGCTCCATGTGGATAAACCTTTATCAACTTAAATGGTCCCGACCACCTTGACCTTAGTTTTCCAGAAATAGCTTCAACCTAGAGTTGTATAGCGTAACTAGTCCTCCTTCTTTCAATTCTCTTCTCGTGAATTTTCTTGTCATGCCATTTCTTAGTTTTAGCTTTGTAGATTTCAAAGATTCTCATAAGAGGTTTGCCTAATTTCTTCTATCTCACCAAGCTCTATCATTCTCTTTTACCGCCTTGTTTAAATTGAAATTGAGCTTTTTGATAGCCCAATAAGATTTGTTTTCCAATTCTACAAGTAAATGGCATGCTTTTCCATAGACTAATTTGTAAGGGGACATTACGATCGAGTGCATTCTAATGCACTCGTTATAGCTTTTCACTTGGTGATTTTAATTGTTCTCTCACCTAATTTTTGAGTCTTAGCACGTTTCTAGACTTTGGGTCTTATTTGAGTTAAAGATAGCAATTTATTGTTTAATTCTTATTTTTTATTGCATATTGACCCTGGTCTACTCTGCAGACCATAACGTTGGCTAAGATTATCCGATTGAGGCGTGCAAGCATGCGTTGGAAAGCTAAGGAACAGAGCTACAAATCTTCTGTTGAACGCGAAACCCAATTCGAAAGTATTGAAGGTCAAAACTGCAAAATACCGAAGCAGTACAGTGTAAACCGGGTTTTGGGCCAAATATTGGTTTGTTATCGGGCTTTTACCTAGTAACCCATTTAGGAACTTAGGGTTTTCGTTTTCCTTTATAGATCTGGCTGGTCAGCAGCCGTATTTTACCATCTTACTCATTCCTACTTTCAATTTTATGTTTTATGCCCTAACCTCCATGGAAGCCTAACCCCCTAGATCGATTCATCGGTGAAAGGGTGTCATTTGATAACGGATTTTGAGGTTCGGTGCTTGAATGTTTAACATTATTTTGTCTTAGTTTCTAAATTCATCTCTATCAATTTCGTTTCACTCTTAATTGTTGCAATTTCGATTTTCGTATTACGCTTGATTTACTCGTATTCGCTTTTTGCAAAACGCGATTCGTTTGTGTACGCGCTTGCTTGTATGCAATATGTTTCGTACCTTTTGATTATTTGAATTATTTGATTGCTTAAATTATTTTATTTAAATAGAAATAGATAGAGAGGATTGGTATGGATTTTGTTATGATAATGGTTATGCTTTAAGCGGCGCTTGTCCACTTTCAGAATCGATTGAACACTCGTTTGACGCTTGCTTTAAAGCGGTGAATTCTCATAAACTAATTGACGCTTGTTTTAGTCAGTTTATACCAATCAAGATTCAGAAATCATTAGAGACGTTATCCTTTTGAACCTATGATGAATCCAAGAAGCACACCCCAAAACCGATGAATTGATTGTTCTCGTGAATTGATTTTCTTTATAAACTGAATTTGTTTTCCACAAAACCCCATTTTATTGTTATTTGATCGTTCTTGATTTTGGTAATCTTAGTTTTAGAGGTCCTTGTGAGACGACCAAGGTTAACTTACCTTGTTACTATATTTTACACTTTTCATTATTTTGACCGCGCACGCATCACGATCAAATTGGCGCCGTGTCGGGGATCTCTAATTAGGGATTTCCAATTTCAAGAACCCCACTAACCACTAACCTTTTTCTCTTAGTTTTGCTTCTTTGCGGTGTTCTTTCGATTTAAACCGTTCAATTTCGACTCAGATTAAGTGAAAAAAAATCGATTTTTGGGTGATCTCGTCGGATCTCCTCAAAAATTGGTCAGAAAATCGAGAAAAAATTCAAGGAGTAGGACTCCTGAAAGGGAGCTTAGGCCGAAAAATCCAAAATTTCTTCTTTACATTTTCGTTTCAATTATTTTAATTTTTCATATTTTCAAAAAAATCCAAAAAAATTTGCATATCTTTATTTTGATTTTATTAGATTTTTAGTGGTATTTTAATTTTTTAGATTAGATCTAATTCATTTTTGATTTTTACGCCTTAATTTTAGCATTAGCTTGAATTTTACGATTGATCCATTTATTTTGATATTTTTTTTATTTACCTAATGTTTAGCGATTCTTCTTTTTATTATTCGATCCACGATTTTGTTAACTATGACATGATTTGCTATTTATGAACCTCACTAGAGGATCTTGTAAAACAAATGGCTATTCAAAATCTTATATTCCAACAAAGAAACAGATTCAACACTTACGGAATTGGAGATAATATTTGGGACGATTAACCATTGTAGTTAATCGAATGCGCACCGAGGATCAAACCAACCGCTCGACCATGAAGTAGTGAATCATAATGTCTCAAATACTCCCATTTTTCGTGCAACTCTTCGTTGTTGAAACTCCAGAGGTATCTACATCGGTTGTTATGAAAAATAACAAGATTCTTTGAACATGTTGGTAATGAGCAATACACACCACCACCACCTTCCCCTCAAAGAGAAGTAATGACTAAAAACACCCCATGGAAGAACATTCCCTTTGTAAAATGGAATTGCTTGATGGTTTGGTTGATTATACATGTTCTAATAATCCTTCTCTTTGTCTTTGAGATTGAAAATACTTTGCGAGTTGATACACTTTCCATATATGATGTTGTCGATGTAAGTTTATTACTTCCTTGGAGCGACCACATGTTGTAGAGCTTAAACAACTCTCTGAGAACTCTAAATGCGCACATTTAAAGGGAAGTGAAATTTTTCATGTGATTATTTCAGCTAACCTTGACTCTAAACAGGAAAAGCTACCGCCAATTTTAAGGGAACATAGAAAAGGTATCGGATGGACCTTAGCGGACATTCCTAGTAAGAAAGTGTGGCAAACACAACAACAACTCAGCCTCTTGATTCGGGATGTATGGAAGAAAAAGGTGACCAAACATGTGTGCGGTAACCATAAAAGAGCTTTCACTACCAAATACCAACCACACACAAGATTCAAGTTCTCCACCTTCAAGAGGGAGTTTTCTTTCCTTATCCTTAAGTTATACATGTTGCTTACATTGAGGACAATGTGTGATTTAAGTGTGGGGGTGTGTCTTTTTGTTTTTATGTTTTTAATTTTTAACTATAAAAAAAGAAAAAAATTGTTGCATGTTTTTCCATGAATACTATGTTGAAATCTTTGACTAATGACATAGGGCGGTTCATTGATGTGTGAACATGTGTCCCTATGTTGGTGACTCTTCAAAGCTATGCCTATAGCTATGTGTGAATGGTAGGCGCCTACTATACAAGGTTGGATGGCATCAGAGAACCAAGCAGGAGGTCATCACTTGCAAGTGGATGCATATGAAACAGGCTGCTTATTCACCGAGTAGTGCAGGATTTGATGCAGGATCAGTGCAGGAGCATTGATGCGATTAGCATTGAGCGCGCGAACAAAACATCAAACATACCACAATATATCCAAAATGGCCTAATAATAATTATAACCATTCAAATCACTCAAGTTATCATATATTACATAAAATACTATATAAACTCTTTATTATTACTTGAAAGAGAGCAAATACTAAGTTTAAACATATGAAATACTCTATATAAAATAGAGTTATCAATCCCCCGGTCTCTCCAGCTTCAGAAAAGGGTAAGTCTAAATCATTTGAGTCCAATACTCCGGCTGGCGTTGAGGACATGGAAGATGCATCTTGGCGGAAAGTTTTAGAAGTAAAGAGGGTAAAGGATGGGACAGCAAGTGACTCCATGAAGACTGCTTGGGATGTGCGGTATCCAGCGACAAAGGCTCTTGTCGGGTTTCTCTTACGGGTGATGTGGAGCGGGTGCAGAAGATGGGGTCGCGGCAGAGCTTGGTGGCCATCAAGAGTTATAGTCTTTGGACCTCTATGCTCGCTCACCATTTTGAGAGTGCTTATGGGAATTGATGGTGAAGGAAGCTTGATCATGCGAGGACCGGTGAAGTCGTGGAGAAAGACACGAGTGCACATCGGCGGGAGAAAAAGTCTCTGGAAGAAGACTTGAAGAAGCATGAGCATAATAAGAAAATAATGGATTTGAAAATCAAGATCTTATCAAGGCCAACGAGCAATTGAAGAAGGATTCGCGCCAAAGAAGCGAGGAATTGTGCGAGCACAAGGCGAAACTCATTCTGATATAATGATCTGAAGAGAGCAAAGGGGAAGCGGTGATTATGCTTCCGGTGTGGTAACAGAATTTGACCATGGGTTTTACTTGGCTCTTGCTCAAGCACAAGTTCACTTTCTGCTTTGGATCCTCGGATATTTGATCCCGATAATGTTGTGATCGGCGGCCAAATCATGGCCCCCATCGCGATAACCAAACCTCGCGCTT
This sequence comes from Oxytropis ochrocephala, assembly GCA_020916435.1. Classification (NCBI taxonomy): domain Eukaryota; kingdom Viridiplantae; phylum Streptophyta; class Magnoliopsida; order Fabales; family Fabaceae; genus Oxytropis; species Oxytropis ochrocephala. Next base: position 37,728,628 of record CM037093.1, on the reverse strand, counting down.
TGCTAATGGAGCCGAAGTGAACACTAATACTGTCTCCTGGACCCTGGATGGATTGGACAAAGTTTTGAATGATTTGTCGCGGGTGATACTCAATGAATGAGATTCCGCCACCGGTGATGGAGAGGCAGCCGATGACTCGAGAAGACTCAATCAGGGTCCTCATGCTTGATTTGTTTTTATTTGAACTTTGGCGGGCTGCGGTTTGTAATTTGGATATTTTGAAGCGTTTATGTATTTTGATACTTTACCTTTTACCTTGATTGCTTTTGCCTTCTTTTACGATAACTTTGAAGTTTATCATAACTTTATTTTGTGAACTGTTCGTCCATCTTTGTGAGATATGGCGGTGCAATATATACCGCGCCTAGTGTTTTCACCACGACTTGCTTTTTCTTGCATTCTTGATTTTATTTTTTCTTCCACGCGACTTGCATCATTTGGGTTAATGCTTCCCCTCCTATACTATGTAAGGAGGAGGTTTCGTGAAAGATCGTCAGGTTTTACGCGCGGGATGCTTTCACATCTACCATGTGGTCTTGTTTTAGGCCCTCTTTGCTAGAAACTCGTTGATTTCTTGAGCAAGCGCAATCCCACAACTTGCTTTTCAGTGAGTCATGGTCGGTGTGTTGCTATCTGAGAGGGTTTCTTCGCATGTCTCCGCGGTTGACTTTTTACTAACCGCTTCATAGTCATGTGAAGTGCCTCCAAAAGTACCACGAACTCGTCGATTCGGACCAAGCTTAGCGAGTCCTTTTTGTCTTGGTGCCGGGGTCAACATCGAGCCAACTACTCGGTCCTTGCCGTTTCGGGACTTTGTTTTTGAGACGCATTCACATGTTGCTTATATAAATTTTATTGCAAATAGATTTGGCACTTCAAACATATTTGTAATCTTGATTCTCTTTATTCAATAAGTAGCAGTACATTTGGGAAGCTATAGGCTCCTACAAAAATACAATTATTGGTAATACAAAAGAATAGAGAATCGGTTTTTTTTCTTCCTCGGCCTGTTGGGAAAGCCGAGGGTTTTGTCATCTTCACTATAGTAGAGCCCAGAAGGTTAGTGGCATTCCATGATCTCGGGATATTTCCCCGTTGAGTTTCTCCCGGCAGGCAGCGCATACTGGCCGAGCACAACTTTAACTCTGAATGGTCCTTCCCAGTTGAGAGACAATTTACCCACGGCCCCTACTCTTGTGGTTCGGCGCAAAACTAAATCACCTGCTTTGAATGTCCTTCCTTTCACTTTAGAATTGTACCTTTTAGGTATTTGCTCTTTGTTTGTTTGCCTCCTCTTTAACCTTAGCCATTTCTCGGGTTTCCTCGAGCAAATCTAGATTGCACAGTCTTTGTTGGATCAGAATCTTGTGGTAGTTAATATTCTCCTTGGGCTAGGCTCCAATATTTCCACAGGGATGAGTGCATCACTACCATATGTCAGCGGGAAGGGAGTTTCGCCCGTAGAAGACGGCGGCGTAGTATTGTAAGACCATAGCACTAGAGGCAATTCCTCGACCCAATTTCCTTAGAGTCTTCCAATCTCTTTTTAAACCGGCCAATACCACCTTGTTAGCGGCCTCTGCACGCCCATTGGTTTGAGGATGCTCTACAGAGGTAAAGGCTTGATAGATATTCCAAGTGTTGCGAGCTCGACTCTGGGTCTCGAGGCAAGCTGCGTTCCATTATCGATTCACGATGGTTGCGAGGAATTCCAAATCGACATATAATTCTCTTCCAATAGAACTTCTTTATTCTTTTCTGGCGATATGGTGGCCCGGCTGCGCCTCTATCCATTTTGTGAAATAGTCGCTGACCACTAACAGAATTTTACTTGACCGGTGCGGTGGAAATGGGCCGAGAATGTCGACACCCAAATGCGCGAGCGCCAAGCCGAGGATGCGATTGCGATTGGTTGGGGGCTCTTGGGATTTTTGCATGCATCGACACTTGTGACATCGGCGGGACGTATTCAACCGCGTCCTTCTTCATTGTGGGCCAATAATACCTGCTCGTGCAATCTTTGAAGCCAATGCTTGGCCTCCAATATTCTTCATTGCACACTCCTTCGTGCACCTCCTTGAGTATTTCCTATGCTTTGCTATTTGTGACACATTTAAGGAGCGGCATAGAGAAACCCCTTTTGTACAGCTCTGACTCTATCACCGTGTAATTGGTAGCCGCTTTCTCTAGTTTTCTTTTCTCATCATCCGGCACATTTAGTTCTTCACCCTTAGACAAATATTTGGCGAGTAGCTCGTCTTTAGTCTTTGAGCGCCCCTGTGACTGGCCGGTGACTAGCGAGAGAATCTTTGTGAACTTTGAGGTGCCGCTCCGATGTCTATTGCCAAGTTCATACCGGCCAATTAAAGCCTCATATTCTGCTTGGTTGTTGTTGGCCTTGAAACCGAACCGCAGTGACTGTTCTATGAGTATATTGTCAGGTCCCTCCAATGTGACTTCGGCTCCGCTGCCTCTCAAATTAGACGATCCATCAACTGATAAAGTCCAGCAATATTCGGAATAAGATTTGACTGTCGGTTCTTCCCCTGCTATTTCCACCACAAAGTCTGCTAAGGCTTGCGCCTTGATTGCTCCCCTAGGTTGGTACTTGATATCATATTCTAATAGCTCAACGGACCATGCCACCATTCTTCCAGCAATATCTGGTTTGGAAAGTATTTGTGAATAGGCAAATCTGTCTTGACAATTATTGAATGGCTCATGAAATCTTCTTAGAAGTTTCTGGCCGCCAAAGTATTGCATAAGCTACCTTCTCAATCTTTTAGTGCAGTTGTTGGGGCCTCTCCACATTAATTTGGCATAGTAAATGGGGCATTTCTCTTTAGCTCTTTCTTCAACTAAAGCGCACTTCTGCATGTTACAGAATGCAGACAAATACAATAACAAAGCGACCCACGGTGTAGGGGTTAGAATGGGTGGCGCATGACTAGGTATGCCTTTATGACCTCAATGCTTCTTCACACTCTTGAGACCAATGGGGCGGGCATTCTTTCTCAACAATTGGAACATAGGTCGTATTTTATCAATTTGCTTGCCAGGAATCTTGAGAGAGCCACTATTCGGCCGACTAAAATTTGGACCTCCTTTGCGTTTGTTGGGCTTGGGTTTCTTGAATAGCTCGACACTTAGCCGGGTTGGCCTCTATTCCTCACGTGAGTCGACACGTAACCTAGGAATTCCCGGCTTGAACTCAGAAAGAACAACATCGGGGATTTAAACGCAACTCATGCTTTTCAGTGATGAAAAGTTTTTGGAGGTTCATGAGTGAGACTCCTCGGTTTTGGACTTAACCACCATATCATCCACATATACTTCAATAGACTTCCCAATCTCGCTCAAAGACTCTATCCATTGAACTGCGATATGCTGCTTTGCATTTTTGATCAGAAAGGCATTACGGTAGCAATAGTTGTATCGCGGTCATGAGCATTTTTTTTCCTCGTCCTCGGACTCATTTTAATTTGATTATGCTTAGGAGTATGCATCCATGAAGCTCGGATGCTTATAACGGAAGCTCCGTCCACTAGGCCGTCAATACTTGGCAAAGGATAAGGATCTTTGGGACATGCTTTGTTAAGGTTTGTGTAATCTACACACATTCGCCATTTCCGTTGGATTTTTAACCATTACTGGATTAGTGACCACGTTGGATATTTGACCTCCTTTATGAATTGTGCGGCTACTAGCTTCTTTGTTTCCTCTGTATGGCCTCAGATTTCTCCGCCTGCTTCCTCTTTCTTTGGGCTCTGAGGTATCATAGATGGGTTCAATGATAATCGATGCGGATGAAGTTAGGATCAATACGGCATATCACGAGGACCATGCAAATATGTGAGTGTGGTGGAGAGGAACTTAACCAAGCTGGTCCTCGGTTCAATTTGTAAGGATGGTGCCAATCCTTGTTTTTACGATGTTGGGCGGCCCTATCACCACCTCTTTCAAAGTATCTACTGAGGCTTGACCTTTGCTCCTCGCTGTAGGGGGTATAAGCGAGGTCCAAATCTAGGAAGCGCAATTGGAACCAACCCCTGCCGGCTTTCTTACGAATTGCCTTTACTTTCGCGCTTTTCTGCGTAACACTTCCCTTGCAATAACTTGATCACCTCTTACCACACCTACCTTACCACTAGGGAGAGGATATTTCAAACACGGATGGGGATAAGAAACTACCGCCATCAAAGCATTAAGTGTTGGCCTTCCCCCTTTATTATGTTGTATGGCGAATCTGCATCAGCGATCATATACCTCGAGTCACGGTCTTCGCGACTCTCCTTCACGAAAGTTGTCCTAAGGTCCATGTATCCGCGGACTTCGACACATTCACGAGAAAATCCAACGAGTTCTAGGATAGCTCTTTAGTGCTTCCATCGGTAGTTTTAAACCCTCGAAAACACGACCCGGTACATGGCGTTATTTGAGCGCCTCCATCCACTAGCACTCAAGCTATTGAATAAGCTGCTTGGTGATGATAGATATTACTATTGGATCATACGGTGAGGCGCACACCTTCAAAATCTGTAGCGTCGAAAGAAATCGCGGGGTATTCGCGCGTCGATTCTGGCATAAGTGGCTTCCGCAGAGAAGCGACAAAATAGATCTGGCATATCTCTGCGAGATGAGGATGTAGCTCCCCCTCGGAGAATCCTCCCGATATAGTGTTGACTCTTCCTTTCTCTGCCGTCTCTCGTGCTCATTGCGTTTGCCTCTTTCGGCTCTTTTGGCTTGTGCATTTATTTCTTCTTTGGGTCATCGGCTTTGAGAGCCAGCGCGCCCGGCTTCCCATCATCACCTCTGCTTTGACATACTTTTGATTGGCCATATTTGGATGAGTTGCTCAATCTGCTTTGCTTGAGAGTCCGGCAATTGTTTGTGTCATGTCGCCCGGCGGTGGTACTGCAATAAGAAGTTACATTCTTACCCGTAGCGCCAAGCGAAAGGTGATGGCCTACGTATCGACCCGTCATGAAGTCGCCGTCTGAAGTATCGCCGGCGGTCACATCCTTCAAAGGTGTGAAAGCTATTTCTGCGTTTGGAGGGCGGGTGCGTCGCCTTTTGACTTTACTGCGCACCTATCACGCCGATCATAGGGTGCATGCGGACAGTGGGAAGCGCCTCGGTGAAATTACACGCCTAGGTGGTGCTTGCATGTCATTCTCATCCTTCAGGGGCCACGTCATCTGCGTCGATGTGTTTCTCTGCCGGACTCTAATCTCATCCATTGTCCACGGCTTCCCACGGGGAAAGGGCTTCTTTGAAAGTTCCATTGCGGATACCTTTCATAAATGCCTTTACAAAAACCGCTCATCAAGATCATCTACGGGGCCGTCGACTTGTTGAAAGCGCTCCAGTAGGCTTTCGGTGACTCCGGCTCTTGGCGCCGCGTCGAACATGTCTTGGCTAGCATTCGCTTCTTCTTGTTTGCGAGAATTTGCCGCAAGCGGTGGCGGATCTTCAAAGCTTCGTGGCCCGAAGCGTTCGGTAGCCGCGAACCATTTGAGCTACATCGGCTAAGGTCGGCGAACATTTTGCAAGCGATAGCGTCGGTTCCCCCAGCGATCATCATTTGCGTTTGGAAGGCATCGGCGTGGCTAAGGGGTCTCGGTGCCATCATATGTGGCAATGGGCGGCTCCACTGAAGCGTGGGGAAGCTTAGCGGCTGGATGGCGGAGAGAATGGTTGAAATACTCGCAAAGGTGTTCTAGTTGCATCGATGACTGGCGAAGTGTCTCGTCTTGGTGGTGGGCTGCTGTTGCACCTCCATTGCTTCCAAAGCTTGAGGCGCAGATGGCTTGCTCTTCATTACGGCGGGCTTGAGTGCGCATTGCGGGCTTGCGGTGTTTGAGCGACCCATGGCGGTGCTCGATCACAGGATCCCGAGTGCTAGGCGAAGCACCACCATTACCTACATTTCGTGGTCACCATGGTACTAGTGACAATGAGCAGTAAAAATTTGTAAAGTGGGGCGTAGGAAAAGTTTTACGGGCCCCACGGTGGCGCCAATGTTCTCGACTATTTGCAGGAATGAATCAATCAAGAACACAATGAACGATCTCGCGTAAGTAGAAAAATTGCTCGACCTCTATTAGCCTCTGCAGGGCGAAATATATAGTGATACAATACATTCAAAGTTATTGATTAGAAGAACATTACATAATTAAAGCTTGATTACATAATAAAGCGGCGGTTGAAAGAGGTGCCTCGGCTTAAGCGGATAAGCCGAGTGTATGAAATAGGGGCCCGACTAAGGGAGACCAGGCCAGAGCAAAAGCGATCCGCACCGGATCTCGATCCTCGTGTCACGCTCTTGATCTGGCGTCTCAGGGTAGCGCTCGGTATGGTCGTGAACATATTCAAATTGAAATTGTCTTAAAGAGGACATATACATGAACAAGTCGAGCATGCTCATCTACAAATTTACTGTGTCATTCTAATATGGGTGTGGCGATGAGCTCATTCATATGTGGCATCCGCCCATACTTCTTAGACTACAATGACATAACCATATAAATGGTAAACTATAATTCATTATAAGGAATTGATGATAAGTAATACTTGAGTGTATATCAATTTTTACGCATGCTTCCTCCTCTCTATGATGCCTGTTTTTCTTTTCCTACTCACTTTCCTTCAAGAACTTCACAAAATTCTAGTTCCCAACAAGGGGAGGTGATAACTCTATGATATATAGAGTTATTTAACTCTTAAAATTGAATTATTGAATGTAACTCGGTAGTTTTGCATTGCGAATAAGAGAATGAATATCGATTACACATATCTCTTGCTTTGGATTGCATAAGCATTAATTTCTATGACTTGTGGTATGTTTGATGTGTTTTTCAATTCTTTGCCAAAGCAATCATTTCTCTGCAATAAGTCGGCCCAACCATTTCACGGAATCGTCCGGTGATCATAGCATTAGCAATGGAGATTCAAGCAGAGACAGAATCATGCACCAGCCACTACAACATTTGGACCCTATGACAACGCCTAAAATTGCACCGCCAAAAAAACCGTTTCCTTAGCCAACAATGGCAGCGGTTTTTGAACCCGTCATTAGTTCACTTTTTTTATAGCGGTTGAAAGCCCATTCCCATAAGGTCTACAGCAACGGTTTTTTATTTAAGCTTTGGACAACGGTTAGGAAACGTTGCCATAGAGAAAATTATTAAAAAATTAAAAAACACTCATCTCACAAAAACACTCATCTCACAAAAACACTCAGCCCTCACGTTCTTCTCAAACACTTAACTCACAAAAAATCAAAAACACTCAGAAACACAAAAACCCTCAAACGAAGCCCTTCACGTTCTTCTTCAGAAACACAAAATCCCTCAAACGATTACCCTTCACGTTCCTCTCCGATTACCCTCTCCAAAACCCTTCACGTTCTTCTTCAAAACGATTACCCTCTCCAAAACCCTAAAACGAAGCCTCTCCGATTCTCTCAGCAAAACGTTCTCTCAGCAAAACGATTACCCTCTCCGATTCGCTTAGACGATTACCCTCTCCGACACGCTCCGATTCGCTCAACCAGAGGTAAAGTGAAAACCCTCACGTTCTTCTCTTTTCTTCGTCGTTCCACTTCTATTCCACTTCTATTCCACTTCTTTGTCTTTTAACATTCTATTTTCTTTGATTTTCTCTCTGTGGTGTGGTAGTGTGGTGGTGATGATGCCGTTTGCAGGGTTTTATCTTTCCGTAACAGCAATTTGATCTTTTCTCAAGTAAGTTCTTTGTTTATTTTGTATATTTTTTGGGGTTTGTTTCTGAAATTTTATGGTGTTTGTTGTTGTGTGTTTCATGATTGATTAGTAATGAAATTTTGTGTTTTGTTTTGATAATCAGTGTGCATGATTATGATTATGTATTTCACCTCAACATTGAAGTGTTTCTGATAGTCTAATAATAGAGACAACATTGCTTATATAAACTGATTTCTAGCTCTGCCAGTTCAAGAATGAAAAATAGTCTAATAATAGAGACAAGTTTGCTTGTATTCTTCTTCTGTCTGACATCCTTGGTTTAGTGATCAGAATTTGTTAATGGGTTTGTGACAAGGACACTTAAATTGATTGCTACCGTCTGATGATGACATCTCTTTCCTTTGTTTTTATTATTATGATCTATCAGAAGCTTTATGGATAGACGATGAACTTAAAGTAGAGTATCTGATTTATACGGTTTTTAGGTTTTGGTTGACCACATTTCAGTTATTTGATTCGTTTAGCTGACTTGACCTGGCTAGAAAAGACTTCTGCTGTTCTTGTTGCTATTGCTGTTGTCTTGGCAGAAGTTTTTAGATCAGTGTAATTTAATGCAATTATGTTCAGTTACAAATGCTTCAACTTCCTTTGATCATCTTGGTACTGCTAGAGAATGTTCCAGATTTCCATGAAGTTTCAGCTTACTATGTATTTTTGTTTAACTATATTATATTCAACCAAGAAATTCTTCTAAAATTAATCTTGTTTGCCTACAGTTAGTTTCTATGGGAAAGAAAAACCTCCAAGCATAAAGTTGCCTATTAAAACAGATCAAGATACACTAAGAGAGGGATACAGGTAAGCCATTTTTTAAATTTGCCTTCCCTCTTAAACTTTTCTTTTAAATTTTGATTATTGTCTTCACTCTCCATTTTAATTTTTAGTAGCCATCTGGTACAGCTCTTTGGGGTTTTCATATGATATCATGATACATTTTTATGCATTCCGTAAAACTTTCATGGTTAAGCTGGACCTAGCTATTAGAGTGCAATAATGAATAATGATTTGGCACTCTTATGAGTTCAACCTTTACCTAGATATATAGCTGAATGGCCTTCTATGCGATTTGCATATCTATTCAAACTATTGTGATGAGTAAATCCACTCTACTTAAGACCCTTTTGGAGAGTTTCCCTTACAAAGTTTTTTTAATTATTGGGAAAAACACTTTTCCTTTCTCTCTTGCCATGTTTTCTCTCAACTTTGTCATTTTTGTCTCCAGAACACTAGTGCAAAATTGACTTTAGAAAGCACCATTTAGTATCGGTTGTTTGAACAAGCCGATACTAAAAAATGAACTTGTGATGGCAATTTTGAAATTAAATGAAAGTTTTCAATTTTCATGCCTACATTTAGCATCGGTTGTTTACACAACCGATACTAAATAATGTATCCTAAACGGTTGTTTAATCAATTTTCAATTTTCATCGGACTTTTAGTATCGGTTGTTAAAACAGCGGAGATACTAAATGTAATATCCTGAAACACATTTAGTATCGGGTATTTTAATGCAGATACTAAAGGTCCACTCTAGTTTCAGCATGCTGCGTTAACACTCTCACTCGAACACTCGTTCTCTCACTCTTGACTTTCTCTCACTCGTTCTCTCACTCTCACCCTTGAAGCGTAGTAGCGTGAGAGGAGGAGGAAGAAAGAAGAGGATAAGTCTCTCTTAAGTGGCAAGCTCAAAGCGTGTCTACCCCAGTGGAAGTCTCTCTAAGAAGAAGAGTCTTCCTCGTAGAAAGCTTATCTTCTCCTCGTAGTCTTAGTCCTCGTAGTCGCATTAAACACCTTCGTCATAGTTCTTTTCGCTCTCTGAATCGCAAACCCTCTTCCTCTCTCACGGATCACGAGCGAAAGAAGGAGAGATCTTGAAACCCTCTTCCTCTTGCACTTCTTTGCAAAGAAATCTTGAAACCCTTAAGTTCTTTTATGCTATCTTCCTCTTCCTCTCTCGTACCTTTGAGCCTTGAAGGAAGGAAAGTGCGTCATGAGGAAATCATGAGAAGAAATCCCTGACTCAGTTCAGGTACTTTCTAGGGTTTGCTAGTTTTATTTGAAGAGCCATATAAATTGACACAAACACAATGTTAATATCCCTTGAGAGGAGGTTGTTTTGACAAACGGTGAAGTGATTGTTGCTGCTATCTTCAAAACCCTTAAGTTCTTTTTGTGCTATCTTCCTCTGTATTTTTTTTAAGAAAAATATTAATGCTTATGTTAATTAGCTCAGTCTCTCTTTTGAATAAGCTATCTTCTTGTCTTCTGAATTTCGTGGCAGTTCCTTTGGATCTCTAGAAATGATAGTGTGTGCTTCACTTGATAACTTTAGTTGTTGCGTGATGTGATTCCAGTTGTTATGTTCAGTTCACTGATTAATCTGCATGCCAGAGTTAAAATAGATAGATACCAAATGTGATACTTTGTTGATATGAACATTCTTATTTATGCGCTCCAGTGAAATCGTATCATGTCTTATTAAATTGTGCATATAATTTGAGTGGCTGATCAATTTCACTCAGGGGGCCTTTACTTATAGACTTTGATTCGATCACTCATAATTTCTTGCTAGTTATTCATCCAATGGTAGTTTTTTCCGTGCCAAGAGTCACTGAAGCTACAGGGCTCTGCATTGTGTGTGTGTGTGTGATACTTCATTTGTAGTATCCCATGATTTTAAATTTTGTAGCATTTCATTTTGTTCAGTATTCCCTTGATTTATCACAAATTTGTGCTTTACTTTTGCATTGTTTGATTCTGAGTACTTTTTTTTGTCTGCATCTGAGATTGTGATGGATTTGTGTTGAAGGTGTTTATTTATTTATTTATTTTACTGTTGTTTTAATATATTGAAGTGATATTATTGATTGATGTTGAGCAGGGAGTGTGCTGAGTGGGGGAGCGAGAGTTCTAGCTCCAAAGGTATCTGCTTAGACTTGGGTGAAAATGATGAATCAGGTTCAAAGTGCTGCTTTATCTACTTGTCTTGAGACATTCTCGAATGGAGCCTAATATTAATATTCGACCTTTCACTCTGGAAAGTAATTGTCTTATATATTTAAGAATGATCTGTTTTAGTTTTCAGAAAATACAACATTTTTATCTAAACTTGAAGTTCTGATATTTAAGTTTATGCAAATTACATACTCTGCTCTTTGTTTATGACCATCACATTTTAGTTTTCAGAAAATACAACATTTTTATCTAAGGAAGACTAACACCAAACATTTTGTATGGGAGGTTTTCAAGTCCTAAGAAAGAGGTTAGTTGAAGGTCTTGCTTTACTCAAATATGCACTTTGATGAACAGTTGGCATAACTTACTACAACTTAAAGCTCTTTCTTAGTTGCTACATTTGCTCTAGGAGTAAACATGATTCTGACGTTTTCAGATAAAATTTCTTTTCCTGATCATATTTGTTATTCATCTTTGCTTATGTTTTTTTAAAGTCTAAGGCAATGAGAATGGGAGATTCTCAACTTCACCTGTCAGTGAGGTAGTTTTTTAGCTATGTACAACACTAATAAGATTGATCTCAACTTTCATTTTGAAGGGAGTTTGGGGAAGTGCACAGTTACAGACTCATTGCCTTGATCAACTAGACAACTACAAGCTATGATTACTGCCTGAGGTAATGGCTGATTCCTTTTTCAATGTGAGTTTTATAAAAAAGCAGTTTCTGGCCATTTGTTTTGAGAATGAATTGGTCTAGAAGACTATTCAGCCGTCTCATCCCTACAAATACAGTTAGTAAATGTTAAGCTGCCTGAATGGATCTTCAGTTTTTACTACCTATTACGCCTAATAAGTTATTAAGTCCTTGACAAAATCTTCTTGTTATAACAGGCAATAATGACCATTCCAACACCCCCTTTTCACTCTAATTTCTGATTTTACTGATGTATGAAGTAGTATTTTACTGATGTATGAAGCAGTATTCCAACACCCCCTTTATAAAAACTGCATCTTAAGCTTGCCTCTGCATTCTGTTATAGTAGCAGAATTTGACTGTTTTGAAATTGTCCATATTCAAATATTTGGGTACAAATATTGTCCCTAATGTCCAACAAATCGCTATTGTCTGCAATCTGCTATTTTCCACATTCCACGATTGACAACACTAATGTAGGATAGGAGCAGATACTGAACTAGTATCTTTTTCTGTTTTTCTAGTTTACTGTGACAGTTTTCAATTGTTCAATTTATGGTTGTGTTGATTATCCAATCTGTTGTAGTCTTTCTCTTTTTCTGATGTAATTTCTTATGCCATTTGAAATTTGGAATTGGTTATCCATAAGCAAAAGGCAAATGACAGTTTCTGATTTGGAATAAGACCAGTCCAATTTGCGAAGTAATTAGAATCAGATTTGTGCAGGATTTAAATACATAAACAAATAACAAACTGTTTCTGATTTGCTATATATTCTGCCTCTAGTTTGAAGGACCAGTAAATTAAGAACATTGTCACCGTGGAACTCCAGGAATCAATTGAGATTTAATGTTTTAGAGGACATCAAATTTGCTGTAATATGATTTTTCATTCCGATGTTGCAGGACAAGACGGTTTCATACGATCATACACATTATTGGTTAGAAGTTAGAATTTGCTGTCATTTAGTTCTTCGTTACAGGTCTGTGACTATACTAGTTTCATGTTTAGTAATTTATGAACTGGAAGCTAAACAAAACGTGCTTATTTTATAGCTCTTGTCAAGGGTGGTAACTCAGCGAAAGAAATTTCTTTTTGAAACCCATTCGACCTGTTTACCTTTAAGAAGCTGTTAGGAACCAGAAAAACAATCACACACAACACAGAAAAACAATGACTATTTTGAAATTGTCCATATTCAAATATTTGTGTACAAATATTTGAAATTCTGCATCTGTGAAATAGTTGAGAAAAATAAGGACAGGTATGCTGGATTTCACTGTTTTGAAATTGTCCATATTCAAATAATGCTGCTTTCATGTGAATACTTATACAGTATACAGCTTTGACATATTAGCTTATGCTCAATCTTTCTCAGGGAGCTAGGGAAAATCTAGTCCAACTTAAACAATAAGGTACTAATTGAATTGCTGAGCTCCTTTTCTTTTGGTATATTGATGTTGATGATGGAACCATTAAGTTGAATAGAGTCTTCTAGTCGTGTTGTGTTGAACACTATCTTCTGAGAACAAGTGATGGTGATGCTTACCTCGCGGCTACTAAGAGGACCATTTGCTGCATATTAGAGAACAATCAAAAGGATGATGGGGTAGAGATACCAGAAGTCCTCAGGCCATTTATGGGTGGAAAGACTTTCCTGCCTTTTAAGAACCAACCAAATAATGAAGCCAAGGGGAAGAAATCAAAGGCGTAATTGCATTATTTTTAGTCTCAATGTTATTTATGAAGAGTTAATTCAGAACTGTAGGTTATGACCACCGTTATGATGTTTCATATCACATGTACCATTTGTAGAATTTATATACTAAGTATTTCGGTTTATAACATTTGTATTGTAAGATATTAAATTTCAATAGAAGTTGAAATATTTTTATGAATTCATTTGTGGAAATAATTTTGTGAATTTGGAATTTATAAATTGGTCAATTGATATCTATTAATTGATATCTATATATGCAGTGTGTGTGTGGTAAGATGTGAATTGAAATTTTTTTATTTTAAAAAGTAGACTTTTAGTATCGGTTATTTAAATTAACCGATACTAAAAGTGACATTTAGTATCGGTTATTTAAATAACCGATGCTAAATGTCATTTTTGACAACAAATACAATGTTGAAAAGACATTTAGTATCGGTTATTTAAATAACCGATACTAAATGTCACTTTAATATCGGTTAATTTAAATAACCGATACTAAATGTCATTTTAGACAGCAGACACAATGTTGAAAAGACATTTAGTATCGGTTATTTAAATAACCGATACTAAAAAGTGACATTTAATATCGGTTTTTAAATAACCGATACTAAATGTCAATTTTAGAAGTAAACACAATGTTGAAAAGACATTTAGTATCGGTTATTTAAATAACCGATACTAAATGTACGTTTTCTAGACATAAAAATCACCAAAAAAGCGTCATTTAGTATCGGTTTTTGAAAATCCGATACTAAAAGTGACATTTAGTATCGGTTATTTAACCGATACTAAATGTTAGACATTTAGTATCGGTCGAATTCGAATAATATCGACGGATAGCAGATACTAAAAGTGCAAAACAAGCCGATACAAAAAGCCTTTTACGCACTAGTGGAATATTTATGGTGTTAATCCAAATGTGTTGCAAGATTCATACGGTCAGAGGAAGATCATATGGATCCATCTTGGGAGCAAAGGCTAGTGAAACGCTATTATGATAAGCTTTTAAGGAGTATCCTTTGCAAACATATTTGTTGTTTTTACTAAAAATGTAACATTGTTTAAATTAGTTGGTAGAAGGAAAGTGGACATTCCAATTATAAATTTGATTATACAACACAAATTCAGGCTCTGGAAGTGCATTCTTGACATTGAGTTATTTTTATTTCACCTTAGAGTTGAAGTAAACATGTAATCTCTTTGATAATGGCAAATTGGCAACAATGATTTAATAGATATTATCATTACATATTTGACCTGTTTATTAAAAGCTCTGGAAGTGCATTCATTTGTCTATGCTTGCAATAAGGTTAGTTGTTTAATTTCTCTATAATTGTGCAGGTGATGCAATGATAAGCGTATTTTGGACAAAGTTATACCTATGAAGTCAACAAGAGGTTGAACCATTATATGCTTGCAAGAGAAGAAAGCGAGGAATCGGAGGAAGGCAACATCGGCGATATATCTCGGTACATTGCTTCAAATGTAACTATTCTTGGCGGTGGAATGCTTAGCAACTACGAGCGAAGGTCTAAGGAATATGGTTTTTAGAACCTTAGGAAACTTGATGAATGGAAGTGTATTATCTTGATTTGTTTTCTTTCCTTGAATACTTTTTTGTTTCTTTGATAGATGGATACACTCTACTAAAATTCAAATTAATGATGTCTTATTTGTATTGTGCACGAAACTCAGAATATTTCTGATATTTTATGTTCTTTCTATAAGATACTACACATAACTTCTATGATGGGAAGGAATGGACCTCTGTAATCATTTTTGTATTTTTTTCATTTTTATTATCTATGGCAGCGTTTTTGAAGTGTTGTATTTGTTGGTGAAAACCTTGATTTTTGCATGTTGCCATAAATGGCAGCGGTTTTTGCATGTTGCCATAAATGGCAGCGGTTTTTGCGTGTTGCCATATATAGCAGCGGTTTCTGCGTTGTTGTCGTTGCGTGAAAATAAAAACCGTTGCGCTTAAGTTATATATCAATAGCAGCGGTTTTGGGTGTGTGTTGCCTTTGGTCACAAAAAACCGTTGCCTATGGTTTGAGGCAGCGCCGACATAAACAGCGGTTTCAAAACCGTTGCGAAAGCTAAGGCAACAGTTTTTGGCTTTTGCATAGCATGATTTTGAGCGTTGCCTTTGGGCCAAAATGTTGTAGTGAGCAATACAATTCTCACTCATTGCTCCAAGAATTTGATGATGGCGTCATCATGTCAAGTTGCACAAGTGGCAAGGATGCGGCGCCAAGTTCATGCATCTCACCAACAAGTTGGATCTTCACAAGTACACTTAGCGTATGATTATTGGACCTCCTTCTTAGTTGGTAAAGCTTCCCATCAATCACATTTGAGCAAGTGGATGAGCTACTTGGCGCCAAAAGGCAACTCATTCATGGAGCCTATAAATACTCCTCATTCTCTTCATCAAGATCATCACTCAAGTTTTACTTCACTTAGAAAATAGTTTGTTTTAATTGTAAGGAAAGAGAAAGTGACAACTTCTCTCTACTTTAGTTACTTTTCTTATTGCGGTTACATTGCGAGAGAGGTTCATTGCTGACATTGTTAGGTAGAAGGTACAAAGGAGTGGCAATTGTGTAATGTACCACTTATCTTTTCTCCTTTGTATTTCCTTTCTTACAAGCATGTTTTCTCTTGTTTGTAAGTGTTTAACAATGTCAAGCATGAGCTAAATTATCCTTGGTTGGGATGCTTTAACTATATAATGAATCTTTGAGTAGTTTTTATGTTACCTATGATGTCTTGCAATTTAGTTCTTGTGTGCTAATTCTTTCAAAATCGTATTTTGAGGTTGATCGCTTAGAATAAGTAGAATCATAAATCTGAGAAATGGTTTATGGTATGAACTCAAGAACTAATATGGGTAAGTGACTTATTAAAGGAAACTTTGTTAAATCCAAGCTAAATCCTAGACATAGGCTAGCTTAGTCCATAGAATGATACTGTTGGAGCTTTAAATACAAGGGTGAACTTATTCAAGAGCTTAGACATAAGCCAGGTAATGACACCCTGAATAAAAGTTGTTGAAAAGAACAAGTGTTTATTATAGCAGCATTCGTTGCAGGTGCAATCATTGCAGGAGCAATGATTGATTGCACCTGCAATGGTTGCAGGAGCATCATAAGTAGCATCATAATCTCAAAGTGTAGTAATATAGGAAAATGCATTCCAACCATCTCTTTCATCTGAATTACAACATCTTTTAGCTTTATATACATATTCAAACATTCCTCATATTTTACCTCGAACTCTTTCATCACTTAACTCAACTACTACCAAAAAAGGCTAGCAAATTAATCCAATCCCTGTGGGTTCGACCTTTCTTATCACTTTATTACTTGTTTAAGGTGTGCACACTTGCCTGACCTTTTAACTGTGAGAGGCGGACTAGGTCTCTATTCAAAAGGGTCGCCTCATGCTCAACATTCGTCCCTGAGCAGTTTTCTTATGAAAGTTCTTCTCAATGATAGCCTCTGGGATCGTTCGTCCATGAAGTCAATTGGAGTCACAAGAAAGGGCGATTTGAATTGTCACCCTTATTAAAGATTATTCTCAGAAAACATATATCATTGTTCTAAGAAGATATAAACTTTTAAAGATTCTGACTTGTTGTAACTTCTTAGAAGCTAGATTGTGTAAGAAGACACTTTGATAAATTATTTGTAAATTGTGTTTCTTGATTCTTACACAAGTTATGATGTCTTTGTAGGGGAAATACTTGGTAGAGAATATATAAAACATTGTGTGATTTTTACACTGAGATAGTGGAGAAGATTCAACTTGAAATTGTGAGAAGCCTTTTAATACCGTCTTCCTCCAATTGTGCAAAAATGGTTTTCTTTTAAAACAAAGTGCTATGTAAGAGAAACTATGAAAAAATAGTAAAGGACACACAAGAAGTATAGTGGTTCAGCCCAATCAACTAGGGCTACATCCACTCCTCACACCCCATGAGTATTTCCATTATTTTCCAAATATTTTACATTTTACAAGCCAACCTTGGCCAAGGCGCTCGATAGTTTTCTTGCACAGCTCTTTCTACTGTCAAAGGTTTTCTTCCACAAATCTAGCTACTGTCTTACTAGTTTAATTCCACAGATCTAGCAACTGAAACACCCTACGAAACAAAATAAACATCTTATCTAAAAATCAAGCAAACCTATGACATCTCAAGAAGGTACAAAGATAAGGTGCAGCTTTGAGTTTTAACTTTGCTGTAAAAACCAACTAAAAATTAGAATGTTTTAGTACTTATTTGCATCAAATGCTAGCAAATAAGGAACACCAAAGTCCATTATCAATAGAAAAACATTCATTTGCTAATAAGTCTCTAGCCAAGGGAAAGTGATAGAAAGGAAACCGAAAAAGAGCGAAACATGGCCGTCATCCCCAGACAAATTTAGCAAGTAAAATGTCTTTTCAGTACCCTTGCTACAACTATTAGAATAATAAAATTGAGAATTCCTTAAATGGAATATGTAAGCCACATTGCAAGTAAATTCAAAGCTGAAAATGATTTCAACGACGGTTGTGTTCATCTCTAAATGTTGCACAATTGTTTGTTCTTCGATGTTCTACAAAAAAACATGACCATCAACTTCCAATAATCCATAGTCAAAAGAAATTAGTGCACCCAGTAGTAAAATATTTTTGCCTGAAAAAAAAATTAGAAAAATAAATCAAAAAGAGGAAAAAGAATAGCTATAAATTGAATGGAGTAGAGTGGGAAGAAATATGAAAAAGAGCATGGCAATTTGTTTTAACTTTGAATGCAAGCATTTATAATAGATAAAACATATAATACATTTGTGTTCATCTCCTAAATGCTTCACTATTGCTTGTTCTTCCAATATTCTACAAAAAAAACATGAACATCACCTTCCAATATTCCATAGTCATAAAACATAAGTGCACTGAGTAGAGAAATTATTAATAGTAAAAAAATAAATTAGAAAAAAAAAAGTTAAAGGAGGAAAAATAATAGATATAAATCGAATGGAGTAGAGAGGGATGAAATAGTAAAAGAGCGTGTAATTTGTTTCAACTTTGAATGCAAGCAATTATTATAGATAAAATAGATAATAGTTTTGTGTTAATCTCCTAGATGCTTCACGTTGTTTGTTCTTCAATATTCTACAAAAAACATGACCACCACCTTCCAATATTCAATAGTCGAAAGAAATAAGTGCACCCTATAGAGAAAAATTATGACTGAAAAGCCAAAAAATTCAAAAAGAGGATAAATAATAGCTACAAATTGAATGGAGTAGATAGGCAGTAAATAGGAAAGAGCATGACAATTTGTTTTAACTTTGAATGCAGCGATTATAGTAGATAAAAAGATAATACCTTTGTGTTCATCTCTAGATGTTTCACCATTGTTTGTTCTTGAGTATTCTAAAAAAAACATGACCATCACCTTCCAATATTCCATAGTCAGAAGAAATAAGTGCACCTAGTAGAGAAAAAATTATTACTGAAAAAATAAATTAGGAAAAAAAATTAAAAAAGAAAAAAGAATAGCTATAAATTGAATGGAGTAGAGAGGGAAGAAATAGGAAAAAGAGTATGGTAATTTGTTTTAACTTTAAAAGCAAGCAATTATAATAGATAAAACAGATAATAACCTTTGAATGGAGTAGAGAGTGAAGAAATAGGAAAAAGAGCATTGCATTTTGTGGATATGTTTTTAAAACATGTGACATTTATGGATATCATCGAAGAGCAAACTGCACGAAATTTTATTTGAAATAAAAAGTTGTAATAATTTATAATTTATGAGCCACATATAGGAATCATCATGTACATCTCATCTTGAGGTAACTCGAGTTTTTCTACAACAATATATATGACACATCCAAGAACATAATAACTTGTCTGAGTAAGTGCAATATTGCCACTATCACACCCTTGTATTGAGAATGAATCAAACAGTAAAAATGTTGTCATAAAAAAACTTAGAATGAGTAGTGAATCAAACTTTTGCGGGAATCTTGTCAAAAAATGATTAAAAATTATAGTCACCTGGTATGTGAAAAAATAGTAATAAAATTGAAGGAAAAAATAAGATAGGTACCCGTTCATTTTGGGCATATCCTTCTGCGACCAGGCCAAACTTTACTCTTTTCTCATCCTCTATGAAGCTTCTGTGCGATCTAGAGGCAACGACACCGGTAATGGTACAAACAACATTCTACGAAAAAGAAGTGTCAAGAATTTCAAAAATAAATATCCGAGAAAAAATCACAAACTAAACACTATGGTGAGTAGACCAAAAGGCGTATCCTCTCAAAAGCTAATAAGTAAATAAGCTACAACCAATAGACAAATCCATTTGCACAAAGATTATCGTAATAACGTTGAAGGAATGTGGCTTCTAATCTCTAATATCAACCTCAATACAATCATGAAGTCGAAGAAAAATCACAAATTACAAATACGACAGAAAGAAAAAGTGAAATCACAGAGGAGGCAAAAAGAGGAAAAACAAAGAGCAATATCTCTCGATTAAGCATGTCTTTCCAATTTTGATCTCAAACTGTCCATCCTACCGTTCAAATTCAAAGGAATTATGTTAAAAAAAGGCAATCAAATCAAAGGAGTTATGCATCTTAAAATATCATATAGCCAAAGTTATAACCATAAATGAGATATTTTAAAATTCAAAATACTGAAACCACTTTAGTCAATTAGTCAATTACCCATTATTATCCATTATTACCTATAATGGAACGTTCAAACCAATTCCATTATTTGAGCAAAAAAAAATAATTCTCATTCCCATAATGAAACACGTTGCCAACATGAATGATAAATTTCAAAAATCAAATTTAAATGGAATTCTTCTAAAAAAATTTCAACATGATTTGTGTTGTTCAAAAAAATATGCATCGATCTTATAGAAGCAATAGAGGAAAATCATACAATTTGTTTACTAATGTTAATTCCACCAAGGGTGTGATTTTAAAGAAATGAATTTAATGCATAATTAACCAACATTGCCTTAATTACTAATATGCACAATTATTTGATCCCATGATTTTAGGATGTATTAAGTAAATATGCGGAGAAGCGTATTGCGGATATTTTTAATTTGATCGAACACACACTTATTTGATCCCATGATTTTTGCTTGCACAATTCTTTGACCCCATGATTTTAGGATGCAGTTATTTGATCAGACACACTGCTTGTGCTTGCCTTGAGCTAATTTTCAGATTACATGTTGCTACTTTATAGTCCATTAGGTGCTTGAGAGGGTTCATCCATTTAGCGAGAACAACATGCATATAGTTTTTTTGGCAATAGCCACTAACCAACAAAAATAGGCATGAAAAATTGAAGAACATAATTTTATTTATTAGCTAAGATCTAATGAGAGTGTAACATAAGTCTATTAAGATAACAAAATATAGGAAATCTAGAACAATGACTAATTATGAAGCAAAATGTTAGTCAAGCATGAATTTTCTTTTAATCTTGTGTTAGGAAAACACTGATCATCCTAGAAAAGGCAAAAAGAAGAGAATATTATTCAAGAAGATCAAATAGAAGTGAATCGAAAATACCTCACAAAATGTAAAAAGAGAGCAACACATAACCTTAAAGCAAAGGCCTACATGCTCTCGTTTGTTGTTTGCGTTGTACTTCCTCTCCAAATTTTATTCTTCATAGATTTTGCATAAAATAAATAAATGAAATATAAGGGAGTTAGTCCACAATATATGACTCAACTTTGAGTATCAAAGCTAAAACAAAAAGAAATGTCATTCCAACATTTAAGTATAGCAACACAAATCAAGAACTATATGTAATACTCATGCACACTTTTGAAAGATAGAAAACTAATTCAATAAGTCCAAAATAATAGATTTTAAAAATGCAAAATAGCACCGGCATAAAAATGACCTCCAAATCTCAAAAAAAAATTGACTTCCATTAAGAGGAAACCAAAAAACCTAAAAACACCAAAATAAAATCAAAAGAAGAAATCAAAATCAAAATCAAAACCAAAATGAAAATAAGAAAATTAGAGGAAGGAAATATGCAAGTTACCTAGGTTTTGAAAATTTGAATATGGATTTGAAAATGCTCAGCTGTGGGTTTTGGGTTTCGAAAATGAAGAAGATAGGAAGAAGATGGGTTTGGATTTTTTCATCTACTGGTTTTGGGTTTGATTTTGTTAGTGAGTGCTGAATTTGTTTACGTGTGAAGTGTGAAAGGAAAGAGATGAAGTGAAAGAAAGCAAAAATAAAAAGGAAGATTTAGATGAAGAGAAAGAGATATGGTGGGGAAGCGGATGGGGGCGGTGATGTGTCGTCGGATGTGGAGCGATGCATGTGCGGTCTGCCAATCGACTTCGAGACATTGGCCGAAACCGCAGATTGTGGTGGTGGCCCAAGCTCGGGTTTTGTTGATATGCGGAGCGTCATCACCATGATTGTAGATGGCGGCGCTTGTATTTGCCGGCGTGCCGGCACTTGCGCGCTCGGCGTCGGCTGTGTGGGCTCCCCATTCGGCCCGTCTTGAAACACGGACGAAAGTCGACATGTGTGCGAGTCAGCGGGCGAAGTAAACGTAAAGCGCAAGAAAGGCGATTGGCGGGATCCTTGTGGGTTGTACCACCGGCCGACCTTGATCTTACGTGAAAGGGTTGAGTGAGCATACTGCCGGGACCGAAAGATGGTGAACTATGCTGGCGGGCGAAGCGAGAGAAACTCTAGTGGAGGCCGCGGCGTCTTGGCGTGCAAATCATTGCGCGACTTGGGCATAGAGGCGAAAGACTAATCGAGCCGTCTAGTAGTTGGTTCCTCAGAAGTTTCCCTCGGGATAGGCTGGGGCAGAGGCGAGTTCTATCGGGTAAAGCCAATGATTAGAGGCATCGGGCGCAGCGCCCTCGACCTATTCTCAAACTTTAAATAGGTAGGGCCGGCGTGGCTGCTCTGTTGAGCCACGCCATGGAATCGAGCTCAAGTGAGCGAAGTAGAGAGAGAAAGAGAGATTGAAATTTGAATTTTTTGAGCGGAAGAAAAGAAGAAGAAGAAGAAGGGGAGAAAAAGAAGTGCGGTGGAAGAAAAATGGTAATTGATAACTCATATTTATATGAGTTATTTATACCTCTAATCATTAAATTAAGTAAGTTCTCAAGTAATGTTAGTATAGTATTTATTGCATTTCTATTAATATTAGGATAGGAAAGGCTAAACCTTTGCTTTGCTATGAAATTGGCACATTTGGTGCCCTTGTGATTATTTTGATGCATTTTGTGAAGTAGTGCGGTGTTTAGCGCTATAGCGTCTAACGCTATAACGTCAAGAGGCGCGTGATTGAGCATCTAAAGGAAAAGTGAAATTTTAGCGCCAAGCTCATTAATCCATGTTCCATATCTTGTGTCCACGGTACCTTTAGCGACATGTGCGGATTTTATTGGATTTGTGTGGACACTTGTCATTGCATGAGTAAAGGAATAGTGGAGTTGGTGAAAAGTAAACATCACCTTTCTTGACTTTTGGAGGAGAGTTGTACCTCGATGCTAGATATAATATAGATCTTTGATTTCCCCTCATCATACCTTAGAACTTCCAGCGGATATAGAGAGAGTATTGGTAGAGAGAGAAAGTGTGACACTTCTTCTTCTCCATTGATACACCTTAGAAGCTTTTGCTATTTTACTTTCTTCTTTTGTATTTTTACTGTACTTTATTCTCATGGTGTAAAGTGATGATGAGCCATCTTAGCGTGGATGATTAGGGGACTTCAAGCTTGTATCTTTTGCACTTGTATTTTCCTTCTTACCTCACGGTAATACAAGTAGTTTTATTTGTGTTATTTTGATGTTGCTCAACATGAGCTAAACTCTTTGAGTTGGGTTGCTATAGCTTGTAATGAACCATTAATGCCGTATATAATTTCTCACGTTTTGTGTTTTAATCCTTGTGTGATAACTCTTCCAAACTTGTTTTATATTTGCCACGTAAAACTAGTACCTCTGTGGATTGGACATGAACCATAGAAAGAACTCAAGGATTAATATAAATGATAAGGTTGGTTGAAGACATTTAATCAATTTTTGCTTCCTCTAGACATAGAAGTTGCAATAGTTTATAAAGCATAAGGTGTGGGATCTTGATTATACGAGGGTGAACCTATTTAGAACCTAGACATAGGCATCTTGTAGTGAAACCACAGCGCTAGTGTTGAAAGGCACAAAATATTTCTGCAGCGCTTAACGCTATAGCGTGTGGCGTTATAGCGTCTTGTTTTTAAGGAATTTACATAGTGAAAGCAACCCAACTTATTTCTCTTATATTTTAACTCACCGTTAACTTGTTACTTTTACACCCTTTGTTCATTGAACTTTATTACTCAACCTATTTGCTACTTGTTCCTCTAAAGTGTAATTCCTTTTTAAACTCTAAAATTAATACCAATCCTGTGGAGGCGAATTCTACTTATCAATATATTACTTGTTGCGATTGTGTACACTTGCCTGACTACTTTTCGCAAAACAAGTTTTTGGCGCCGTTCTTAGGGATTGCATTTAATTTTTATTGTTTAAGAAATTATTACATCCTTAGGGAGGTTTTACCTTGGCAATTTTACGTGTTGTGTTACGGGAAGTGCTATAGCGTCGATGCTATAGCGTATGCCCGAGATCAGAACCACCCACTTTTGAGTTTGATCTGAACCGAGAGAAGATTCGAGGAAGGTTAAGGCGCTGACAAAGGTTACAACAAATCGGGCTAACTATGTGCGATCACTCTCATCATCTTGGTAGAGGCACACTTGGGGAAGAACTCCTCTCTGAGTTGGAGGAAGAGGTCAAGAGGTGGAAGGCAAGGTCCTTTTACCCCACGAAGTGGATAATGAATCTTTGAGTGCAGAGACAGATTCATTAATCAAGGACTGATCAAATGGTGAATAGCGAGACGCAGGCCAATGAGAGATTATCTTTGTGTTTGATCCACATTCCATGGAAACAAGTATCACTAGGCTGTGGTATTTGCTACTCATTTTGAGTTCAAGCCTATGATGTTCCAAATGCTCCGAACAAGCTGGACAATTTGGAGGTTCATCTCAAGAAGACCCTTTTGCTCATTTGAGAAATTTCCTTGAAGTGTGCGATAATTTCATTATCGGGGTGAGTGAGGATGCATTCAGTGGCTTGCTGTTTCCTTATTCTTTAAAAGGCAGAGCAAAAGCTTGGTTGAATTCCTTGAGTCAAATTCTATCACTACTTGGGAAGACATGACAAAGAAATTTACGGAGAAGTATTTCCCACCAAACAAAAATTCAAGGATGAGGAATGACATCACATCCTTCAAGCAAAAAAGAGGTGAATCATTACATGAGGCTTGGGAAGGTGGAAGGAGTTGCTTAGGAAGTGTCCACATCATGGAATTCCTATTGTAATTCAAATGGAGACTTTTATAATGGGCTAGAGGCACCTACTAGGTCCATGTTGGATGCCTCATGCGGAGGTGTAATTGCGAACTCATCATATAATGATGCTTGTGAGCTTATAGGCGTATTGCCATTAATGACTCTTCATGGCCTCTTTGAAAGGTTGAATTCTACAAGGAAAGTAGGTGGGGTTCACGAAGTGAGTGAGGTTCTGCTCTCTCGGCCCGGTGGCTACTCGACTAATATGATTAAGGAGAGTGAACTCTTGCCCAGCGCTATAGCATCGATGCTATAGCGCTGAAAGATCTCTGCGGCGGCTATTGAACAAGCTCACTTTGGAGAAGCAAGTTGTGTATATTGTGGAGGGCTCATGCAGTATGAAGAATGTATAACAAACCACATACATTAACTATGTGGGATACAACAAGAGGCAACAACCCTTATTCTAACACATACAACCACGGTTGGAGGAATCATCCTAACCGGTGGGGAGGAAATAATGCTAACACAAGCACAAATGCTCTGCTATTCCCCCTGGATTCCCAAGACAACAACAACGGCAACCTCCTAGACAAAATGCTCCTGCGCCTCCTATGGACAATTCAATGGAGTCTTTGCTAAGGTCATTCATCGGTGATTGTAAAACAACAATGCGGACTCATGAAGCATCAATCAAGACTACGGAGAATCAAGTGGGGACAGATTGCATACGCTCTCACACAAAAGCGAGAATGGTGGACTCCTTCAACTCTTGAACCTTCTCCATCTCATGCACCGGGCAAGGAGCATGTGAAAGCAATAACCACGAAGTGGTAAAGAGGTAATACGCACCCAAGAATTTAGAGTCAAGTGTATTTGGAAATGAAAAGAATTTTCAGACGTTATAGCTTTTTGACGCTATAGCGTCAAATGCAAAAGAACACTGAACCTAAATTGGTGCACTGAATATCTGCTCCCCCTTACCCTCAAAGGTTAAAAAAGGCACATGAGGACAAACAATTTAATAAATTTCTTGAGGTGTTAAAACAATTGCACATTAATGTTCCTCTAGTTGAGGCATTACAACAAATGCCCAACTATGCCAAATTTATGAAAGATGTTTTGACAAAGAAAAGAAGGTTGGGAGAATTTGAAAGCGTGGCAATGGCGGGAATGCGGCATGTTGATGCAAAATAAACTCCCAGAAAATTAAAAGACCACTGGTAGCTTCTGATACCTGTTCCATTGGAAATTTTTATTACAGTGCGTGCTTTATGTGACTTAGGGGCAAGTATTAACAATGCCTAAGTCCATTTACACACAATTGGGTATAGGGCTGCGAGGCCTATACTGTAAGCCTCGGTTAGGTGATAGGTCACTTGCCTATCTGAAGGAATCTTTGGAGGATGTTTTAATTAAGGTAGATAAATTTGTTTTTCTGTTGACTTTGTTATTCTAGATTTTGAAAGCGGATCACGAGAGGTACCTATCATTTTAGGTAGACCCTTCTTAGCTACTGAGGAAGACACTCATAGATGTTCAAAAGGAGAGTTGACAATGAGGTTAATGACCAAGAAGTGAAGATCAATGTTACGAATGCATTAAAACTTCCGGATGTCAATCTTGAAGAGTGTTCCTTTGTGGTTTCTCTTGACCGAGTGGTTCAAAAACATTTTCAAAAAACTAACAACCACTTGGGAAAGGTGCTAAACAATCTTGAGGAACATGAATTGTTGAAAGAAGAAGAATTTCAAGAAAGCAAGCAAATTTGTGAATGAGGTTTGGGCTAGGAGATATGAGTCACTAGAGCGAGAAAATTCAAACCTCAAGAAGAGTGTTCCTTCTATTGTTCAACCACGATCTAGAGTTGAAAGAATTACCCAAGCTTTGAAGTATGCATATACGGGGAAAATGAGACTCTACTGTCATCATTTCTGCTAGTTTAAACCAAAACCAAGAGGTGGAGCTCATTACAACTCTGAAGAGGCACAAAAAGCAATAGGTTGGCAAAATCGTCGATATACATGGGATAAGTCCTACAATTTGCATGCGAGATTGTGTTAGAGGAAAATGCTAAACATAGCATTGAAGGTCAAAGAAGGCTTAATCCCATAATGAAGGAAGTGGTGAAGAAGGAAATCCTCAAGTGGTTAGATCACGGGGATTGTGTATCCTATTTACGGACGGTGCATGGGTTATACTGTGCAATGTGTTCCCCAAAAGGGTGGTGTCCTTTGTGATCACAAATGACAAAAATGAGTTGATTCCCACAAACAGTGGTGGTTGGAGAATCTGCATGGACTATAGGAAATTAAACAAGGCCACAAAGAAGGACCATTTCCTCTCCCCTTTATTGACCAAATGTTGGGCCGGACTTCTTTGGTAAGGACTATTCTTTGCTTTCTTGATGGCTACTCTGGCTATAACCAAATAGCAATAGTTCACGAAGACCGACAAAAGACCACGTTCACATGTCCTTATGGCACATTTGCTTTTAGGAGAATGCCGCTTTGGGTGTGTAATGCCCTGCAACTTTCGAGAGATGTATGATGTCCATATTCTCGACTTTATTGAAAAATCTATGGAGGTTTTTATGGATGACTTCTCTGTGTTTGGGGATAGCTTTGAAGTGTTTGGACAACTTGGAAGAGATCTTGATAAGATGTGAAGAGACAAATCTTGTGCTCAATTGGGAGAAATGTCACTTCATGGTGCAAGAAGGAATTGTACTAGGGCATAGGATCTCAAGAAAGGCTTAGAGGTGGATAGGGCCAAGATTGAAGTCATTGAAAAATTGCCACCCCCTCCAGTGTCAAAGGTATAAGAAGTTTCCTTGGGCATCTTTGGTTTCTCTGGGAGATTCATTAAAGACTTCTCAAAGATCTCAAAACCTCTATGTCAACTCCTTGACATGACACCACTTTCAACTTTGATGATGCATGCCTTGAAGCCTTCGAGAAGTTAAAGAAAGCTCACGATTCTTGCACCTATCATTGTTGCTCTGATTGGAGTAAACCATTCGAGCTCATGTGTGATGCAAGTGACTATCTTTGTGGGAGGCGTGCTTGGGCAAAGGTATGATAAAATCTTTCATTCCATTTACTATGCAAGCAAAACACTTATTGAAGCCACGGTTAAATTACGATTCTTGAAAAGAGCTATTATTTGTGGTTTTGCCTTTGATAAATTTAGATCATACTTGGTTGGCACAAAAGTAATTGTTTTTCTGAGACCATTGAGCCATCAAGTATTTGATCTCTAAGAAAGATGCAAAACCAAGGCTAATAAGATGGGTTCTCCTCCTCCAAGAATTTGACTTGGAAATTCATGATAAAAGGGGCGGAGAACCAAGTTCTTGACCATTTGTCTAGACTTGAAGGAGACAATGCAGTCTGAGCAGGGGAGAGATTAAAGAAATCTTCCCGGATGAGAAGTTGTTAGCGATGCTTGGTGAAAAAGTGTAAGCGCTATAGCGGTTGCCGCTATAACGCCGAGGGCGCTTTATAGCGTGCGAAGACCTTGCTCCGTGGTTTCTTTGATATCGTGAATAACTTGGTAAGCGAATTGTGCTGCGGTCTGAATTATCAACAAAGAAAAAGGTTTTTCCATGTAGTGAAAGATTATTATTGGGATGAACCTTTTCTCTACAAGAAATGCCAAGACCAAGTGATAAGAAGGTGCCTTGCGAGAGGAAGAACAACCTCAAGTGTTAGAGCATTGTCATGCTTCACCATGTGGTGGACACTTTGGAGGAACTAGAAGCATTTGCAAAGGTGCTTGCAATGTGGGTATTCTTGGCCTACATTATTCAAGGATGCTCGAGAATGGGTAAAAGGCTGTGCAAGGTGTCAAAGGGTGGGAACATTTCAAACAAGCATGAAATGCCCTTAACCAACATCTTAGAGATTGAACTCTTTGATGTATGGGGCATGGATTTTATGGGTCCCTTTCCTCCTTCTCATGGGAATTTGTATATCTTTGGTGCATTTGTGGATTATGTTTCCAAATGGGTTGAAGTGTGGCTCTTCCCAACAATGATGCCAAGGCAGTCGACAAGTTTACTGAAGAAGCATATTCACGGATATGGTACACGAGAGCAATTATCGGTGATGAGGTTCTCACTTTTGTAACAAGTTGATTGAGTCTCTGTTGGGAAAATATGGAGTGAGGCACAAAATTGCCTTTGCATACCACCCACAAACAAATGGGCAAATTGAATTGTCAATAGAGAAATCAAAAGGATGCTTGAAAAAATGGTGGGACCTTGAGAAAAATTTAGTCAATCCATGCGGATGATGCATTATGGGCTTCACGGGATGACCTTCAAGACACCTGCAGGAATGTCTCCATCTGGACTTGTGTTTGGGAAAGCATGTCACCTCCTATTGAGTTGCAACACAAAGCTCATTGGGCCATAAAAAGCTCAACTTTGATTGTGATAGAGGCGAGGTAAGGCTAGGCTACTGCAATTAAATGAGCTTGATGAGATTAGGCATCTTTGCCTATGAGAGTTCTGACCATTTACAAGGAAAAAACAAAGATGTGGCATGACGGGAAGATCTGAGCAGTGATTGAAGGAGGCCAAGTGCTCCTTTTCAATTCTAGATTAAAATTGTTTCTGGCAAGCTCAAATCAAGGTGAGTGCAGCCCTTTTAAATTAGTCAAGGTCTACCCACATGGTGTAGTGGATTTATTTGATCAAGCAACCAACACCACTTTCAAGGTGAATGGGCAAAGAGTAAAACAATACCATGGTGACAACTTTGTGATGAGGACAAAACCTCAATTGATCTTCAAGATCCACTAACATCAAATGAAGAAGTCGGTGATGACTCTTAAAACAAGCGCTCTTGGGAGGCACCCCGAGGTTTTAATTAATATTTACTGTTGTCTTTATTTTATTTTGCGGGAGGAAAATTTTTGTGTTGAGAATTTGGGAACTTGAAGGCTGAAGTGTGATATTGACGCTATAAGCGTCAAGAGGAAGGTGGTGGCGGGAAGAATTGTTTTTATTTCAAAGTATGGGATAGTTATAATGGCGTGCACGCTTGGCATACTGTGCACTTCAAGCTGCTGCGCCCTATGCGCCCACGTGTATTGCCCGATCACTTGATCCTCTCAGCCCATCAACAACGGTCACATCATTCAATTCCCATAACCTCTCACTCAACCACTCCTTCTCTTTCTCTCTTTCTAGCAGGTGATTTTCTTTCTTCTTCCATAACCCCCACCGTCTCATAACTTCCATTCGATTTCTCTGCAAATCAATCTTGCAATCTGTTCAAAAATTCACAAAACACCCCCAAATCTTCAAAAAATCTCAAAATGGTGAAAAAGCAGTCCATTGAAAAACCCGAGAGAAAGACCAAAACATCGAACCCGGTTCCTCAAGAGCCATAGACCCCGAAGGGCGATCTGCGGCGTTCTTTGGAAGATGAACTTCATCGCGAAGGGGTTTCAAAGCGAAAAAGCTCTGGCGTGTTCACATCAGCTTTGTTATAGCGTTAGGGTGGCGAAATTTATCAAGCATAGAGGGGAATTTGTGGTGCCTCACGGTGAGAGAGTTTTACAAAGGAATTCCTCCTCCAAAGGGGAAAGCCCCGAACCTATTCTATGGTTAGGGGTGAAATGGTTGATTTCGGCCCAAGTGCCATCAATGACCACTTCAAGTTGGGTTGTGCGGAAGGCCACGGAGAAGAAGCGATACGTGGGGATGTGATGAAATGGAGGAGGTCAAGAAGAGGATGCGTGTGGAGGAAGCAGCGTGGGAGAGGTTTGGCTCGAGTTTAAAGTCAAGAAAGCATTTACGGTGGATGAAGGTGCAATGTGGTTTACTTTCATCGAGGCATTCACTCATGCCTACTTCCCACACAACAAATGTGAGAAGGGACAGGTTGATAGTGCTTGATGCTATTACGGAAGGTGAAAGCATAGATGTGGGCAAAATCATTGCAAGAGAAATTGAAAAGCGGTGAAAGTAGCGGTAATCTCTACTTTCACTGTTTAATTCTTGAGTTGTGCAAGAATCTTTGAAGTAGAGATTGAAATTCGTGATGAGAGGAGGACTCCTCAAGGAGATATTCCTGCTTTGTTTTTAAGCCCGGACAAAGAAGTGCTAGCGCTATAGCGTCGATGCTATAAGCGCTGTCGATTGAAAAGAATCAGCAAACAACTTTGTGTAAGTTTGTCGAGGCTAAGTTTGAATGGGAGAAAGTTTGTCTTGGAAAAGCTATCAAGGGGCAAGGAGTTAATGGAACCCCTGTGTTCCCCAGTGGTTAATTGAAGATGAGGGTGTGAAGGAGCCACTGACCAAAAGAAAAGGTGAGTAAGAAGGCTGCTGCAGACCCGATCAAGAAGAGCAGGGAGCCACGCTTGAAGAAGGTAAAGAGCCACCTGCTAAGAAAAAGCCAAAGGTGAGTAGTGAAGAATCCTCAACACTTTGAGGATTTAGAAGAACTTCGGTGAAGAAGATGAAGAGGAAACAAGGAGGGTGATGAAAGAAGTCAATGATTACGAGGAGGAAGAGGATTACGAGAGTGAAGAGAAGTGCAGTGAAGAGAGCCCGAGAAAGGAGGAAGGATCGAGAAAGTGAAGAATATGAAGAAGTATTCTTGATCCCACACCAAGCCCCACAAGACTACCCTCACCACAAATACCCTCACCACAAGCCCGAGAGCGGACCATTCACGAAACCCCTGTCCCAGAACCAACCATACCTCCACGGAACCCGGCCAAAGAGAACTCACCCTCACACTGCTCAACAAACACCAAACCTAAATGAACCACCACAACCGGAACCATCATTGATCCCAATTCCCACAAAGAACAAAGTCCACCACTGTTTCACCACTGACATTACTGTTTCCCAAAAAATCTGTGAGGGCCTGCTTAGCGCTATGGCGTCGAGGCTATAGCGCTGCGGCTCAGTCAAGCCTGTATCATCTGTGTCAAGTGCAACAAAGTCTCTAGGCTTAAACAAAGAGCCCGAAAGAGCCCTCAATCAAAAACTAACATTATTGCGAGTTACGAAGAAGAAGCTCAAGCTATGGTGAGAGTCCTCCAAGGGAGGTAGCCCGAGCCAGTGCCATCCGCACTCAAGCAAGCGGTGAAGGAGAAGCATGTGGCGGCAAAAGGCCAACGTATGTATGCGCGAGGAGGAACCCGGGAGCCAAGCTAAGCGTGATTGAGGAAGTTGATGAAGAAAGTGTGAAGCAAGAAGCACAATGATGCGGAAAGGAAGTGTGCGAGCGGAGAGAACGAGGTTTGCTAGCAAGTTAGCGAGAAATGAAGCGAGAAAAAAGAAAGCGGCTCTGGTGGAAGCGCTATAAGCGTCGAGGCTATAAGCGTCGAGGAAGGTCGAGAAGGAAGAAAAAAGAAGAAGAAAAAGGTGTAAAGCCTCCTCGACCATCCGTGTTAGCTCGAGGACCAGTGCGGTCTAGTTAAGAAGTGAATTTAATTTTCTGTTTGTATAAGTTTAGGGTTTTGTGAACAAGAATAAATTGTGAAGCGCTATAAGCGTCTGTCTTGCGCTTCACAAATGTTTTAAGACTTGGTTTGCTTTGTTTGTGTGTTAAGTTCGGGCCTCTCCCTAGTTCTTTAAAAAGCGGTGAGGACCTTTGCTCACTTTTATTGTGGGGAGGACCTAAAGTTGTTAATGTTTTTGTTAATGTTTTTGTTAATGTTTTTCAAAATGTTACATTTCAAGTGCCTCATTTTTAAGTATAGTCATTAAATCGTTCCCCCTTGGGCTAATTGTAGTGATAATTGTGTGAGTGAGTGAGGCTAGTGCTTTTAGAGGAAATCTTTGTTTATTATTGCTCTGCACGTAAATCTACTGTAGAAGAAACTTAGCTAGCCAAGGACTATACGAGGTTTAGGCTAGTGCGAGTTAACCAAGGTGAGATCAAGGCTTGAATAAAAACTTGAAGAGTTGTTGAAGCAAAAGTTTGGGGGTGTTGGGCTATATAAAGGTTAGGTACAAAGGTCTTAGGGTGGTCAGTGACTTAGAAGTTTAATGTAAATATGTTGTAAAAGCTGTAGTTACCCAAAACAAAAGCTAGGTTGTCCCAAAGGCAAAGAAAGAGGCAAAGCCTCATGCTATAAAAAAATAAAAAAAAAAAATAAAAAAAATAAAAAAAAATAAAAATAAAAAATAAAAAAAATATAATAATTGCTGAGGAGCCAAGTAATGAGGGAACTACAGCTAGTAAATCTGTTATCTTTGTCCAAGCGCTATAGCGCCAAACGCTATAGCTATAAGCGTGGTACATTTAGATTCAATAAGTTAGGAACAACGACCATAGACTTGAAGTGCCTAGTTAAACCCTTTGTCATGCACGAAAATCCCCGTTCTGTGTGAAAATATTAATCTAGTCATTGTTTGAAAGAGTTCTTGGTTTTACCAAAAGAAGACCATTCTTTCCAAGGCTAAAGAGAAATCCAAATCTAGCTAGGAATTGAGATGAGTCAAGAGATCACACACACACTATTGAGCAGTAATAAGCTTAGAAGTTGAATAAATGCATTGGTGTGTTGGTGTGAGTGTGAAATCTGAATTGTTAGCCCATTGAGAAAATGTTTGAGTGAGTATGCTTAGAAATGAAGTGTTGATCGGAACATGTGTCTTTGTAAATAGTGTTAGTTTGTTTGTCTTTGCAAGTGTCATTACTTGGGGACAAGCAATGGTTTAAGTTTGGGGTGTGATAACTCATATTTATATGAGTTATTTATACCTCTAATCATTAAATTAAGTAAGTTCTCAAGTAATGTTAGTATAGTATTTATTGCATTTCTATTAATATTAGGATAGGAAAGGCTAAACAACTGCTTTGCTATGAAATTGGCACATTTGGTGCCACTTGTGATTATTTTGATGCATTTTGTGAAGTAGTGCGGTGTTTAGCGCTATAGCGTCTAACGCTATAACGTCAAGAGAGAGCGTATGATTGAGCATCTAAAGGAAAAGTGAAATTTTTGGCGCCAAGCTCATTAATCCATGTTCCATATCTTGTGTCCACGAGTACCTTCTGGCGACATGTGTGGATTTTATTGGATTTGTGTGGACACTTGTCATTGCATGAGTAAAGGAATAGTGGAGTTGGTGAAAAAGTAAACATCACCTTTCTTGACTTTTGGAGGAGAGTTGTACCTCAATGCTAGATATAATATAGATCTTTGATTTCCCCTCATCATACCTTAGAACTTCCAACGCATATAGAGAGAGTATTGGTAGAGAGAGAAAGTGTGACACTTCTTCTTCTCCATTGATACACCTTAGAAGCTTTTGCTATTTTACTTTCTTCTTTTGTATTTTTCTGTACTTTATTCTCATGGTGTAAGGCTGATGATGAGCCATCTTAGCGTGGATGATTAGGGGACTTCAAGCTTGTATCTTTTGCACTTGTATTTTCCTTCTTACCTACGGTAATACAAGTAGTTTTATTTGTGTTATTTTGATGTTGCTCAACATGAGCTAAACTCTTTGAGTTGGGTTGCTATAGCTTGTAATGAACCATTAATGCTTCGTATATAATTTCTCACGTTTTGTGTGATAACTCTTCCAAACTTGTTTTATATTTGGCCACGTAAAACTAGTACCTCTGTGGATTCGGACATGAACCATAGAAAGAACTCAATGATTAATATAAATGATAAGGTTGGTTGAAGACATTTAATCAATTTTTGCTTCCTCTAGACATAGAAGTTGCAATAGTTTATAAAGCATAATTTGTGGGATCTTGATTATCTGAGGGTGAACCTATTTAGAACCTAGACATAGGCATCTTGTAGTGAAACCACAGCGCTAGTATTTGAAAGGCACAAAATATTTCTACAGTAGCTTAACGCTATAGCGTGTGACATTATAGCGTCTTGTTTTTGGGAATTTACATAGTGAAAGCAATCCAACTTATTTCTCTTATATTTTAACTCACCGTTAACTTGTTACTTTTACACCCTTTGTTCAACTGAACTTTGTTACTCAACCTATTTGCTACTTGTTCCTCTAAAGTGTAATTCCTTTTTAAACTCTAAAATTAATACCAATCCCTGTGGAGACGAATTCTACTTATCAATATATTACTTGTTGCGATTGTGTACACTTGCACAACTACTTTTCGCAAAACAGTAATCAAAGGAGTAAAAAATTTGATTAATAATAATGGCCTCATTAAATCATTTAATGCAAAAATGAATGATAATTAACATAGTTGTTCCCTTGTCTCAGCCGAAATCTAAATTGTTATAAACCGTTGATTTCTTCTTATATTGTTTGACCAAATCAGGTCTATTAGATGCTCCACCTTATATATAAGTGAATCATTTCTGTTGCTTCTATTTGATCAAATCTTCGCCGTTTATTTTGATGCAGCGCTGCCATGTAATTTGTTCAGGATGACGTGGAAATGACGTAATGCATTGCGTCATTTTTTTGTCTGTTATTAAGATGTACAAGGTCGTGTAACATCCTGTTACCAAAGACCTAATGAAGTTATATTTATATTTAACACCGTTTTCAGTTGCATTTTGTTAGTGTATTTGCAATATTGATGAAATAAAATTGAATATTTTACCAGCATATGTTGAGTTCGATTCTGAAATTCAAATGAGTAATTTGAATCTCACTGTCAGTTATGAGAAAATCAAAATAATTTGGCATTTATGAGAAAATCAATGCCAGTTATTAGAAAATCAAAATTATTATTTATGGTGCTTAATCAATGTCAGTTACGAAAAATTCAAATGCATATAAAACAGAAATTCAATGTCAGTTATGAGAAAACCAAAATTATTAATCATGGTTTAATTTGTGTTGAGAAACATTAATTAAAATAACTATTCAATTTTCTATTTATATTCAATTTTACTATATATTTCATTATATAATCGATAGGGGATTTAATTTGTGTTGAGAAACATTAATTAAAATACCTATTCCATCTATTAATTATAAATTCGAAAATATTGTTCTGCCTAATATTTAAAAATGCGAAAATCGAAATTCATTAGGTTATTGAAATGTTCAAAAATTTTAAACTATATTTTTAAATCTCAAATATAGTTGCCAAAATTATTCCAAAAAATTCAACCTAGGCGTACAAACTGGTGGTGACATAAATCATTAGGCAGGAACTGCAAAGACTAGTCCCTCAAGCAAGGACCACAATGGGCGAAAAAACTCTCTCACTAGAGATTTATCCGAGTTTGAGCGCTTTAATACAATTCAACCAAGAATGGTGTTCTCACCAGTTCAATTTTCAAAACATAACAAAATGTGTCCATATAAGTATATAGGGCTAAATATATTTTTTGGCCCTATAAAATTTAGGCTTTTTTTTTGTTTTAGTCCCTCAAAATATTTCACCTAGAGTTGGTCCCCCATTTATGTTTACATCAGTTTTAATATCTATAACTTTTAATAGAATTTCACAACTTTTAATAGTACTATAAAAGGTCAAAAAAACGATATTAAAAATCATAAGTGACTAAAACTGATAAAAAAATACAATGTAGTGACTAAAAGTAGGTAACAATTTTTTTGAATGACTAAAATAAATAAAAAAACCCAATTTTTATAGAGATCGACAACACATTTAGCCCCAATAAACATAAACAAAAAAAATTACGCACAACAAATAATATTATAAGTACATGGTTAATATTATTAAAAGGCTATCTCTACCCGTGCATCCCATGGGTTAACCATATTTATATTTAACGTGCCAACATGTGATTGTATACATATGAGGAACATAGACCAATCAACAGGTCTATGC
This sequence comes from Oxytropis ochrocephala, assembly GCA_020916435.1. Classification (NCBI taxonomy): domain Eukaryota; kingdom Viridiplantae; phylum Streptophyta; class Magnoliopsida; order Fabales; family Fabaceae; genus Oxytropis; species Oxytropis ochrocephala. Next base: position 37,692,289 of record CM037093.1, on the reverse strand, counting down.
AATGGTACATGGTTGATGGTAAACCATTTGGGCAAAAACATTATAACTACAACTGTATTAACAGGGAAAAACATTGGGGACAAGATTTTCATACCACGAATGAATCTTATTTTAAGTGGCGCTAGCCTTCCCTTTAAGTTCATTGTTGGCAGTCGAAAATATTGTTAAAATATTGTTAACACTTGAAAAATTCATTTTTGTAATTTGTTAGGTTCAACTTAATCGTTACAAAATAAGTCCAAATAATATGTATGCAGATGCAGTATATATGAAGTGATACATACTAGTGTATAAAATATATATATATATATATATATATATATATATATATATATATATATATATATATATATATATATATATATATATATATATATATATATATATATTATATTAAACCATGAAACTTACACCTATTCATCCACTTCATCATCCACATGACATAACTCGGAAAATCCGAGCGCAAAATTATAAGAGGTGGGATTTGAACCCCTATCCATTTGGTTATGCAAAGGCAACACTACCACTGTACCAATGAACGCATTTGATGTTTCTAAGCACATATTTTTAGTATATTTCTTAGCGTTGCAGCATAAATGGTCTTGATAATTACTACTATCATTATTATAGTTATTTATTTAGTTATACTCTTTCTCACAAACAAGTCAGCACAAAAAGAGTGAACAATTCATGGAATTATTTTTTTCATAATATATATTTTAAAGTTTTGTTGTAGAAATATTTTTAATGTAAGGAAATCATTCTACCAATTCTTATTACTCTCTTGGATTATTACACTTTTTATAAAAAAAATACTATTTTTCTTACAAAGATAAATTGAATGTATTAGTTTTTGTAAGTTTTATTTGTCTAAATTAAATTTTATACATATGAAATTCATAAGTCTTGAAAGTTTGGAAATATTTTAATCGAGACCGGGTTAATAGTCATGCGGTTCAACTGTTAACCCTTCGGTCCGACCCTTGATCCAGTGACCCGGTACCTTCACCGATTCGATCACCGGTCCGGTTCTTAAAACATTGGTTCTAACAACAACAAAATCCACCAAAATCGCAGTCCAATAATTCTCCCCATTTATTGTCACTCAGAATCAGTTGACCAAATGCAGCTATAAAAAAATAACTCAATCTACTTATTGGCACCGAAAATCAACTGCAAACCTATGAAAAAAATACATTTTAAAATTAAAAAAAGCAGTTATTAAAATCTAAAAAATAAATATTACAAGATTTACAACACTGAGTCGTTTGGTGAAAAAAGACCTCAGTGAAATTGAATTCCTCTTGGTGTTGGGACTCATAATCTTGAAATCTTTATCATGTCAACGAGAAAAATGATTAAATCTTCACAACTTTTTATTTTGGAGACAGCTATTAGGTCGGTGATTGTTAAAGATAGTTAAGCTTTTAACAATCATGAAATTCATATTACTAGTGTCGGTGATTGTTAAAGATAGTTAAGCTTTTGAAAATCACCTACATGCTTTTAACAATCACCATGATTAGTACTAAAATGAACTATTGATGTCTCCAAATTCAAATCACCTACATGCTTTTAGCAATCCACACAAATTACTCCTTATGGTTGTCACAATTGTAAACATAGTATAACTCATCGAAAGATATCTCAATAACAATATTTTAACCCGTATTCCATTACTAATCAAATTTTACATAAACAGGTATTTCTAACTTTAACATCTTTTTCTAATTCATCAAAAATAATTCCATACAAGTTTCTTTGGAATTACTTTTTAAAGGTGTGTTAAACAATTGTGTAAAACAGCATGACATTCAATTGAATGACAAGGGGTTTATTACAAATTGAAAATTATAGTGGAGGATCTGATTGGTATGTGAAATTAACGAATATGAAATTAACATTAGGGATTAACATAAGTACTGTTTGAGTCCCACCTATGAATTTAACATGGCTTAATCGTGATTCCAACGAAAAATCGTGAAGATAAACCTGTAATAAATTGTATACGAGTTTGTAAACTCGAATGATTTCGTTGAGTAGATACTCCCCATCCGTCGTGCGTCACGTCGTGAGAAAGAAGGTGCGTCTGCGTAGCCATTGTTGATCAAAAGCAAGAACAAGAGATCGATTCATGAAGCAGAGAGCGGTTATGGCACAAGAGCCTTCGGAGTTTCCAAAGCCGCATAACGAACAAAAGGAAAGTAAAGAGTTTCGGCTATGAGTGTTTAGAAGATGGTAAGTGGAGATTAAATTAAAGCTTCATTTACGAAAGTAGCACTAATATTTTACAAAAAACCAATTCTACCCTTTTTGGAATTACACTTACTTAATCTTCTATTTCAAGCTATCCTTACAACTATATTAAAACTATCCTTCTTTTTTTTGTGTGGCCCATATATATATATATATATACACACACACACACACACTATCCCTTTTGGAAGTTATCTCTATTAGAAATTACAATTACCATACCTTACAGAATATTAACGTAAGTACTTTTACATGTTTTTGTTGCTCTTTCAAAGATTTCGTTACAGAGGCTCCTACACCTACATTGTACGTACTCTAAAAAATGATTCTTTTAGTCAAACTATTATATTATATCCAATTTACAAGATTTTTAATTCTTAAATTATTCACTTCATGATCATCCCGAATCACTTGCACAAATTTATGTTTGTTTATTCTCATTGTTCTATGTGCGTTTTGTAACCATTTCACCTTATAGTATTTATTTTTTGGTTGAATGACCACAACTAACTTATATTATTTGAAGCATAATACAAAAATATTTGCACAGTATAGTTTTTGATAGGTATATCATCCTACAATTACAAACTGAACTCAATTTTTTTTCCTATCAAAATAACGATGACTACCATTTCCATGACCAAAAAACAATACTATTGATACTGTATATAAGTTTTCACCTACGTACTGTACATTGCATCAATTTGTCACTCAGTTTTATTTTTCGTGCATGGCAAATGATGGAATGATGATCAACTATGAGGATGTCACAGGTTTAGCCAAGTTGACATGATCGCTAACTTTTGTTGGAAATTAACAACATTTTCATTGACTATGATAAAGCGATGACACGTGGAGTGTCGCCACATAAGCTACCCACTTTTTTTCTAATGGAAAAGTCCTCATTTGACATTCCTGTTGATCACAATATTCAGTATTCTCCGCGGTTTGTTTTCACGCCTTCACCAGTCGTCAGCACACAATTTTTGAGTCCAAATTATTAGGAAGATATATCAAAATATAGAAATATGTTATCTGGTTCAAAATAATTATTTTCCCATTGAAAAGATAACAGATAACATATTTCTATATTTTGATAATTGAATATTAATTATTACTAAGAATCAGGGTGCACTCGTTGTCAAAAAAGAGAGTCAGGGTGCACTCTTTGTCAAACATAAAAAAGAACCAGGGTGCAACCTACACCACTCTCTGCCTGCGGAATGAGCCCTGACCCACTACACATCAGTCCCACACTCCCACTTTAATTAATCTCATTATATAATCTCCATTTTCTGCAACTGGGATATGTTCTTTCTATTTGTGTCTCAGAAGGTAGCTCACATGATTGAGTAAAAGGGAGATTGTTGATGGAAAAATGTAGACGTATGAGATTGAACCCGCTCCCATCATAACTCTAACAACTAACACACTAATTCCTAACCACTTTACCTATACAAAAATGTTCTTTCTGTTTGTACAATTTTATATTTACAATTGGAAAGAGAATATATAAAGATAGGTGTGAAATAATTTAAATTTTTATTTTCCGTTCAAGCTTATATGTTCTTTGACTTATATTTGGAGTTTGCACTCGACAATACTATACGTAATCGGGGAGGAATATACACATTAAGGTGTCATTAATTTTTCTTGTAAAAAAAAAAAAATTGCCTAGCTAGGTGTTTATTTTTTTAAGCAAAATGGGATGCTAATAGCATCATGGAGCATTCTATAATTTTATTAACAAGAGAAAAGTGAATAGAAAAAAGAGGGGCACAGACTTGATTCATAAAAAATTTGCTAAATCTGAATATAGGTAAAAATATCTAGAGAAAAATCTGAAATGATAAAATCACGAATAATCTTCATGAAGAACATTGTTTAGAACTGGCTCTAGATATGAATTTTAATCTGGACTTATTTGTCTTATTTTTCTTTTTTGACATTTGGAACAAACAACATTGAAATCATCATGTTGTGCTTGATCTCCAATAGACTAATTGCTTCTGCATCATCATCTAAATCTGCCTCAGAAACTCAAAAGACGACCAATAATATGAAGATTTTGAATACCTGTTTAGGAGGATCGTGGTCCTCCATAATTTAAATTTGAGGTTCTCAATCAAGGGGGGTTTTGTGGGGAAATTTCTTTATTAGGACCATTCTCAAAAACAAATTCATTTTACCGACATCTTTGATGCCTGAAGGAAAAGACGACCAATAATATGAAGATTACTTCCTCTTTGATCTTGATCCACGCGCAATGCCAAATGGCCTCTCTCCCACGCGTGTTTCGTCCTCATGTGTGCCCAGATCAGGCGCTCGATCAAGCGAGTGATGGCAACATTCTGACGTCGCGTTTGGGGCTTGTTACAACTGGTGTATTCTGTTGTGTTCAGTGTTGTAACTGTGACAAAGAAAGATTCGAATAGTGAATTTTGAGGTAAGCCTGAAACTATTAATTTTGGAACCGTAGTATAAGTCACTGACAACTCAGCGTCAATTTTGACCAAATTAGAGGGGATTTTGATTTTACAAAATTGGGAAAATAGGGAGATTAAATTTGTGAAAAAAAAAATTTGGGACTAAAATCGTGAGTTGGTCAAAATAGGGGTGGCTAAAATCGTGAAAAAATTCTTGGAAGACTAAAACTGTGAGTTGGTGAAAATAGGGGGACTAAATTCGTGAAAAAATTCTTGAGTGCCTAAAATTGTGAGTTAGTGAAAATATGGAGTCCAAAACTGTAATTAAGCCAAATGTATATGAGGTCAGAGGTCCTATAATCTATTTCGCCTTTCAACTTGGACACCTGATTTTGATCCTTAATGTATGAACAAAATAGACTCTTTGCTCAATGTATGGTTAGGCTATATGGTCTTTCTCGTGAGTATTAGAGGCCTAAAATTTTGTTTGAGATTAGTGGCACCTTTGGTCACTTTGCTAGAGTCCTGATAGATATTGATTTACCAGTGAATCTGCGTGATCAATTATTAATGGAAAGGGAGGGATATGCTTTTCTAATTGATGTAGAATATGAAAGAGTTCCGCTACTCTACAAATCTTGTAAATGTATTGGGTGCTCACTCCAAAACTGCAAACATAGTATGTCTGATCAGCTTTCCTGCAAGGCCGAAATGATTGTAGAAAAGGAAAAAAGAAATAAAGAGAAGTTATGGAAAGTGAGTTATGTTCCTTCTCAACCTGTTGTTTATGTTCCTAAAAAGGATAAAGGGAAGTCAATTGTCGTGGAGAAAAATGTTGAAAACGCAATTAATGTGTATCAAGCTTTACCTAAGAAGGTGCAACAACATTTAGATTTGAATAGGCAGCAAGGGGAATCTTCATCCAAAGAGAATAGAGAAGCGATTATGAAATCTAATGAAGAACAGGATTATGTTCAATTTGTTCAAGACTCTTTCGCTTACGATGATGGTAAACAAGAGTCTCCTGTGGTTATATAGATGCAAGATAAATTTATTAAACCCACATTCAGAAGTTGGCTAATGCTTCTACCTCTGGTGCACAGACAGAAGCTATAGACATATTGTTGTTCAGATTTCTCATTCCTTTGATACTATTAGTGGTTGTAATATTAAAACATCATTTGTTCACTCTAACGCCAACGTAGTCAAAGATATGAGTATTGTCAATCGTTGTTGGAGTGGTTTAATTGACTCATCTTCCCATTACCGGGTTAGATTCGCTAAATGCCTCTGAGTTCGATTCTACTTCTAATCCAGTGGTACCATATGACATGAGAATATCAAGAAAGTTTTGCGTGATGTGTTAGATGATGATGCTTATCCTATAGATATCGATACTCAAGGAATAGTGACACAAAATGATAATTTCGAACCGGTTTTGTCTGAGGCCCAATAGAAAAATTTTGGCAAAAGAAGAAATTGGTTGTTGGCTATAATACCTGTTCTCAGGCAAGTTCTGTCTCTATCTTATTTTCAGTTAGCTAATGTAAATCGGTACTTTTGTACTCTAATTTTTTTTTGTCTTTAGGATGAATTGTATTAGGAGTCTTTCTAAAGTAACAAGTTAAGTCGCCTAGTATTGCTTTTATTTTAATTTCTTTTCTTACTACAGGGTTTTGAGTACAGTACCAGGCTCTCTTCTCATCATCTTTCTTTTTATCTTGTTTTAATAAAAGCAGGGGAGTACTATTTTTTTTTCTTCTTGATGTTTTTCATTAGAAGGTTTTCACGAGAGTTCTTTCCTTTTATTTATGAAAAAAAATTAATGCCTAACCCAAAAGAACTGGATTATTCCTCAACCAAAACCATATTACTGTTATTGAAATTGATATGATCTATATCAACTAAATTTTCTTGAACAAACTCATTAACAATATCTTCAACCTTCTTAGGTGTTTTTGAATCAGAAGACGTCCCAATAAATTTCAAAGATTGAGTGGCATCATCAACCTTAATATTTAGTACACCAGAATGAGGGATTACCTTCTCCTAAGGATTAACAACATCTTGAACAGAATCATCAGTTACCCCTTGGCTCTTTACTTTGTAGACCAGTTTTGACTTCTCGACACAATCTCCTCGAACCTTCTTTCTAAAATCTGCAACGGGAACTGAGTATCCAACAACAAGTTTGTAAGACGAAATATCGTGCCCAATAGCTTGACAAAAGGAGAAGAATGCCCGAAAGTTTCCATATTCCAGATATACAAGGATTGTGAAGCTGTCCATTTCTACAAAAATTTTGTCACCAGTGTCAGCTTGAAGATTTGTGTCTACAATACTCTGGTGGAATGGCCGAAAGACTTCTTGAAGGTGGCCTCATCAATAGCAATAGGGACTCCAACTCCACCGGCTATGGAGAAGAGTATATGAGGCCTCCAATACTTTTGAGGGATACCAACAATATGAAGCCAACATTGGGCAGTTATCTTCATGGGCATAAGGATTGAAGTCTGGAGACCAACTGAAAAGGCACAAGATTCCAGGCTTGAGTGACGACGAACCATGCGACTAGATATGGCACATGTCTTCAGAAGAGAAAAATGTGATTTTGCACAAACCCTTCCCTAGTGAAATGACGTTCCACTCTCCTAAAGACTTCAAAAATTCTACAATTTGGTGCGAATATCGTGTATCCGCCATGAAAATTTTCCTTTTGAAAGGATTAATCTCCCATGAAGATTATTGCGACATGAAGAAAGACCTTTATACTATTCCTCTAGGATTTTGATTGCAAGTTTCCCCCTTTAATGTAAGGCTTTTCTTTTAAAAACAAACAGCCAACTTGCCTGAATTTATTTAATAAAAAAAAAAAGAAACAAGATAAAGAAGAAGACATTGAGGGATTAGGCCAAAGTTCTGGCATAATAGAAGCAAAAATCAAAACGGTAACATGAAGCCCCCAACAGACGCCCCTAAAACAAATCAACCAAGAAACTAAAATAAAAAAGCAAACTAACAAAGGTTAGATAATAGATAATCCACCAAACTCTGGCCAAAAGTTGATTTTCTAAGATTCGTAGGACCCGCTTTTAAGATCAGATCAATTCTTCTTAGAGTGAGTGTTATAGCCTGCTATTTTCTGGACTCAGCTTCTTTTTGTGTTTCTTTTTTCGAGCTGTAGACACCACTGTAAGGCTTGGGTAGTTGATTGATAGGGAAAGAAACAAAATTGGTATGAACGCTTGCAAAGGATTTTGAGCAAATCAGAGACTAGAGACTACTTGAAACAACCAAATCATAAACAATATAACAATCCATATAATGTTGGATGCTTAGTAAGAGAGAAAGAAGACTGTAGCCGAAAAAGGAACGAGGATATACCCAATGTTGTAGAGTGTAGATACAACAGTAGTAGAGAGATGACAATGACAACGGGCACAGGAGAGTCAAGAGGCGAGGGACATGTGGGTGATGACGAGGCAGGATGTTCGACGAAAGAGTTGAAACACGACAAGGTGATGACAAGCACAGTAGGGGGCGCATGCAAGAGAGACAGAGAGTCGAGGGCAAGAGGGTACGAGAGAGAAGGTGAGAAGAAGCAAATAATTGAAGGTTCACACTTTTTGTTGAGTAAAAGTGTCTTAGGAGTCGGTTATAACATATAACCAATTCCAAATGACCGAGTGTTGAATTGAAAATTAACATTTGGAGCCAAATATAACTATATCCAACTCCAAATGTAGCCTGAAAATTAACAATTTTCAACATAGGTACAATTGTTACCATGTATACATCATTCAAAGTCAATTGTTACAATAACCACTCCAAATATTACCTTTTGATTTCCATTTCACAACAGCATTTATCCCAAAATATTTTGAAAATTCCCAAACTTATATCCTAAATTAAAACAAATATGATATATGATGAGTGTACCTATCAACTTTTTTTTTGGTATAAATCAGATCATCTCATACAAGAACTACAGAGACTATTCCTCGAGTAGAGAGGACCATGATAGGCAAAAAAACTCTCCTCAAGAGATTTAACATTCTTTGCATGTACTGCCAATTTGGATTCGATCCGGGGCGGCTAGTTGTCTGGAAGATACCCTTATCATCTCATCCAAGTGCTCTTGCGTAGTGTACCTATCACCTTTGTACCTTCAAAATATAAAATAATATAAATAATGTTATTTTGGCGGTCGGCCACTCCATAACATTTTCACTCCAATTCTCCTACCGTGTGGTGTACAGATAAGTCGATATATGAATACATATCCTTCCAATTTCTTTGTTTAGATCTTTGATTTGTCATTTTATATAAAACAAGTTGAATTTAAATAAGATTTGTGTTACATCTTCTAGAAACAAATCCGACTAAGAAGGTTTCAATCAAACCAAACCAACTATTTTATTTTCAACGCTCCAAAGAAGAAACACGTCTAAACAAAACGAAATACTATAATACAATAACTACAAACAATAACTTTCATTGACAGAATTACCCTCTGACTAGAGCACTAGGGAATGAGAGATAATATCACATTTTTTTGGATCATGTGCTAATAAAAAGCTAAACCTTGACGTCTCTCTTTTTGTGTTTTGATGATTTTTACTATTAAGTTTTTTTTTTTTCTTTCTAAAACCAACGTATCTTCTATATTGTTGCATGCAACTATAGATACTAATTCCTTGAAGTACTAAGATTTACACTATGGTTGACTTTCATACTGCATACTTTTTCATACGCACTTCTCAGTGATCAAACTCTTCCTGACCAGATGATTAAGAAGCTCAAATATGATGATACACTGTGTTGATGTGCATATCCGAACAATGGTTTCAATGATTAAACTATGATTTAGAAGTCTCGCCGGTGTTATTTGAACGATTTGACTGCAGTTTCATTCTGATCGAGCAATTCAAAATAATTAAAATATGATTTAGAAGTCTCGCCGGTGTTACAAAACATGATTTTTGTTTCATCAAATTTGAAATTTTAGACTTCTACTAAAAATTGTTTTCATCATGGAAAACATTTTGATGATGTCAATATCCGAACAACAACCTGTGTTACAACAAAGTCAACGGAAACCCAACAAAAGAAAGAAGAAAGGTAAACAATAAATAGAATAGTGCAGATTTAACAGCTTCTTTTGGTTACGTGAAACAGTGCAATTCATATAAATAAAAACAAAATATTCTTGAAGGGTACTTTAGCTTTTAGCAATAGAAAAGATCTAAATAAGACAAAAGCCAAAAGTTTCCTTTACCAAATTCATGACAATATAAATACATGAAAGTCAAGCGGTAAGGGGTAGTTACGTCATTTTCTTTTAACCTACAAGTTAGACTTGCGATACTGTATGTATTCCCATTTAACCAAAAATTAAATAAATAGTTAACAAATTGTTGAGATCTTTCTTCATTTCTTCCTTTCCAAACAACTACTCCTATAAATATATCAACAAAGAAGAAGATTTCAATTGCATACACAACTAACCCAAAAAAATATTAGAAGAAAACTTCAACGTGAAAGAACCCCAAACCCTCTCTATTTTCTCTCTCTATATTCCTACCTAATTAATACACACACATTCTAACCAAATAAATATCCAAACCTTATAAATCTATAGAGATACATGAGATTCTAGATTATAGAGTATAGTGTTATATCTACAAAACCAAATTGAACTTTGAAGTTACCATAATGAAAACTATATGGAAATCAATATTCCCAGGTTGTTACAAAGGTGAATATCCATCACATAAGCCAAAAAAGTGGTGTCAACAAAGCCAAGAAGCACTTCTTCACATAGAATTTCTATATCAGATTTGAGCACTAACCTTTCAGATCAAGAATTGTCTATTTCATTAGCTGGGTCTAATCTTCATGTGTTTTCAGTTGGTGAACTTAAAGTTATTACACAAAGCTTTTCTTCAAGTAATTTTCTAGGAGAAGGTGGATTTGGACCAGTTCATAAAGGGTTTATTGATGATAAGGTTAGACCTGGTTTAAAGGCTCAACCTGTTGCTGTTAAACTTTTGGATTTGGATGGCTCTCAAGGTCATAAAGAGTGGTTGGTACGTACTTTTTGGATTTTTTTGAATAAATTATTGAATCAAGATTTTCATACATTCATATGTACGTGGTCAAAGTTTCTGAGTTGTTGAATCAAGATTAGATAACTCTAGTTTCATGTTTGGTTTTGAAGTTGATTCTCACTCGAGATTAAAATCCAAGTTGTTCGATCTTGATCTAACGACTCTAACTACTAAAAATATATAGAATAACTATGTTTGGTAATATGTGCTTTTGAGTTCTAATCTTTTGGTTAATTTTCTAATAACTTGTGATTTTTGTGATGACAGACTGAAGTTGTTTTTCTTGGCCAACTGAGACATCCACACCTTGTGAAATTAATAGGATATTGCTGTGAAGAAGAACATAGACTTTTGGTGTATGAATATTTACCAAGAGGAAGTTTGGAGAATCAATTATTCAGAAGTAAGATTTATATCACAATATATATATTTGATTGTTTTCTTTTCATTTTTCAACATGTGAAAGTTGAAAACTAATTAACTTTTTTTTGTGGGAATTATTTTTAGGATTTTCAGCATCATTACCTTGGTCAACAAGAATGAAAATTGCTGTTGGAGCTGCTAAGGGTTTAGCTTTTCTTCATGAAGCAGAGAAACCAGTCATTTATAGAGATTTCAAAGCTTCAAACATTTTGTTAGACTCTGTATGTATCACACTTTCTTCCTCCACCTCCTCCTCCACTGTTTCATTGAAAGTTCTTTCCTCAATTAATTATACTTATACGTTTTTATTTTACTTTCAGGATTATAATGCAAAACTCTCTGATTTTGGATTGGCAAAAGATGGTCCTGAAGGAGATGACACCCATGTTTCGACCCGGGTTATGGGAACCAAAGGCTACGCCGCCCCAGAATATATCATGACAGGTAAAATTTTAGATGATAATTAATGAGTCTTTTAGATTGCCTTATTTGAGTCTATCTAATGATCACTTGTTACACAGTTTTAAAGCATTTTTGGAAGTTTATGATATGTGCATTAACTATTTCATTTTATTTCATAAGCTCTCTCCAAGATACTTTATAAAAACAACTTTTTGTTCATAGTTGATTCACCTGAAAGCATTCGGATGAGATGCTATCAGTTTCTTTCAACTTGCTTTCTCGAGTTCAAATACGAGTCTCAAGAATTGACATGAAAACTTTTGAGAGAGAATTTTTTTTTTGTTCAATATAATCTTTACCTAGTTGGATCCTACCTAGTTGTGCATGAAAATAATAATAAGAAAACACTTTTAGTTGATTGTTCTCAATAACTTAAACAACAAGTAACAATAGTTAATCATTTCTATTTGTGTATAAACATTATGATAATAATGAGGATGATGTATGATAATGATAATAGTTAGCAAAATGATTAGAATTCTTGTGACTAAATCAATGTTTAATTAAATATTTTTTTCTTATAGGTCACTTAACGGCCATGAGTGACGTGTACAGCTTTGGAGTAGTCCTGCTAGAGTTACTAACAGGAAGAAGATCAGTAGACAAAACTCGTCCACAAAGGGAACAAAACCAAGTAGAATGGGCAAGACCAATGTTAAATGATTCAAGAAAACTAAGTAGAATAATGGATCCAAGACTTGAAGGAATATATTCAGAAATGGGTAGTAAAAAAGCAGCTGCATTAGCTTATCAATGTCTTAGCCAAAGACCAAGAAGTAGACCTACAATGAGCAACGTTGTTAAGATTTTGGAACCACTTCAAGATTTTGATGATATTCCAATTGGTCCTTTTGTTTATACAGTTCCAAGTGATGGTAATATTGAAGTGCAAAAAGAGAGAGAAGTTAGGGAATATGATACAAGGAAAAGGGAAAGTAATCATAGGAATATTCATCATCTTAATAATGGTCATAGACATCATCCACTTAAATCTCCTAAGTCATCACCTAAACCAGAAAGGAGAAGAAGCATAGCTTAAAGAGACACATTTATAAATCATATTTTGTACAATTTATGTTCATATATATTTAGATATTTTCACAAAAATGTTTAGTTTTATTTATAGTGTACAAAGTATTAGTGTAAGTGTAATGAGCCATATTTGAAAAAGATGGGAAAACATGAGAGTGAGAGTGCAAATTGTAATGGACCTCACATTGAAGATATGCTTGAGTTGGTTTTACTCCCCCGTATCAAATTAATAGTCTTTTTAGAAAGTAAAAAATTTCAAATTTATTGTCACTTTGTCATTCCAATGCAACATTAATTAAATATTGTCAATTTTACCCTTATTAATTATTGTAGTTTTCCACTAAACAAAGACACTACCAGTCTACCACCAATATGCATTTATTAATTAATGAGGTTAATTTAGTAATATATACCACCATGTTACTTAACCAATTTATTGTTTTTCTTAATCTTTGTGCTGAAACCTTAAACGACTATTAATTTGAAATGGATCGAGTATTTTTTTTATTTTTCAATTATGGGAGGAAGTTGATTATGTTTAAAGTTGAGTATATATATATATACAAATAGAATAGTAGATTTTGCTTCTTGAGGAATCAAAAGAATGGTTCAATAAATGGACAATGGAAAATTAAAGTTTGTTGAACAAGTTTATGAACTTTTAACACTAAGGATTCCAGCTAAGAAGAGATTTGACTATGTCCATGGGTATCATCGTGCAATGTGAACGTGCGTGCGTGTTTCTCAATCAATGTTCATCTCAAGATTGACCTCCTTAATTAGATTCTAATTTTGATCATGTATTGTTAGTGTTTAATTATATATCAACTTTTCGTATATCATGAATATTTCAAAGAAATGTTTTTTTTTCCACCACTGCAGAAAAGACATGCAAAATCAGTTATTTTGGACGTTTATAATTAGTTGTTGTTCGACTCATACCGTGGTTAAAAGGAGAGATATTTAAAATTGGTTATTTAACTTATTCAAAATATAAGATTTGGATTCAGTTGTTTTTGAATTTGATTCCAAATGTACTTTCAATTTCAAAACTTAATACACAGTTTTGAAAACCTTCATTTGGAATCGGTTGTATATATAATGGTCCCAACTTGCATCTTCGAGCTCTAGAGATGTGTTCCTTCCCCAGATTTCCAGCTTGTACCGTGTTGACCATAGTGAAAGTGAAAGTGGTCATTGGTCTGGAAAGGTTGACACTATCTCAACCCATTCTCTATTTCAGTAGGAGCAGTTACCCATGTATACTCTCACTCATGCAGCAACGTTCTAATCTCTGGAATGTAGCAAAATTTTGATCCTTCAAAATAGGCACAAACTCCTATTCTAGCAAAGAGAATCTTGTACAATCCATCTATAACGTACACACCATTATAAACAGGGTTTTCAACCCCTTTGTTTGAATTAGATAGATACTGAAGCAATAACCCACAAGTAATTTTGACGTTAACCAATAATATAATATAGAACAATTTTACCCTAATATGGGTCTGATTAAGTGTGCATGAGATTCTATGATTACTAACAACAGAAGATATGAGCCTACTCGAACATGTGTCAAAGATATGTGTGTACTTAAAAACATGATCAAGAGCATATAAATAGAAGAGTTGTCTTTATTCGAGTATAATGCTGGAAGCGTCAGAAGTCAAATTGGAGTTCATCATCCAGTCCACTAAAGATAGTGAAAGTCAATGTTTTACTAAGCCGAAGATGCCCAAAGCATCCCGGTCAAGAATTTATGAATGCATCCACTACTAGAAGAAGCAGAAGCTTAATGGTATGAGGTTTCTCTGGCTTTGGATTACATCACTAAACCAAGTGTTTAGTGATGGTCACTAAATTAATTTCATCCATTGGATGCTCAATATTTTTACTAAAATACATCTAATGGTTATTATTTATAGAGGGTATTTTGGTACTCTTCAATATTATGCCTAATAATTATATAATTATTAATAACAACCAATTAATATATTTCCTATTTTTAAGGCACCACATTAATATCATGTTTATTATTCCTATTAAATCTTATTTATTTTTTCTTTCTTTCTTTCTCTCCCCTAAATTCTGAACGTCTTATTCTTCTTCTTCTTCTTCTTCTTCTAATTCTTCTTCTTCTTCTTCTTCTTCTTCTTCTTCTTCTTCTTCTTCTTCTTCTCTCCTTCAATATCAATTCTGAACGTTCTTCTTCCTATCTTCAACTCCATTTTTTCTTTTTCCATGTTATTTCTCATTCCATTCAATATTCACGTTTCAACAATCAAGTTTCAATCATATAAATCCTTCCCATATATTTGATACGATTGACATCTCCTTCAAATATTGACAACCTTCAAGCTTCTTACCGGATTGATGACTCAATACGAGATTGATGATCATGGGACGAATATAAGCTTTACACGGAATGGTGCTAGCGACTCTCTAACCACACCATAGCTAAATGGTGGCTAGCGACTCACTAACCACACCATAGTGAAATTGTGGCTAGAGAAACATAAGTGGCTAGCCACAATCACTCGCACATCGTTAGTTAGGTTTATATATATATATATATATATATATATATATATATATATATATATATATATATATATATATTTGTGTTGTTGGGGTTTTAGAGTAGCCGTTTTTGAGTGTATTGGATGAGTTACTCCTTTTCCTTTTATTGTGGAATTAAATTTGGGCGTTACTTTTATTAATCATTTCCAAAACTAACGCCTAATAAATCGGAACCATATAATAGTTGATATTAAATTATTATATTTTTATTAATTGGTAGTTTTTATATACGTACTTTAGTATTGACTATCACTAAAGAGGTCCTTTAGTGATGTAAACTGGACTCGGTTTCTCTTATCATCAGAAGTTAATACACCAATGAGAATACAACAAAAGATAAAGGACTACCTTGAAGAAAGAATTCAAAAGAGAATATTTCCGTACAAAGTGTTGTCATAGCTAAAACAATGAAAAGTGTCATCCCATTTTCATAGAGGATGCAAAACATTAAACAAGACGTCATTTCAAGGAAACTCGCCAGCTCATCTACAACGGATGAAAATCAACTTTGTCTCAACGGTTATAATTGTTACACTATAAATAGAGAAGATTAACATCTCTTCTACGCACAAGCAAGATATATGTGAGAAGATATTAAAGTGTGCAAAGAAAAGAAGCCTCCGAGCTCAAAAGAGAGAAAAGGAAGAAAAAAATCTTGAAGAAGAACAAGAGTTAAACAAGAAGATGCATATGTCCAGATAATCAACATCCAAATACTTACATGCTTGGTTGCAGAAGATTGAAGATGCAACAGTATAAGAGAAAGTATTGTCTAAATTACTCATCATGCATCTCGAACAGAATTAAATTCAAATGAATTCCTTCATTATATCGACTACACACTATAAAGGAGATCAACGTTATCACAATGTAACTATCTCTTTTATAAGGAAAAAGGAAATGCTCAAATAAAAGACACATATGAATAAAAATCCTTCAAGCATTCTAATTTTATTGAATATCCTCTCTAGTGAGCGATAAGACTTTTTCGTGAGTTTGTCATATAATTGTCATACTATAGCGTATCGTATAAGGGTTGTATCCATAGGGATTTGATAATATTAATCAGCCATTCAACTAATGTTATACTAAAGTGAAGTATCAAGAGAATTCTGGTTAATTTGAGTAACTGTAACATAAACACAATTTCAAATATGGTGATTCAAATTATTTCAAAGCATTGGGATTAGATTTCATCAACTCTATCTGGAGGTATTTATATGATTCTTCATGAATTCTATGTCAATCCTAGCATTGATTCATCTTACCATTTTATCCTACAATGTTAATTCCTTAATCAAAGTGGAAATATCTATTGAATTATACAAATGGTGATTCCTCAATCAATTGAATACAACAGCATTAAGCTTAGGTAATAAGACTATATCATCAAATCTATTCCTAGATATTCAATGTTGTAGGTGATTTCAATTAGATCAAAATATAATACTCCCTTCGTCATATATTATATATGATGTTTTAGCCAAAAAAAAAAGTTGGCTCATATTATATGAAGTTTTACAATACCAATGAAGCATTAATTTTTCTTTTCACATCATACCCTTCATTATTTTACTATCTCTTTTTCCAGTTCCTTTAATTTATCTTTCCAATGTCATTAATGAAGGATAATTTTTCAGATGAATCAGATGAGGAGGAAGTGGTTACTCAAGCCAAGCTTGGTGGTATTGATGAGTGTGCTTTGGCCTTTAGCATGGATTTTGGTATGAGCCTAAAAAAGATACATTTGGAAGACAAGGTCTCACAGCATGATAAGGGGGTTGCTCTAAAAGGATGTAAGAGATTAAAGACTATCACTTTGGGAGAGGAAGCCACATCTGAGGTAATGACTCAACCTAACTGTTCTATGGTGTTTGGAAAATTCTGTATTGGTTTTTTTGGTAACATGGCTGAGGAGGCGAGCCTAAGCAAGCCCCCAAAGATTAAATGACTATAATTAGTTGGAACTGTCGTGGTTTGGCGGCTACCACGACTAGTCGAGAGCTTCAAGACCTTATAAGAGGTCAAAAGCCTGACATTCTTTTCCTTATGGAAACCAGAGCCATAAGAAAAGAGTAGAGAGAATTAGAAGAAAGTTGAAATAACATAAAGTGTTTTGTGTCCCTGCCCTGGGTACTGCAGGGGGTTGGGACTGTTTTGGAACAACTCTTATGATATTCAAGTGTTTGAATCTTGTAGAAACTATATTCACATTGTTGTGAAAGAAAAGAAAACAAGTAATCTCATGGAGATGACTTTTGTTTATGGAAATCCTCTATTTAAATAGAGGAGACTTCTTTGGGATAAATTAGAAAGACTAATGCCTAGTAACGGAGGTTCTTGGTGTTGTGTTGGTGATTGCAATGAGATGTATTCTATCACAGAGAAGGAAGGTTCTAGACCTGTTAATTGCTCCTATCAGAATCACTCTATTCAGAGAGTTTATGAACTCAACTAGTCTAATGGATTTGGACCTCAAGGGTAATAAGTATACTTGGATTAGTAACCCTAGCAAAGTGGTTAGGAGTTAGTGTGTTAGTTGTTAAAGGGGAGGGGAGAGCGGGGTTCGAACCCCATACACCTACGTTTTTCCACCAACAATGTCTCTTTCCCTCAACCATGTGAGCTACCCTTCTGGGACACTAGAATGATTACTAAGGCTCACAATGTGGGAAACTTTAATGGTCTATTGTTGGCTCCTGGAGCCCCACCTCTAACCCATCTATTTATTTTTCAGATGATAGTCTAATCAATTTGGAAACTCTAATAGTCAGAAAGCTTATCATTTGGTCTACATTTTGAATGACTTCACTTTTATCTGTGGACAAAAAATAAAGGGTTTTTTTTTGTACCCCCACCCAATCCTCATATACCCCCACCCAAACTGAAAACCCCAAAATGCCCTTCTAAAACGTAATTTTTTAAAATTTTTTGTGCCAATCATTATATACACACAGGGGATATATATACGACCCTATTTTTTGCCCATCATATATACACCCCCCAAGGCGTATATATGATTGGCACACCCCCACCATAATCGTATATACGCCTTGGGGGGTGTATATACGATGGGCAAAAAATAGGGTCGTATATATATCCCCCCAGGTGTATATACGATCCCTAAGGTAATTTTTTAATTTTAAGTCAAATAAAAATTAATTAAGTCCTGAAAATAGGTTGTGTGTGTAGTTCGTTAAAACGTGACGATGTTATACGTCGAACGAATAATTTAGGCTAAAAAATTGGTTTTCGGGCAATATACTCCGATCGTAATGAAACCACAGCCATTAAAATCCCAAATTCCTCTAGAAGGAACTTCTTACAGGACTACGGCCTCAAAATCCCAAATTCCATCGTTTACTATTTTTTACGATTTTTTTTTAAATTTTCATAGTCTCCAAAAAATCTAAAAAAATTTGTATAGCCTTATTTTGGTTTTGTTAGATTTATAGTGGTGTTTTTATAATTTTTTAGATTAGTTTTGACTATTTAACGAATTTTTAGTAGCCTTTTAGTAATAAAAATTAAAACAAATCGTATATATGTCATTTTGGACACATATACGATGCCTACTTTTAACACATCGTATATATGTCCTTCAGACGTATATACGATTGCATCTTACACGGCTAATCGTATATACGTCTTAAGGACATATATACGATGTGTTAAATTTGACCATCGTATATATGTCCAAATATCATATATACGATTGGCCTTTTTTAAAAAAAAATAGATTGCAAAGGGCATTTTGGGGTTTCACTTTTGGGTGGGGGTATGGAAAAAACATCCCAAAAATAAATCTTCGGAAATTTGGGCTGATTTGTGGTAAATTCTGCCCCCCTTATAGGAAGGAACTTATATCTAATATCCTCCACATTCCTATTTGGGACTCTCCAGGGAAGTGTTTTGGTATCCCAGCTTATTGAGATTATTCGAGAGAGGTGAATACTCTGTATTTCATTCTCTTGAATCATACATGCTTTACAAAATATATTTATACAAGATCATAGAATCTATCAGCTATAACTGAATCAGTTTCATGTTGTTACAACCAACTAACTAACCTAACTGAATTCCATTACAATCAGAACAACTCATGAATTGAAGAACTGCACATTCTAATAAACCCTAGAATTTGGGAAAGTTAGAATGATACACAGTTTTGTCCACCGAGCCCTTCTTACACTTTCCTTATATCAGCAGTAGCCATTGCTTTGGTTTTGCTTGTGTTAGCCTCTATGTCATTAGTGTTGTAACACCCCCTTCTACTAAATGCTAATTATAATAAATAAAAATCAGAGTTTTTCGAAAACTTTTCCACGCACCTCAAAAAGAGTGCTACATTTCACAAAACGTCATCAGAGTATAATTAAAATTCAAAACGCATCTAGTGCGCGCAACATAAATCATATCCAATGGGGCGAACCCTCAAAAACCTGTCTTAAGTATTACAATAATCCAGAAAATGGTTCACAGCACAGCGGAAATAAAACCAAGTTTAACAGACTCAGTAAACAATCCAAAACAGTTTAATACATAACATAAAATGAAGATACTAAAACCTCATCCCTGGTGTTACTAATCAGAGTTGACACAATAATCCCAAGAAGGCATTGCACCTTCACTCAGAATCACCTGCATGTCGCCACGAGAGCAGGCAACATAAAAATGCTAGGGTGAGTCTCTTTACATAAATATTAACAAGTAAGATAAGCATTACATTAGGAAACATCTAGCAACGTCAATTCCACAACAATTAAGTCATTTACCATTCAATTATGATACCAAGAAGCAACAACAATAATTAACTAAGCATCATTAAGAATTCTAAGAAAGTATGAGTAAATGCATGTATGCAATATGCATGTGGATCCATAACCACCTCAATAACCCCGTCGGGCAACCACCGCTTTTGGCCGAAGCCATACCACCGCTTTTTGGCCGAAGCCATACCACCGCTTTTATATGCATATGATCTATGTGACCCATGACAATGCATCACAACATAATAAATACATCACATCAATTATTACCCACCACTTTGGCCGAAGCCCACATCAATTGTTAACCACCTCTTTGGCCGAAGCCCACATCCATTATTAACCACCGTTTTATCATTTCCTCACCACCACACCCTATTTATTAAATTAAGTCCCACCTAAGGACCAAAACACCTCATAAGGACCTTTTCAACACCTAAGACCATTTTTGACACACCCAAGATTAATTTAGTACCTAAGGATTATTTTGACACAATATTAATTTGGTACTTAGGGACGTATGTTGACATTTTAGGATTAATTAGACACTAAGGGATTATTTTGTCACGCCAAGGATTAATTTAATTCTTGGGGACTATTTTGTCACACCAAGGATTAAATTAATTCTTAGGGACTAAAAACACCACTTAGACATTTTTGGGCACCAAGGCGCCAAGGGGCAGCCATTTTGGCGCCCCTCCTAGCGCACACAGCCACGCCGCGCCACAACACACTCACAGGCACATTGTCACGCGCATCTGGGCGCACAGTGGCGCCACATTTAACATCACTCATTTAAACAATTAATCAATACCATTAAATCATCATATTCACATACTTCTTCTTATGGAACATTTTATCAAACACATAACATGCATAATTATCAACACATATCTTTCCAACAACAAGCAACATGGAATCATCAACTTAGGTATCACATACAACAACCAACATATAATCAACATAAAATTCACACAATCAAGGCATTCCTAGGGCTATTCCACATATAATACATAACCTACAAATTATTATAAATGTAGTGGAGAATCCCCTAACCTTGGGTGAACTAAAGCTTCAACCAACCACCAAGACTCAACAAAATGAAGTCCCCACCTTTGATTTCCAGCCTAGCCGAACCCTCTCCTTGCTTG
This sequence comes from Oxytropis ochrocephala, assembly GCA_020916435.1. NCBI lineage: Eukaryota > Viridiplantae > Streptophyta > Magnoliopsida > Fabales > Fabaceae > Oxytropis > Oxytropis ochrocephala. The sequence continues at coordinate 37,671,083 of CM037093.1, read as the reverse complement.
GGTGAAAAATGGAAATTCAAAATGGACAAGAATGAGCTTAAGGAACTCATAGAAATGGAACAAGGAAAGGAAATGATGAAGATTGGGACCAAAACTCACTTACCAACACAAGATTCAAGGAAAGCTCCTCCCTTTCCTCTCCACCCCTTCACGCTGTCGCTGCTCTTCTCTTCCCCTCTCTATCCTTCTATTTTCTTTCTTTCACAAATGAGGGTAATGAGACCCTAGTGTAGGAACCCCTAAGTTTTAAGACTAACATTGGGCCCATTAATGGCCCTTGGGCCTTATTCCCACCTCTCCAATTAATTTATTCCACCTCCTGAAATAAAATAAATCCAACTTAAGTATTTTATTTAAAATAGATTAGACCCCTTTTTGGATAAAGTAAACTCAACTATTTAATTAACTTAATTAAATGTTGCAAGCCTTAAATAACTTAATTAATTAAATAATTAAATTATTTTGGGCGTTACAAGTGTGCTGTGCTGTCATGATATGAGTTGATGACATGGCACTAGAGTTGGCATTGTCATTGTTTGACTTATCTTTGACTGAAGGTATATCTATGATAACCTTCTCCAATACTCCCCCTGCAAGCTCAGAGTAAGGAATAACTCTGAGTTTGGATCTCAGTTCTAAGAAGGCAGCTGTACCAAGAGGCTTGGTGAATATGTCTGCAACCTGTGAGCTAGCAGGAATATGTCTGACTTGAAGATTCTTGGCAGCAATCTTTTCTCTTACAAAATGTATATCAAGTTCTATATGTTTAGTTCTAGCATGCAATATAGGGTTATGAGCTAGTAAAACCGCAGACAAATTATCACACAACAAGGTAGGAGTATGAAAGGGAACTTTCAGTTCACTAAGCAAAGATTGGATCCACATAAGTTCTGATGTAGCTTGAGCCATTCCTCTATATTCTGCCTCTGCACTGGAACGAGCAACTAAACTCTGTTTCTTTGCTGTCCAAGCTACAAGATTTGGACCAAAGTACACACAGAGACCAGAGGTTGATCTTCTGTCATCAGGGTCACTGGCCCAGTCACTATCACAATACACACGTAGAGAGAATTTACCATCATCAGAAGCAGGTTGTAAGAGGAGACCATGGTTGACAGAACCTGATAAGTATCTGATTACTCTCTCGACTGCCCTCCAATGTGATTCAAGAGGACAGGACAGGAATTGACACAGTTTATTAACTGTGTAAGAGATTTCTGGTCTGGTGAGAGTGCAGTATTGCAGAGCACCTACAATGGATTTGTACTGCTGAGCATTCTGCAGAATATCAACACCCTGTTTGCTGAGTTTTTGAGCAGACAACATTGGAGTAGCAATGCCCTTGCAGTCTTGCATATTAGCCTGTTGCATCAAATCACGAATATACTTTGATTGTGTCATAAGTAAGGAGCCATTGGACAATTTCTTCACCTCAATGCCCAAGAAATAATCAGGAGGACCAAGCTCTTTAAGAGCAAATGATTTATTGAGTTTGGAAATCTGTTCATTAATCTGTTTAGTAGAGGAGCCTGTGATGATTATATCATCAACATAGACCAAAGCATATAAGGTGACACCTTTGAGAGAATATACAAATAACGAATTGTAGCGACCGAAAAATCCGGGAAAGGATTCTTCGAAGTTTCAAAGGAAGCCGCCACCGAAATTCTAGTTTAAGGGCAAATTCGGAAAATCCCTTTAGGTTTTAGGACAAGGCATTGTTAGGGTTCGGGAGTCATTATGTGTGGGGAAGGTATTAGCACCCCACGACATCCATTGTCTAATTAATTAAGATTCATTTAATAATTACCCTTTTATTCATAGAGAAAAATACTTATTTAGATTTTGGTTTTTAGTGCTTGACAAGAGTTTGAGTCTTGCTCCTACGTACCTCCGGATGCAATGGAGGAATCAAAGCTACGTAGTTCTTCCTGAAAAAGGTTTATTGGTTGGTGTTTTTTAGTGTAGGGGTCCTAGGATTCCTTGAACTGTACAGCTCACTGATTCCTAGGACGCTGACTAACCCGGTTGTACAACCGACTTAGTCCCCTACTTTTTGAAAGTGATTTTTGAGTTTTTAAAAGAAATTGGTTTGGTGTGAGGTGGGTCCGTTTTAGAATAGGTATTCTAGAACTCCTGAACTGTACAGCTCATTAGTTCTAGAACGCTGACTAACCCGGTTGTACAACCGGGTGAGTCATTGTTTCCCTTCGTTTTTTTTGGTCTGTGTATTATATGTTCTCTTTTTGCTAAAACAGAAACTAATCTACATCTAGTCTACTACAAAACCAGAAACTGGTGAAGCTGTTTAAAAAAAATGGGACGGATCTGATTTATTCTACACTGATTCTTCATTACATGTTTTTTTCTTTTATCAGGACAGGTCCGTTATTGATCGTGATTTAGAACTAATATTTATGCCCAAATAAGTTATTCTCAGATGCACAACAATTAAAAACTACTCTAAAACTGATTTACAGCAAGCAGACTAGCAACATGAAGGTTAAACGAAACAGACTAGCAACAATGTATTGTGTAATCGAATTGCCTTAAAAATACGAATCTGATGATTATTTGTGGACTGTTGTCTTCTGTTTGGACCTCTGCTCTTCCTTGCTCCCCAGAAAAAATCAGATCTAGAGTCTCAGTGATTAGGGTTTCAATGCAAAACCCTAATCTTTTGTTTTGGGTGATTTTCGAGGTCTTTTCTACCTTGATTTCTGTGTGTCTTTGACTGTTATTAGACTGTTTATTTATAGTTGAAAATTAGGTTAACACATTAATGATTTTTTGACCGGGCTTTGACCCTATTTCAGGTTGTAACCCAGGCCCAACAGCAGCTCCAGCAGCTTTTAGGAGATCAGCTGCAACCCTAATTTGCTATTTTAGATTGTATTTTCGGATCTATATTTTTTTTGTATTTTTAGCATTATTATTTTTTGTATTTTTGGACTTATTTGACTCTTAAGTGCTTTTAAATTGTAAATTAAACTAAGTAGAATTTTTTTTGACATTTTTGGACTATATATGCTCAAAATAAATTAACTGCGCAAAATAATAATAAGAAAAAGGAGTCGGAATTGCGAGAAAACAACTCGAATAAGCCTCATTTGCAAGGAAACGACTCGGGTAAACCTAATTAAGTTCGACTAGGCCTAAATACGAAGATTCAACTAAAGAATGTGCGAAAAGATCGATCATTCGCGCGCATTCTCAATTTAAACAACGACATTTCGACTTAGTTGAACAGGTTAGTTGAGATTAGCTTAGGTCAGTAAATGAGGCACCCTTTTTAATAATTCTCGTAATCGCGTGACGACTATAATAAAAATAAATGACTGAAACAAGAAAAAGAATACGGACAAAATTGGGGTATAACACGAATGATCACATCTACTAGCTGTAAAGCCAAATTTGACTAATTGTTGAGTTAACCGATCATACCAGGCCCGAGGGGCTTGTTTCAAGCCATAAAAGGCCCTATTCGGTTTACAAACCAGAGAAGGATCAGCTGATTCAAAGCCCGGAGGCTGTTTCATATAAATTTCTTCAGTAAGAAAGCCATTTATAAAGGCATTGTTCACATCAATTTGCTGCATTGGCCATTTGTTGGTAAGGGCAAGAGTGAAGATGATCCTAATTGTTGCTGGTTTTACTACAGGTGAAAAAGTTTCTGTGAAATCTTTTCCTTCAATTTGATGGAAGCCTTTGGCAACCAATCGAGCTTTGTATTTATTGAGTGAGCCATCAGAATTTTCTTTAATTCTATACACCCATTTACAGCCTATGGCTTTTCTATGAGGTGGTAGAGATGTAAGAGTCCAAGTATTGTTGTTGATAAGGGCATCATACTCAGTCTGCATTGCAGACCTCAATTGAGGGTTTATGAGTGCCTGTTTGACAGTAGATGGTTCTGCTATAGTCAGAAAAACCTTTGGTTTTAAGTGGCCAGTTTTGGCTAGGGTTAACATAGGATGGGTTGAAGTGGATGGTGGGGGGTCTGATGGATGTGTTGGAGAGGAAATTGGAGGTGGTGAATTGGAGGTAGTGGCTTCTGGTTGTGATAGAGGAGTGGTGTTTAGAATAGGTATAGGTTCTGGAGAAGTAGTGGCAGGGGTAGCAGGGTTGGTTGCTTGACTTGAAGGTGTTGGAACAGGTATATTTGTAGGTAAGGGTATAGTGGAAACCTCCAAGGGTGGGTATGAGGAGTCTGTAGAAGAGGGTTTGTCTTGGAAGAGTGTTAGGTAAGGAAATTTAGATTCATCAAAGATAAGGTCTTTGGTTATATATATCCTGCCACTAGGACTAAGACATTTAAAACCTTTGTGTTGAGGTGAAATGCCCAAGTTGATACACTCTTCACTTCTAAACTGAAGTTTGTGTTTGTTATATGGTCTGAGGAAGGGAAAGACAGTGCAGCCAAAGACTCTGAGGTGTCATAACTTGGTATTTTATTGAACAAAGCTTGATGAGGGGACATGGCTGGGTTGTGGGCTGTACTAGGGAGAATATTGATCAATTGAACAGCTGTAATGAATGCATGATCCCAATATTCTACAGGTATAGATGCATGAGCTAGTATTGACAATCCCATTTCTGCAATTTGCCTATGCTTTCTTTCTACAGTTCCATTCTGATGTGAAGTATATGGACAGGTCAGTCTATGACTAATGCCTAGATTTGCCAAGTGTTGAGTGAAGGAGCGAAATTCACCCCCAAAATCTGATTGAACAGCCTTAATAGTGGTATTAAATTGTGTTGAGACTCTAGTATTGAAGAGAGTGAAGGCATTTAAGGCATCAGATTTTTGTTTGAGTAAATAAATCCATGTGTATTTTGTAAATGTATCAACAAAGGTGATATAATAATTGAAACCAGTTTTAGAAGGATTGGGGGAAGGCCCCCATAAATCCGTGTGCACAAGTTCAAAATGTCTAGTATAAGTAGTGGTGGAAGGTGGAGCATGTAACTTGTGAGATTTGCCCAAACAACAAGCTTTACACACAAAATCAATGCATTTATTTGAATAGGAAATGTTACATTGTTTCAGAATTGAATGAACATTGTTTACATGAGTATGGCCTAACCTAGAGTGCCACAATTCAAAGACAGAATCAGAAAGTACAGTGCCTTGTGTAGGACTAGTTTGTGATACATTGTTGACAGTGGGTGCTGATGTCAAATGGGACAATTGTGAATGTGATTTCACAACAACTTTAGAAGATCGTAATTTGAATGTGTAGAGGACATCTTTTCCTTCAAAGCCTTTTAGCAATACTTGCTTAGTGACCTGGGATTTAACACAATATTTGTGATGAAACTCAAAGAAAACATTGTTATCCTTGACAAATCTAGACACTGATAATAGATTCTTTTTAATTGCTGGAACATGTATTAATTTATGCATATGCAAAAGGACTCTAGGATTGAAATGAGATGCAAATGCAGATGAACCTATGGACTTAATAGGAATGCCATGACCATTCCCCATGGATACCTTAGCAGAGCCAGTATACGGTGTGCAACAATCTAAATGATCACTAATGGGTGTGACGTGATGAGACGCACCTGTATCACCGTGCCATAGGTCATAATCCTGATTTAGAGCATCTGAAGGATCGATGAGTGAGCAAAGTTGACTTGAGGTTGAGAGGTAGAGGCATTAGCAGAGTCCTTGCTTTCTTTGGTACCTTCAGCATCTTTCATAGAAGACTTACCCTTGGATTTGGGCGTATCAAAGGCTTTATCGAACCGATACTAGCATTCTGTTGCAGGATGACCATATTTGTTGCAAATTTGACAGGTTGGCCTTGATCCAGACGAGACATTAGTCTCCTCAGAGGGAGAGCGCCCACGGCCACGACCACGACCGCGCATATTTCTACCACGACCACGTTGATGGAAGGAAAATTGTCTTGAGGCGTGAGCAAGGTTAGCACTCACCGGTGTTGCCGTCAATTCTTGAAGGTGTTTTTCAAATTGCGCCTCTTGAACCAAGAGGAGAGCTTCAATATCCGATAATGTTGGAGAATCTGGCCTTCCATAGATCATCATAACGAAAGCATTATAGTCTTCTGGTAGACCATCAAGCAGGACATCAATTTTGTCCTGATCAGAAATTTGCTCACCGATAGAGATGAGAGAGTCTGCTAATGCATGGATGCGCATGATATACTCAGAAATGGAGCGATTGGCTTTCTTCGTATTCTTGAATTCCGAGCGAAGTTGTCGAACTCGAGCCTTCAGATGCGAGTAGTAATGCTTGTGAATTCGATCCCAGACTTCATGAGAGTGCTTGCAGGTAAGCACGCGAGGAAGAACAGAGTCGGGTAACGTTGAAAGTAGCCAAGTGAATAGCAATTGATCTTGAACGAGCCACTTTTCATACGCATCGGAGACTTTGTCCAAGATCTTGTCAGATTCGGAGTTATACTTAGACGGAATATCTGGATTCACCAAGAATCTATGGAGTTTGTAAGATGTGATTATACCTGAAACTTGCTGATTCCACATGAGGAAATTCTTGTCTTCAAGTTTGATGGTGAGTTTCGGAACATAGGCGAATCCATGAGTGTTATTCGATGATTCTTTTCCATGAGAGAAGATCGTGAGCGGTGAATACGATTGCTTCGGTGAAGTTTCTTCAGCCATTGGCAAATCGATTGAGGTTCCACCGAGAATCAGGAAGCGTGAATGAAGATCTTGATGGCGATTGATACCATATTGAGATTATTTGAGAGAGGTGAATACTCTGTATTTCATTCTCTTGAATCATACATGCTTTACAAAATGTATTTATACAAGATCATAGAATCTATCATTTATATAATGAATCGGTTTCATGTCATTCTGACCAACTAACAAACCTAACTGAATTCCATTACAATCAGAACAACTCATGAATTGAAGAACTGCACATTCTAATAAACCCTAGAATTTGGGAAAGTTAGAATGACACACAGTTTTCTCCACCGAGCCCTTTTTACACTTTCCTTATATCAGCAGTAGCCATTGCTTTGGTTTTACTTGTGTTAGCCTTTGTGTCATTAGTGTGCTGTGCTGTCATGATATGAGTTGATGACATGGCACTAGAGTTGGCATTGTCATTGTTTGACTTATTTTGACTGAAGGTATATCTATGATAACCTCCAGCTGAATAGGGTAATGCTAGGGGTCGGGCACTTCAATGGATTGAGGAAAGAGTGTTCTCCAAAATGGATGGATGAAAGAGCAATTCTTGTTTCAGGCAAGGAAGGAAGTTTTGATTAAATCAGTAATTCAAATCATTGTTAGGCTCCCCAAAAACTATCCATACATCATCCCAGCTAGTAAAATGGATAACATGCACATTAGTGATTTGACACTACTATACAAATTTATAATTCAAATTTCAGTAAGACTAATGACATTACATAGTCTTGATTAAACTGATGACAATGACTAGTAACTAATGCGATCCTCTCCTTATTTGAGGCCCATCTGTGTTTTGGATTAAAAAAAGAATCAGAAAGAATTAACAAATAGCTCAACAACACAATATTTCAAATGGCTGCAGAGTTTTTCTGATTAAGGGAATAGCTTCTTCACGGCACAAGATGATAAGGCTTTCCCTTACGACAGACTTGCAGACTTTAAACTGCCATTCAACTGCAGATAGAACTAAATCAGCCACTTTCATCTCTTTTGTGAGAGACTCCTCTTTCTCATCCCACCACCCCTACATTGTACATTTACGTATACAAAGAATGAACCATTTAAATAGACGATCGAAACTCCTTCAATTCGCGCATCACTCTGTGAAATCCCATGAAGGCTACTGTTACACCCTCAGAAATCATGTATGCCAACAAAGATGAATAGAAAACCTTATTTCAAGGATGACCTTAAACCCAAACGTCAGCCATTTAGCCAATGATAAATTGAACTTAGCCATGAAATTCATACAATATGACACACAATGTTTCCTCATTAAACATTACTGACATGTGGCGAGCTTTAAACTTGTTAACAACCGGCCTATACTCATTGACTGAACCACACTCGTGTCATGTTTAGGATGGTGAATCATTAAAACCTGGGCATCTCCAAGAACTGTAAAAAAATAAGATATGCTTTGACTCTGAACCTGCAAGGCCAATAAATCAAGGTTTCAGTGATTTATAGCATCTTTATCTCATTTGATGGGATTTGGGAGTTCAAAGTTGCAAATCAAAATACCAATGTCAAACCTGCCAATGGAAAAATAAACAACCAATTCTAAAAATACGTAAATTATCAACTTTAAATTATCTTGTGTTAGATTCTTGGAATACCCAGATTCTATCATGAAGCCTTGACACAATTAACATTTAAATTACAGAAAAGTTGAATTATTACCTTGCAGTATGTCAAACATAATTCGACGAAGTCCTCACATATATACTATGGTCCCTTGACATCATATACCTAAAACATAAGATGACACAGAGGTTCCATCATATGCTTTATTCCAAGGATCTTACAACCCAGAGCCATATCAAATCCTAATCCTATTGACCTGCTCCACCCGAGTCTGAACTGTCCCAGTTATAGAACAATTTTGGATGGCAAAGGAAAGAAGAGCCAGAGTTCACATATCATGTTTTTTTATTTTAACTGTAGAATCATATATCATGTTTTTTATTTTAGGGTATGTTTGGGAGGGAGTTTTGGGAGGAGAAGGGAGGGGAGGGCATATTTTTCAATTCTAAATTGAGGAAGCTATAAAATGCCTCTAACCATTAATAAGGTGTCATTAGAAATGTTATATTGTTATCTATAATGTTGTTCTTTAATTTTTTTCAAAATCTCAAATAGATATTAAAATAAAGACTAGTCTTTTTCAAGCCCTCCCCTCGTTTCCCCTCCTAAAACTCCCTCCCAAACATACCCTTAAAGTATAGAAAACAGGGAATTCTGTATTCTAACGAAGTCTCTGTTTTCTCTCTCCTAGCATAACAAAAACGTTAAATGAGCTTAGATTACGTTGAACCAAAAGGAAAATTACTTCTATGGCCTACAATAGTTCGTATACCTTATTCAAAGAGAGCAAGAGAAATTTAAGAATGTTTTAGAATAGTCTGAATATAGAACTAACATAAGTTGTGCTGCTTATCTCGGAAGGAAAAGGAGTGGAGTGGATGCTTACGAAACGATTACAAGGTATATTTAAAAGTAAATGTAAATTCATCGACTTAATAGTAAACATTTGGCAAAAAAGCAATAACACCTTCCAACGATAGGTTGCAGAAAACCTCCCGAATGCTCAAAAAGTCGGCAATTCAACTCCCTAAGCTTACCAAAATTTGCAAAGGACAGTAAATCTAAACCTCCATGCATGCAGTAAAGAAAACCAAGTTTTTTAAGGAGTCGATATGCATAGTTTGTTAAGTTCAATGAGTTGAATTTGTTAGTTTTTGAACTGTGGGGAGATTTTCTGCAATTGTCATATAGGTAAGGAGGGCTCCTTACATTTGAGCCCACATATATCGAACAACCCATGGATTAGAATAATATTGGAGAACTACATGAGAGAACTACCTGCTATCTTGTGTTTTACCTGGGCACGAGAATAAAGAAATTTCCTTGTGGCCCCTTTACAAATGTTATTGTCTTTGCTAATCTCCACCAATTACTTCCCTACCTTCTTACAGCATAATTTGGTTATCATAAAATTTTGAAAAAAAAAATACACATTTCATGTTATGGCACTTCTCTCATGTAAAACTCGATACACTCTTGAATAAATGACCTTTCAAATGAACGAGTAATCAAATTATTACCACTGCATTGTAATAAAAACAGAGGAAAACAGAACCAATTGAACATAAGAAATAAATATTGTTATTAAAAATCTATGCAACAAAATTAACTAGTTAGGAATTTACCTAGCTTCAGGTTAATAAACAATCCGCAGAATCTTGGAGGGAATGGCAATGCATATCAAAATTTTGATCGTCTCCAGAAAATAGTGACACTCGGCCTGATTATAGCCTTCCTTTGTACCACAAGCTGGAAACATGTACCAGTACTCATGGAAAAAGGGTGGAAGCAATGTCTAACCACTGGATTGCAGTAGAACTTCAATAAACAGCAACCGGTATATCAGTATTTGTGCTTCCATAAAAAGACTTTTTCTTCAACGAAGTACTCATGGTGAGGTTCTGGCATAGAGCGTTGCTAATACGGGCAGCTTCAACAGGCATTCCAGCCTTCAAAAGACATAATCTTAAATTATTTATAGTGATTTCATCTGGGCCACAATCAACTGCCAACATCTTATCAAAGATACCAATTGCTTCAAGCATTCTCCCTTTCATGCAATGCCCAATAATAAGAATAGTATACGTCAACTTATCCGGTTTGCACCTTTTTTCCTCCATTTCAGCTAGAATTTGATTAGCCTCATCAACATTCCCTGATTTACAATATCCATCAATAACAGGATTGTAAACAAATGGCTGTGGAACAACATCACTCTGCTTCAGTAGTCTCAAAATCTCACGTGCTTCATGCAGTCTGCCGTTATTGCAAAAACCACTAACAAGAACAGAGTACGTATATAAACTTGCAGAAACTTTTCTGTCATTCATCTCATGCCACATTTCCAGGGCACATTTCACCTGGCCATCTACAAAATAGCCATTAATTAGTGAAGTGTAGGTAACAACATCAGGACAGCCACAAACAAGCATCTTCTTGTACAAGGTTAGTGCAGAAGCCATGTCACCCAACTTAACAAAGCCATCAATAAGAGTATTAAAAGTAAACGAATTCGGCATAGTTCCACATCTAATCATTTCATCGAAAAGCAAAGTCGCCTCCTCCATCCTACTCAACTTGCAATAACCCGATATTATCGTTGTATAACTAAAAACATCGGGAGCCACCTCCCCTTTCAAACAAACCTCATTAAGGAAACTTCTAGCCATATCAACCTCACTAATTCGACACATACCATGAATAATAGTATTATACGTAATTACATCAGGCGAACAACCAAAACTCCTCAAATCACCAAGAAGTTTAAAAGCCTCATCAATTCCTCCAGCCCTACACAAACCTCGCATTAAAATGTTGATCGTGTAAGTCACCGGACGATACCTCAACCGAATAAGCTCCCTAAACAAAACAACAGCTTCCCCTACTTTATTCTGCTTTATCAAAATGTTAAACAAGTTATTGTAAACAACAGCATTGACCCCAACATTATTACACTGAACATCAGCAAGCAATTCCTTTGAAATATCAAACCTTCCGATTAAAGCATACGACGAAACCAAAAACCCCAACAACCAATTATCAGGAACCTGTCCATCATACCTCATCCAATCATAAACCAATTTAGCAGAAGCATGAAGATTCCTTTCACAAAGTGATCTCAATAACAAGTTATAAGTCCAATAACAATGATTCATATGCAACTTCTCTCTACTGAATTCAACAACCCTAAAAGCAAACGAAGGAAAACCTAATGACCTATTAAGAATCTCAGAAACTAACGAAGGAGTTAAATGCTTACTTAAATAACCAACATAACGGTCAAGTGAGTTGGAACGAGTGAAAATGGTGCAAGCGATTTTGACGAACCAAGCTTGAGTACTTCCGATTGAAACCATGTCACTAGGGGTGTGACCTTCGGTACCGGCATCGGGGGTTTGAACGCCAATGCACGTGATTTTTCTTCTTTGAGCACGTGCGGGACATCGCCGCTCTGTGTTACGATTCTCCATCGATGCCAACGAGTGCATGATTAGGTTTGAGCATCTTACGGGAATTTAGGGGAGGGGCAGATTGGGAATCGGTGACCGTATAGGGAGGATAACGATTCCCGGCGTTGATGACTGCGTTTCGTTGAGGTGTTAAGGCTAATGGGATCCCGCAGTTCTTACTGCTTATTCGGCGTTAGGGTTTGGGCTGTGATTTGGACAGGTGTTTTTTTTTTTTTTGACGGAACAGGTGATTTTTTTTTTGTCTACCTTTTTCACAGGGAAAAAAAAAACATTTCATTTATTGAATTGTTCTATTACGATCCTCTCCTGTCAACTTATGGTCCTGTCAGTGCTGTCACCAAATACTGGCCATTGGATACAAATCTAATGGTCATGATTTAACTTCAAAAAAGTACATATAAAATATAGTTTTAAATCTCTACCGTGAGATCAAAATTCAACGGTCCAGATTGCGACTTGAGATAAAATCGACTGGAGGGGATCCAAATCCATTGGATTACAGCATTCTTAAAAAAAAAACTAATTACAACTTGTTACGTGATTAAAAATGGTAAGTCTTCTATTTAAAAAAATAGTTGATTCTTTTCCTAACTATATTTAAAGTCATTTATAATGTAATTTGTGATTGGTTGCCAATATTACATAAGAATTACACTTCATTCTATAATTAAATTTGAGGTTAATTGGTGTAAAGTTTTTTCATACTATTTTTTTTGAAGGAAAGTTTTTTCATACTATTAGCCATTAGAGATTATATAATTACACTTCATGAGTTGTTTTTGAATGCTCAACATGAATTTTCTCAAAAAGAAATTAAAACGTTTAACACATCAGTATTTCATATTGTTTGTTTTAAAATGTCTAGCTTGATATCATATTTACTTAGATATTAACGCTAGGAGCTTTTTATGTATTTCATTCTCTCTCTTTTGCACTCTCAATTTTGACCGTAGTTTCTCCCTTGCTCTCTTTGTCTCCTTTGAATTATTCGTCGACGTTTCCACCGTTCAGGGGTGTTCGCAGTGCGAGTAGGTTCGGTTTTGAGTAAAAAAGTGAATTGAACCGCAATGACAAAATAGAAGCGGTTTGGTTTGGTTCAGTTCGGTTCGGTTGGCTTTCAAAAAAACAAAACCAAACCAATGCGTTTTGGATTGGTTCGGTTTTTGACGAGAAAAAACTCAATTTAAAAGGAATGTGGCAAAACCAAATAAATTAATAAATGTTAGGAAACATTTATGACTCTTATTTGGAATGGAAAATATAATATGTAGATGAAGAGGTGTTTGTGAGTAGGAAGAGTCAACTATGGAGTCTGATGTACAGCTACATCGAAATAAGGTGGGAGGGATGGAAAACATTGGCTTGTTAGTGAGTGGAACAGAGATCATTGAGGGGAAGATCTCTTGTACATCCCAAGCTCATACACTTATCTTGAATATATTCACATGTATTCTACAATTGTATAATATCTTTGTATGAAATGAACAAAAAAACTAGTATCTTATTTAGTATAAAGAAACTTATACTATATAGTACTCTCTTGCATGGTGTGTTGAAAATGTCATGTCATTTTAAGTTCATGATGAACTTATTTTCTACATATATTGATTATCTAATTTTATTTTTGTATATAGGATTCTGCGGTTTGGTTTGGTTCGGCTCGGTTTCTATCATCAAAATCATGAACCGAACTGAACCACGAGGTTTACTAATAAAAAACTGAACTAAACCAATAGAAAGCGGTTTTTTGTGGTTTTCGATTTGGTTTGGTTTGGTTTGCGGTTTTCTATTAGTTTGGTTCCGTTTTGAACACCCCTACCATTGTTCATCATCGCTAGCTCTGTCGCGATACCCTTCTCGAGTGTATCGAGCGTGAGACCTCTCCCAAGCTGGCGTGGTTCGAGGGCGCGACCAAGCGGGAAGCCGTGGGCATGTGACATCCGGCCGACGAGGGCGGGAGTGATCGCCGGTGCCCAAAAAAGGTGGCATGGCAAAGAGCGGCTCTGGCGGCTTCAAAGCGAAGCGGGCGCGTGAATGAACCGAATACGCACCGAATGAGAGGATCCCGAGGCCGTGCGGTATGAGGCATGATTGAATGAAGGCTTAAAAGAATTGATTTGGACTACCTATACCAACAAGGTGCATCTTCTTTTCGGAGCTCATCCCATAAGAACTCCATAGTTAAGCGTGCTTGGCTTGGAGTAGTAGTGGGATGGGTGACCTTCAGAAAGTTTCGGAAAGCATGCAAGTGAGGACAAAGCATCTTTGAAAAGACTCGTGTTGGTTCGTGAAGCGATCGGCGATTCTAGGCGAAGCAGGATGTTACAATGGTATCAGAGGTTTTGTCTCATTCGGTCAAGTTTAAGTCAGTTTAGCGTGAAATGAAATAGGAGTGCAGAATCTGTCAGGTCTGAAAACTGTTTGGGTTGTTTCTAAAAATTGTACTAATTGGCTCATTGTTTTGAAACTTTAATGATATATTCAGAAACTACACATCCGTGGCTTTCCAACAAGTATTTATTTGTCGAAATCCGAGGTCGTTTACTATTTTAATTAAGTCACCAAAGTAGGCACAAAGTTGCAGAATTTTCTGCACCTGAGTTTAGAAAGAATAATTTGAACGTTGAATAAAATGAATAATTGTAGAATAGGTTGAACTGGAACCTTGCTGTTATGATTGTGTGAATTGTTGATGAGAATAATATGAGATATATGATAATTGTTGAGACTGGTATTGTTGTGTTAATTACGGTTGGTAGGTTGTTGGGCCTCTGGCCATAATTGTTGTTATCTCTTGTCTTGGGTAGTCGGGTAGGATTTTGACAACCTACAGATTAGAATACCAAATTGGGGGAGTAAGAATATAGGGAAGAGTGTTTGAGCTGTTGTGTATACAATAGGACTTGGAGGAGGACGGTTAGAGGGATATGAAGAGTGGAAGTTGATTCGTGAGTTTAGCGTAGATCTTCGAGGAGGATAGTAATCGTTCATACAAGATAGTGAAGGAGAAGAGGAGAGTTGGGCAAAAAGCCAAGTGGGAGACGCCATCATGGGGATTGTGTGTCATTCTTGAACCTGTGGTGGCGATTTATGCTTAGAATGAAAGTGCACAGTTATGTGACCTAAGAGGTAGAGTCAATATATTAGGTTGAGACCCATGAGGAGAAGTAGACGCATACGTTAGTGATTCACAGACCAAAGAATAGAACTATGAAAGGGTTGTAGGTGGGTGTACCGAGGTCAACATTAGGATTTAAATCGTGTAAGTTTTCGAATAGATTAAGTACGAACTAGATTCATCTTGTTGTTGAGATTAGCGTGATTTTCGAGGACGAAAATATTCTAAGTGGGGGAGAGTTGTAACGCCCCAAAATAATTTGATTATTTATTTAATTATTCATTTGATTATTTATTTAATTAAGTTATTTAAGGGTTACAACATTTATTTAAGAAGATTAATTAATTTGGAGTTTTAAATTTGTTAGGAGGTGTTTAAGTATTAGGAGTGGTGGTAGTAAAAAGGGGTGTAAGTAATAAGGCCCAAATTGATTGGGCCTAGGGTTAAATGAGAATTAAAAGGAATGGATTGAGAGAAAAGGAGAAGCTTATGGCTGAAAGAAAGGAAAGGAACGCAGGAAAGAAAAAATAGGGGAGGGGGAATGTGTAGAACAGAGTAAGGTCTGCATTCAAGCTTGGGGGAGGAGAGAAATTTCATTGGTTTGCCTTGGGTAAGTGTATTTAGCACCCTTCTTCCTCATTTTTCTTCCTCTATCAATTAGTATAAGTTTCTTACACTAATTCCCTTTCATTCTCCTTTTACCATGGATGGGGTTTTGGAGCTCAAATTGTTGGGGAAGCTATTTTGGTGATTCTTGGGTTGTTGGTGAAGGTGGCTTTCTTGGGTTTGCAAATTGGAGGTTAGGGGATTCTCATTATGTCTATAATAACTTGTATGATATGTGTTGTGTAGGAAATAGCTAGCATGATTTGATTGTGTGGATTTGATGTTAATTATATGTTGGTTGTTGTATTGGATGCTTAATTTGGTGATACCATGTTGCTTGTTGTTGGAAAGACATGAGTTGTTAGTTATGCATGTTATGTGTTTGATGAAATGTTTCAATGAGGAGAAATATGTGAATATGATGATTTAATGGTATTGATTAAATGTTTAAATGAGTGATGTTAAATATGGGAATTGGATTGTTGAGTAAAAAACAAGTTTGAAGTGGTTTGGTGAGGGTGTTAGAGTGAGGGGCGCCAAATGCATAGGCAAATGGCGCCTAGCTGCTGTTTTTCTGGGTGCGTGCCTCAGTGTGGGTGTGTGCTGCAGGGGAGTGGCACGGTGAAGGGGGCGCCAGTTTGCTAGAAACTTGGCGCCCAGTGAGACAGTGTGTGCGTGTGTGTGTGTGTGTGTGTGTTTGTGCACAGGGCGCCAGTTTGCTAAGAACTTGGCGCCTGTGGATGTGCTGCGTGCATCTGGCTGGTGGTGTCTTGGTATGGGGCGCCATTTTGGCTGCCCCTTGGCGCCTAGTTGTGCCAAAAATGTCTAAGTGATGTTTTTAGTCCCTAAGAATTAATTTAATCCTTTGTGTGACTAAATAGTCCCTAAGAATTAAATTAATCCTTGGCGTGACAAAATAATCTCTTAGTGTCTAACTAATCCTAAAATGTCAACATACGTTCCTAAGTACCAAATTAATCATAACGCGTCAAAATAATCCTTGGGTACTAAATTAATCTTTGAAGTGTCAAAACGGTCCTTAGGTGTGGAAAAGGTCCTTATGGGGTGGTGGGGTCCTTAAGTGGGATTTAATTTAATAAATAAGCTGTGATGGTGAGGTGATGATAAAATGGTGGGTTAATGATTGATGTGGGCTTCGGCCAAAGTGGTGGGATAATACTTGATGTGATGAATTTACGAATGATGTGGGCTTCGGCCAAAAGCGGTGGGGGCTTCGGCCAAATAGGTGAGTTGATAATTGATGTGATAAATTTATTGTATGGTGATGCATTGTCATGGTGTCACATAAATCATATGCATATAAAAGCGGTGATGTGGCTTCACCAAAAAGGTGATGTGGCTTCGCCAAAAGCGGTGATGTGGCTTCGCCAAAAGCGGTGGGGCTTGGCCAAAGCGGTGGGTGCGACGGGGTTATTGAGGTGGTTATGGATCCACATGCATATTGCATACATGCATATACTCATACATTCGTAAAATTCTTGTTGATGCTTAATTAATTCATTATTGTTGTTTGTTGGCACTCTAATTGAATGGTAAAGGCCTTAATTGCTATGGATTGTTATTGCTAGATGTTTTCCTAATATAATGCTTATCTCATCGGGTTATTATTTATGTAAAGAGACTCACCCTAGCATTTTTATGTTGCCCGCTCTCGTGGCGACAAACAGTGATTCTCGGAGTGAAGGTACCATGCCTCTCGAGTCTTCGAGTCGCTCGATTAGTGACACCCAAGGGAAATCGTAGTGTAGTATTTTATACTATGTATTTGAACCGATTTGGATCACGGTCGTTATGTTTGAACTTGTTATTTCATTGTCTTTGAGAAAACCATTTCTGGATTATTGTAAACTCTAAACAGGTTTTGAGGGTCTTAACCCACATGACTATGATATGTATTTCACGCACTTGATGCGTCTGAATTTTAAATATGTTTTGATGATGTATTTATTAAATGTAGCACTCTCTTTGAGGTGCGTGGAAAAATATTTTTTGAAACTCTGATTTTTAATTCATTAAATTAGTATTAAGTAGAAGGGGGTGTTACAGAGTGCACTATGTCCTTCCTCCTCGTCACTTCTGGTAAGCTCTGGCACTCTCTTTGTGTGTTTGTTTCCGCGTTCAATGGATACTAAACATGCACTTAATGGAAAGCTACAAGTAGTAGCTTTGCTTCGGCCGTGAGTTTAGATGATAACTATTGTGGATCCAAATAGACTTTATGTGGCTTTTGAATCGTCACGATTTTATGGTGTTTTCTCCGTGAAATACTTAGCTTCTGCATTCATTCGTTTTGACCATAAACAATATGTTGCTTCATAGTGTTTTCACCTGAAACAATTCGCGGTTCTAAGTAAGTTTTTTTATTTCTTTTTGTTTTGTAATTTAATATTATGCATTAATAATTTTCTCTGGGTTCCTTGTTTGCAATTGAAGTGGGTTCCTTGTTTGCAATTGAAGTGATCACCATCTTAGTCGTTTTGATGTTCGTCCAAGAGTGTCGGGATGCCTAAAGTGGGGAATGGTCTTTTTGTGGTATTGGATTGTGTAGGTGGATGTCGAGTAAATGCTTGTGGGTGCACGTTATTCATGAATAATGTCTAAGTTGGGATACCTAATTGTTAGTCAAAGGTCATGCTTTGTCAATTTCACTAAGGCAAAGGTTGCAACTTGTGGGGTTTATGTTAACACAATCTTCCAACCCAAGAAGTAGGATTAATGTCACCCAATAAATCCAAGAACTAGGATTAGTGTGGTTCCTCGACACCACCAATAAACCCAAGAAGTAAGATTAATTTGGTTGCTCGACACCATTGAGTTCATCATTCCTCGTTTTCTTCCAAAACAATCCTATGAAATAGGATGAGTTGAAGAAATTTTAAAACATGAATTTGTGTATTGTATTTTGGCATGGTTTTATTTTCCATTGAGAGATGATGGGAAGATTAGGAATTGCACATCTGTTGCTTGATACTATTAGTATCTATATGTATTACCCATGTAGATTCTAACGGTGTCTAGCAATTGGGTGCTCAATTGCTAATCTCCCCTTCATCGGACAATGGATAATAAAATTCATGCCAAAATACAGTAGTATATAAGTTCATGTCTTAGAACTTCTTCAACACCCATCCTACTTCTTGCACGTCTTGGAAAAAAACATGTGGATTGATCAACTTGGTGGTATCGAGCAATGTTGTGCGAAAAGGTGATGTGTAAGTATACACAATCGCAACAAGTAATATAATGATAAGTAAGATCGTCTCCACGGGATTGATGTTAATTTTAAAGTTTAACTTACACAAACACTAGTGAACAAGTAGCAAATATATAGTCACAAGTAGCAGTGAAAAGAGTGTTTGAATAGGACGGTAAAATAGTAGTTCAAGTATGAGAGAGATAAGTTGGACTGCTTCTTACTAAGTAAATCCCCAAAAGCAAAGTGTTATAACATCAGACGCTATAACGTTAAGCGCCGTAGCATACGATTGTGTGCCTTTCAGTCACTAACGCCAGAGTTTTGTTACAAGATTCCTATGTCTAGGTTCTAAATGAGTCCACCCATGTATAATAAAGAACCCGCAGCTTTTGCCTTATGAACTATTGTTTTCCTATGTCTAGGCGAAGCAAATGTTACTTAAATGTCTTTATATAACTTTTCATCCATATCAATCTTTGAGTTTGATTCATGAACCATGTCTGTACCCATGAATATACCCATTTTAGCTGATCAATTCTAAAATAAGTTTGAAAGTATTAGAATGCAAAGATTGAATCGTAAAACATTAGATGTTATAAATACAATACTAAAGGTTCATTACAAAGCTCAAAGCAATCCAACTACAAGTGTTTAGCTCATGATAAGCATCATCAACAAAATACAAGACAAATGACTCATATTACCGTAAACAAGAAGAGGGAAGACGGTTGCAAAAGATACAACCGTAAACTCCAACTCATCAACAGCTTGTTGACGCTATAACGTGAGCTTCACAACGCAAAGAAAATGGTAAAACTATATCTAAAAAGAAAAAGCTTGAAAGGTGTGTTAATGGAGGAGAATGGTGTCAAGTTTCTCTCCCAAAAACTCTCTAACTTCCAATGGGGGCTGAAGTGTGTTGGAGAAGATGATGAAGGTCTTTGTTTTATCCCCATAAAGTAGCTTTATCAAAAAGGTGACAGACACATCTCACCAACCAAGACTATTCTTCACTCACAAAGTGCCAAGTGTCCACGCTAACCAATAGAGTGCAGCTCCTGTCAGTGTGTACAGCTGGGAACAGTGTACTGTGACTTGACTTAAAGCAATTGGCGCCAAAAATTAACTTTAGTCTTTGGTACTCAGCTGGCCATGCCATCTAGCGTTATAACGCTTAACGCTGTAACACTAGCAAATACGTTAAAACATTCACAATGGCACCAAATGTGCCAAATAATCAACAAATCAATACCTAGCCTTCTTTATTCTAGATACAAATATTACTTGAGAACTTACTTTAATTTAACGAATAAAGGCATAAATAACTCATATAAATATGAGTTATCAAGCAACCAGACTAATCTCAGTAGACTGTGTTATTTTTCGGAATCAAAATTAGGCGTTTATCTTGATGGAGTAGAATTTTATAAGGAGATTATCTTTGGGAAAATGAGCACAGGAAACTTGTGAAATGTTTCCTGTACTCGTTTCTCCTTTATCCCACAAATGCTCTCCTTCTGAAATTCTACCTTGGTGTGATAAACGCCTAGTTCTGATTCATGAGGAACACATGGTCCACCTAGGTTCTAAATATTTTCATATTGTAATTCTTTATTGTATACTTTTATATTTTGGACCAATATATTGTATGTTTTGAGAATTTCTCGTAATGTTATGAACTTATTAATAATTGGGTTCCCACATTTTTATTTCTAGCAACTTTCTTGTAAAGTTATATTTATAATTGTGTGCATATTTTTGATTCCACAATTGATGTAGAATTGAGAAACTGAAAAACAAAGCAAAATTTACAACAACAAAAATTAATGGGGGTGGTACCTGTACAACTTGAATGCCTAAGTCAACAAAAGGGAGAGAAAGAGTGAGTTAAAAAGTGATTGAGGAGAACCTTCTAATCAAGTGGGTCCGACTATATATAGAAAATGCCATGTGAGTTGACATGGACGGTCTAGAGATCGCATATGGAGCACGTTGGAGGTCTGGCGTGTGGTAGGTTTGTTAGTTGGTTAGGATTAAAGTCGAGATCGTGCTCAGACATTGCAATGAGATCTAGGCTAATCTCGGTCGTTGGATAGTGCGATGCACGTGGTCTTCATAAAATAGCCATTTATGGGCTTTGGAGTCTGCCCAATCCAGTACTAGACCTCATCCCAATCTGAAACATTTACTAAAAACTATGTAATTGATTATAGACCACAATTTAAGTAACTAAGGAGTTTTTGTAAGGGAAAATGTGAAGATGAAGAGGACTCTCGTGTTAGTTTCTTGTTGTGTCGTAGATGGGTGTCTTCTGGTACCGTAAGGTGTTATCCGGTTGGTGCTTAGGTGTTAAATTTGGGTTCTTTCGTCCTTGCCAGTTTGTCTTCTGAGGTTGTCTCACCGTCCTTCGCCACGTAGTCTTCCTCTTTCAGTTAGTTTGGTCTCAGTTTCTATGGATGTTTCAGAATTGTAGTTGATTAGGTGTTGATTTGCGCTGTCTCACTATTGTGTGAGCTTTAGTTATTTCAGATTTATTTTGAGAGGATTATTCATTAGAGGATTTTCTATCAGTTTCACCCTTGACATCTAGCTTGCGCAAGGTGTTTTAGTAGTATCCAGTGTCTTGGTGGAGCCTCTATTTTACTGTGGTTTAGCTCTTTGAAGGTGTGGTGCTTTGGTGTAATAGAGGTGTGATTTATGCTATTGATATGTAGATGTGTGGATTTAATGCAAGAGGTTTTAAACAATATTTAGGGTAAGAGAGTGACATCGGATTTACGTGAGAAGACTATCACTCGAATTAGCAAGTTGAATGCACTTTGGTGTTCTTATGTCCTAGTTGAGTGAATCCACCATTTAAAAGGGCGTAAAGAACTGGTTCAAACACATTGGCTATTAATAAGAAACTGGTGTAAAGGAGGGACAACAGAGACTGTGTCAGGCAGGTTTTGTTTCTAGCAAGCTGGAGGTTGTGAACATTGCAGGACGACTTTTGAGTTTCAGTAAGGTGTCAAGGTGTAACTATTATTTAGCTCATTTAAACATGTTTTGAAGTTTTGTTGTGCGAAGGTGTAGCCTTTATTTAGTTTTGGTGTAGTTTGTTCAAGGCATCTTGGTGTTTCATAGTCCATTGTTCTTTATAAAGATGGAATTTTATGAATAATATTATCCACTTATCCTTTAAAAAAGTACTCCGTATAAACAAACTCCAACCTTGATTCTTGCGATAATGATATTCGAATCTCTTTTACCAAAAGCGATGTTCAAATCTCTAAAACAGACAACAAATGGATTAAATAGAGAATGTTTTTCTTATCTAATGAGCAAAATATATATATATATATATATATATATATATATATATATATATATATATATATATATATATATAATTTTATTTTTTTGACAAAAACAATATTAAACCATTTTATTTAGCAGTAACTGATGAATATATGTTGGGATGTCAATAAAAATATGGGAGCATGAATTATATCTTTCTTTATAAAATTTAACAGAATATATCTGACCAATTTTATATTAAAAGCTATCTTCATTTTAAAAAAAATCACAAAATTCCTCTAAAGATATTTCACAAAATTACTATCTCCATTCCCATAATAATAAGACCTTGTTGTAAAATTTTCATTTTCCTTTTTATACTTTTTCCAAGTGATTTTTCTAAGATACTTATTAATGTCGATTAATAACTTGTCATATAAAATTCTAAATTGCAAATGCTTACCAAAAAAATTAAATCTAAATTGCCAACAATATTTGCAAATGCCATTGCCGATTTCATCAAGAACCTCCTTAATGTGCCTTCTGTTTTCCGATCTCTGGAATCAAACACATCCATTCACGGTGAATCCAAATCACAATTCACAACCTAATATATGGCAACAGAGAGAAACTCTTCTCCGCCAACCACATCGCCGGAGGAGAACGCTCTGTGAGTAACTACGCTTCAAATTCTCGTTTTCAATTTCATCTCTTCACTTCTGATTTCTCATTCAATTAGTGGAGTTTCGAAGCATGCACAATTAAACTCACTTTGCGTTGTTTTCAATTCTAACTGTTCTGAATTCTGATGATTCATGTTTTATGCTGCTGTAGCTTTCTTGATATACTGCATGAAGCTCCTTTGTTTGCTCACCGCAAGCCTGCAAGGGTTTTTGGAAGCGTTTTATATTGCATACTATTGGCAAGTTGAAAGTTTCTTATACGGCTGAATTGGCAATTTTGATTTTTTATTTTTTTTTGGTTTAATTGAAAGTTGGTTATGTTAAGATTATGGTGTGAATTGCTTATTGTTTGTTCCATTTTAGGCAGGTTATGCTACTTTGGGCTTAGGAGCGCGATGGATATTTCGTCCCGTGCAAGGATTGATCTCTCCTGTGCTTTGTAGTTGTGATGTTCTTCTTTTGCTGTTAACAGGTTTGGCATTGGAACTAACTGTTATTAGGTGTTCTCAATTCTTATATTTTGGATTTTTTTATGGGAATATTTTTCTGATTGGTGAGCTATGTTTGCTGAGTTCTTAGTAAGAAATTATGTGATATTCTGAATTTGGCTTAGGGTAATGTGATAACTGATAACATTGTCTTTATTTGCTGCTGTTTTAATTTTGAAGGAACTTCCACTGTTGGAAAATTATTTCTTACAAATTTCACACTGTTGTTCCATTTTGGAACTGTAAATTTGTTTGCTTATATGAAAATTCTCCTTCTTTCAGTTATTGTGCCTGGAAACATTGTTTCCAAATCTTAGAAAACTAATAATGTTTTCCAATCTTCAATTTCCTTACTTTAAAATGAAATAGCAGAACCCTTTCAACGTGTTTTTCTTAAGTCAGGAATGGTGATGGAGAAGTCTAGCAAATAATAGTCATGATGCAGCCCCCTACTACCCCCATGTTAGTGTAAAGGAAGAATTCAATAGAAGTGGGAACCGTCTTTCATTCAAAGAAGAGAGCAATTCTTATAGCTCTTCGATTACAACTATCCACACTACTACTTGTTGTGCGCTTATGCTTATAATCGTAAACAAACCGCATAACTAATCGCCAACTAACAAGACTAACTAACCAAGAGCTTATTACAATTATTTGGCTAAGCTGAACTTAACCTAACAAACCTCTCTTAAGCTAAATGTTTACAACCATGGAAACAATTTGCTTATCTACAAACAATACACGGATACACAAACCAACTGATACATCAGTATGAAGCTCACAAGCTTCACATAGTTAGTCTTCTTTCCCAAAGAAACTCGTACATTCCAAGCCTTTCCTCTCATCTTCAAGAATAGTTCTCTGCTAAGCTGGTTTGGTGAACAAATCAAGAACTCGCTCCTTAGTTCCACAAAGGTCTTTGCACTCAATTTCTTCTCGCTTTGACAAGCTCCCCGAGGTAATGATACCTCACCTCTATATGTTTGCTACGCCCATGAAGAATTGGATTTCTAGACGAGTTTATAGTGAAGAGTTGTCACACATAATTACGATCATGTTCTCTTCCAAGCACTCCAATTCCTTCATGATTTTCTTCATCCATATCGCTCGGCATCTTTCTTTGCAGCCATTTACAAATTCGGCTACTGAGAAGACAAGGTCACAATTGGTCGCTTCTTTCGAGGACCATGCCACAACTCCTCCACTCATCAAAAGGCATATCCTCGACGTGTGCTCTTTCGATCCATCAAGTCCCCAAGCGTAGTCGCATCAGATATCCAATCACATCGATCTACTTCCTTTCTTATACATGATTCCAAAATTCAAGGTTCCTGAAGATACCGAGAATTTTCTTTCTTCGCCAACCGTTCGGTATCGTTGAGTAGGATTACTCATAAATCTACTGACCAAGCTCACTGAGTACATTATGTCTGGTCTAGTGCAGGTTATGTACATTAGGCTCCCCACAAGCTGTTTATACATTGTACTATCTACCTTTTCTCCACCTTCATCTTTATCAAGTTTAAAACCTGATACCATAGGCACTGTTACAGAGTTGCAGCCCTTCATTTCAAACTTCTCTATGATTTCTGCAGCGTATTTCCTTTGAACAATTCCAATACCTTCAGTCAATTGAATTATTTCAATACCTAGGAAGTACTTCATTCTTCCTAAATCATTCATACTAAATTCGTTTTTCATTCCTTCCTTGAATTCTGTCATCATGGCCTTGCAATTCCCAGTATAGATCAAATCATCCACATATATGCTTACTATGAGCACACCTCCACCATCTCCATGTTTAATGAACAATGTTTGCTCATTTTGCTAGCTTTGAATCCTTGCTTAGTAAAATATCCTTCAATCTGTTGAACCCAGCTGTGGTGCTTGCTTCCAACCCATATAAAGCTTTCAGGCAGATTGTATACCATGTTTTCACTACCTTTTACAACATATCCCTTCGGTTGATCAATGTAGACCTCTTCTGTTAGCTCTCCATACAGAAATGCAGACTTTACATCTAATTGATAGAGAACCCATCCTCTTTGTGCTGCCAATGCAATGATCATTCGAATTGTATCCATCCTACTCACTGGTGCAAATATCTCTGTATAGTCCACGCCTTGTTGTGAGTACCCTTTGGCCACCAATCTTGCCTTATACTTATCCACTTCACCCATTTCATTTAACTTGGTCTTGTAAATCCATTTAACTCCTATCTTCTTGGCTCCACTGGGCAATTCAGTCGGTTCCCATGTCTCATTTCTTTCACTATGGATGCTATCTCAGCATCCATAGCCTCTCTCCACTTTGTATCCTTCACCGCCTCTTCAAAATTATCTGGATCAGAGTGTATAAGATGAACCTCCTCTTCTTCTTCAGATAGTCCTTCACCACTATGATAATCATTCAACCAGTCCGGAGGTCTTCTAGTTCTTCTCTCAGCATTTGTTTCTTCTTGACTAGCTCCTTCATTATTTACGATGTCATGAATTTGCCTTGCTTGAGATGTGTATCCCCGCCTCGCACTAGGTCGTTTCACACACTATATTAGAGGATAACAGCAAAAATAGTTAATAGAGAATTACTTGTATTACTGTGAAGATTGATAGTTCTATTAGGTTCCTATATTGGTGTAATACGGTTAGACAGTTATGAGAAGGATTGTTGTGTAATCGCTAATGATCTCGATTAGTTAGACTAACTGAAATATATAAGTCATATTGTACATTACAATTCAATCAATGAAGAATTATGATTTCACTTTCTCTGAGACTATTGAATTCTAACATGGTATCAGAGCTTTATATCTGTTGATTGAGCCATCAGGATTTTGTTTAATCCTAAATATCCACTTGCACCCAATTGCTCGCCGTCACTGCTTGGTAAGCGGACCAAATCCCAAGTGTGATTTGCACCGAGAGCATCAAATTCAAGTTGCATAGCTTGAGTCCATTGAGGAGAGGCAAGAGCCTGTTGAACTGTATTCGGACTTCTGTAGTAGTGAGGTTGACTGTAGGAAATAGAGGAGGTTTAAGATGGCCTGTTTTTGATCTTGTTTGCATGGGGTGAGTATTGAGTGGTGGTGGGGGAGAAGGTGAGGGTGAGTTAGGGTCAATAGTACTAGAGGCATCAGATGGTAGAGGTGTTGGAGGTGAGTGAGGTTGTATTGTAGAGGTAGTGTGAGAGGCAGTTTGAAAGGATTGAGGTGATTGGTGTGGAGTGGTATTATTTTGTAGGATTGGAGAGTTGTGTATTGCATTAGGTTGATGAGGTGGTATAGGTGATGGAGCC
Organism: Oxytropis ochrocephala; assembly: GCA_020916435.1. Taxonomy (NCBI): domain Eukaryota; kingdom Viridiplantae; phylum Streptophyta; class Magnoliopsida; order Fabales; family Fabaceae; genus Oxytropis; species Oxytropis ochrocephala. Next base: position 37,644,648 of record CM037093.1, on the reverse strand, counting down.
ACCGAAGATAGAGATGGTGAAGGGCTTAGTGTAGGACCATTGGCCGTGTGAACAACAACAAAGGTGCTGCATAGAAGCGGTTAGTAGGTCTTTGTGTGTGTTGTAGGATTAGCATCGGTGACTTTACTTTGGAATGGAAAATAATTTTCATTAAAAAGTACATCTTTAGACACATAGAGACGACCTGTTGTTCTATCAAGGCATTTGTAACCATGATGGGATGAGGAATATCCTAAGAAGACACATTCTTTAGACCTATATTGAAACTTTGGATTGTTGTATGGTGTGAGAAGAGGATAGCATGCATGGACAAATGATTTAAGGAATTTGTAATCGGAGGTTTTGAAATAGTGTTTGGAGCGGAATGTGAGGTGAGTGAGGTGGCGGCGCCTATTGATGAGAGATAATTTGCATGATGTGAAACATGATCCCGAGAAATAATATGGTAAAGCGAGTGAGAGAGAGAGAGAGCGGCACTGCTTCTACTATATGACGATGTTTTCTTTCCACAACTCCATTTTGGTGATGAGTTTGTGGGCGGATGACTCGGTGAATGATACCAAGATCGGTGAGGAGCTTGGTAAATGGTCCGAACTCACCTCCCAGATCGATCGGGTGATTTGAGTTTCTTGTTAAGTTCGTAATTTCGCTAAAGCTTTGAAGCTTGTTTAAAGACGATAATAGTTTCTGATTTGTCATGTAGGAAGTAAATCCAAGTGTAACGGCTAAAAGCATCAATAAAAGATACATAGTATTTAAAACCCATTGAAGAAGTCATAGGGGCAAGACCCCAAAGATCACAATACACTAAGGCTAGGGGTTCACTATAGACAGACTGAGATAAATGTGAAGGTAATCTATGAGACTTACCAAGACAACAAGCAACACAGAAATTCTTTTCATTATATGGAAATGTTGACATATTACAAAGTTGCAGAACTTTATTCATAGTATCTAAGCTAGGATGCCCTAGTTTATTATGCCAATTGAAATACAATGCAGAGTTTGTAACTACAGAATTAATTGAACTTGCTGAATTAACAGAGACCCAGTTATTTGAAAGAGCAGGACTTGAGTGGAGAGGATAGAGACCCTCGGATGACAGCTTGCCTTGCAGTATTACTTGGTCATTGACCTGAGATTTCACCAAGTAATGGTTAGGATAAAACAAAGCATAAGCATTATTATCCGCAGCAAACTTACTGATGCTAATCAAGTTTTTGTTTAGAGTTGAAACATGAAGTACATTCTTAAGATACAATGTGTGTTGTGGGTGTGTAGGTTATTTAAAAGCAAAATTGCTGATAGATTGAACTGGTAACTTCATACCATTACCGAGGAAAATATTCTCAAGATGTGGTGGTGGTGGTGCTGCACCTGGTGCAGCAGGCAAGTGAGTGACATGTTGTGTGGCTGCAGTGTCCATATTGTTGTTCATAGCAGGATGTGCAGGGTAAGTTGCTGTGTAGTGAGCTTGAGGAGCAGGAACAATTGTGTTAGGTGGCCAAGGTGCTGGTGTAGCAGGTATTCCTGGGCGAACATACTGATAAGGATTAGTTGCAGGTGGTGGATATGCAGCAGAACCATAAGACGCATCAAACCGATAATAGCAGTGAGAAGCTTCATGACCATGACGTCGACAAACTTGACATTGTACTGATGAACGACCACCACCACGTCCTCCTCAGCGACCAAATCGTCCTCCCCTGCTGCGATTGTTGGAATTGCCTCTTCCCCCAAAACCTAGGGTTTGCGAATTTGGGAAATTTCCTGAATTCGGATTGCTGGTTTTGTAATTAGCTTCAGGCGCTTGCATTAACTTTGTAATTGCGATGATTCTTGACTATCTTTTGTCACTGATTGAGTGAGATTGAGCGATGATGCTTCTTCAAGAAATTTGGCCTTATCGAGCCTCTGTTCATGAGCGAGAAGTAGCGATTTGATCTCCTCAAGATCAAACCAGTCAATTTTACTATTGATTAACGTGATTAAGGATTCAAATTCATGCGGTAATCCTTCCAAGATTGCATCCATTTGATCTTGAATGGTGACGGTTTCACCAATTGATAACAAGGAGTCTGCGACGTGTTTAACTTTCGAAAGAAATTCAGAAACCGTACCGGTACCCTTCTTCATGGTACGCATTTGTTGGCGTAATTGACGAGCTTGAGCCTTTGTCTTTGATTGAAAGGCTTGGTGAATGTTTTCCCATAATTGAAATGTGTGCTTGCAGCTGATAACTGATGGTAAAATTGATGGAGAAAGGGAGGCTTGCAGCCAGGCTAATAACAGTTGATCTTGTAATTCCCATTTTGTGTATGCTGGATTCTCCAGGTTTCTGATTCATCATCTTCATTGAGAAACTGAGGTGGTATTGTTGGTGCGACACAGTAACGATGAAGGCGATGAGCACTAAGAACTGGCTCGATCTGTTGCATCCACATTAGATAGTTACTTTCATCTAGTTTGACAGAAATCTTGTAGTTGAACGATGACAGCGGTGGCTGATTATGTGCAGTTGTTGCGACCACCGGTGACGGCGGTGGAGTGGGTGGAACGGAGGCCATGGAAGGAAGACGAAGAAGAAAAAAGAAACGGAAGAAGGAAAGGAGAAGAAAACCACGCTTGTAGTTACTATCCTCTATATCACTATCTTCACTGTCACTTACCTCAACATTAGAATTGTTCCACTCTAAATCAACACTTACATCTTTCTTATATTCATCATTCCAATCCCAAAATTCTCCTTCTTCAAACACCACATCCCTACTTACCACAATCTTCTTTTCTATGGGATCATACAATCTATATCCTTTTGTTTCACTACTCATGCCTAGTAAAACATATTTTTTGCTTTTCTCCTCCAGTTTTGTTCTCTTTGCATCAGGAATATGGACATGACCGATACAACCAAACACTCTTAAATGTTCTACAGAGGGTTTACAGTTACTCCACGCTTCTTGTGGGGTTCTATTTCTTACAGCAAGAGTAGGGGATCTATTCAGCACATAAACAGTCCAATTCAATGCCTCAGGCCACAAATTTTTAGGCATTTTTCTACCAATTAGCATGGATCTAACAGCATTCATGATCGTTCTATTCTTTCTCTCAACAACCCCATTCTGTTGAGGGGTGTATGCTGCTGTAAGGTGTCTCTTTATACCTTCTTCTACACAATATTTATCAAATTCACTTGAAGTAAATTCACCCCCTCTATCTGTTCTTAAGCATTTGATTTTAAGGTTGATTTCTTTCTCTACCATACACTTAAAATGCTTAAACTTCATGAAGGCCTCAGACTTTTCAGCTAGTAAATAAACCCATATCTTCCTAGATACATCATCTATAAAGCTTAGAAAGTACCTTTTACCACTGGTTGAGGTTGGAGCAATTGGTCCACATATGTCAGCATGAACTAGTTCAAGCCTCTCACTTGCCCTCCACTTGCTCTTCTTTGGAATTGGGTCTCTATGTTGTTTCCCCTTCAAGCAATCTTCACACACCTTCATACTATCAGTCAAGTTTGGCAAGCCAGTCACCATTTCTTTAGCTTTCAGCAACTTCAGATGCTTGATTCCTAGATGTGCATATCCATGATGCCCGATATGTATCATCTTCACTGCGATGTAGACACCTCTCCTTATCTGTCTTGCTTCCAATCACAGGCTCAGAAAGTAACTTGAACACTCTGTTTGGTTCCATTATCGATTCCAGAATCAACCCTTCTTCTTGTGGTAGATTTTACAGTAACCTTCATCAAACAATACAGCTAAACCCCTCTCTTGCAATTGACCTACGCTCAAGAGATTACTCCTGAGCTCAGGTACATAGAAGACATCTGTTATAGTGTGAATCTCTCCATTCATCTTCACCTTTATGCTGCCTTTCCCTTCAACCTTTAACCTTGTATCATTGCCAAGTCTCACAGATTTCTTGAAGCTTTCATCTAACTCTGAGAACCCCATCTTGTTCCCGCTCATATGGTTTGAACAACCAGAATCAAGATACCAGGTATCCCTCTTCTTTTTCTCATTCTCTTCAATCTGAGTTATTGCCATTTGAATCAAAGACTCAGTCAAAGGCTCTTCTTCTTCTGTTTTCTCTGTCACACATTCATCTTCTTCACTCTCAATTGCCATCAGCAACATAGAATCATCCTCTTCTGTTTCTGCATAATTGGCCTCCTTTTCCCACTCTGGACATTCATTTCTATAATGTCCAAGCTTCTTGCACTTGAAGCACTCCACGGTTTCGCGATTTTGTCTGCCACGACCTCTGCCTCTTCCTCTGATTGTTCCTCTACCCCTTTGATTGCTGCTTGAATATCCTCTTCCCTGTGTTTCTGTCTTCAACGCCTGTTCCTCATCTTTAACTTTCTGAAATCTTGTTATATTTTGTTCATGGACAATCAACGAACTATGAACTTCATCCACAGTCATCTTATCGGTATCGTTCGATTCAGAAATTGAGCAGACTATATGACTATACTTCTCAGTCAACGAACGCAGAATCTTTTCAACAATCACTCCATCATCCATCTTCTCGCCATGGATTCTCATTTTATTCGCGATTTGCATCACCTTGGGTATGTATTCATTGATAGTTTCACCGGATTTCATCTCCATTCCCTCAAATTCTTTTCTCAGACCTTGCAGTGTTGCCCTCTTTACCCGATGATTTCCTTGATACTTCTTCTTTAAAGATTCCCAGATTGCTTTCGCAGTATCCTTATCACTGATTGTTTCAAGCGTAGAACGATCAATTTCTTGAAACAGATAGTTCTTGGCCTTTAGGTCCTTGAGTTTAGACTCATCAATCTTCTTGCGCAGTGCTTCAGTCACCGTCGCCCCCTTTTCTGGTTCCTCGATACCCTTCTCAATCAAACACCAATATTCTTTTGATCTGAGAAAATTCTCCATGAGCAGGCTCCAGTGCTCATAATGCCCATCCAATCGAGGTATGGATGGTTGCATGTATCTCTCTTCGCCATTGTTCCCCGCCATTGCTGACACACCAAGAAATTGAAATTTCTCGCTCTCCAGGCCCTTAGAAAGAGCTCTGGTACCACTTTGTAAAGGAAGAATTCAATAGAAGTGGGAGCCGTCTTTCATTCAAAGAAGAGAGCAATTCTTATAGCTCTTCGATTACAACTATCCACACTACTTGTTGTGCAGTTGTGCTTATAACTGTAAACAAACTGCATAACTAACTGCCAACTAACAAGACTAACTAACCAAGAGCTTATTGCAATTATTTGGCTAAGCTGAACTTAACCTAACAGTTAGCTCAAGTTCAATAGAAATATGCAATTGTTCTTTGTTAAATATTACATTGTTATGGCTACAAGCTAGTTTTACTTAATTTTTTTGATATTTCATGTTTTTTGAAGTTGCATGTTCGTTTTCAAAATATCATAGCATAAAAACTATGTATTCTTTAAAGAAAGTGGCTAGTTGTAAGGAGAAAAATGATATAGCTTCATGACTGGTTTTCATTATAGTCATTTTGTCCAAGAATTGAACATGCAGGTGATTATCCTCCCATGATTAAGTAAAAGTGGCACCTAATGGATTTGATGACTAGTTCTTTACATTATTGTCGTGTCCATAAATGCTAATATATAATATCAACAATATTATATGCAGCTTAATAAGCTTACTTAAAGTTACTTTAATATTAAGCATTACAAGTTTTTGGCTTTCTGTTACTTAATATTTAAAGCATATTGTCTTATTGGGTCCAAATGCCCTGTTTCTGCTGCTGTTTCAGGAATCTTCCAACAATATTTGGTTTATCAAGTGCACAAGATACGTTTGCAGGTAATTGGCTCACTTACCAGTACTTAATTGTCACGGTAGTATCTTTTTTGTCCATATCTGATGTGCACGCGCACTTGGGTATTTGTTTGGAAGACCTCTGAAGGTTTCCTGTATGTATGACGGGTTTTCTTTTAATTATGTTTTTAATCTTTGACATGACTTTTCAGGGCTATTATAGTTTCAGCCAGAAGTTGAAATTTATTGTTCGCATACCCTTTGCCATTACAGCTTATGGTATGCATTTCAGTGTTTTAGACTTTTTCACAGTTTTAGATTATACTTAAAATGTGAAGTCAATTGATACACGAATAAAAACCAAATCAACCGAAAAGCTTAAATTGTTAGGTTGAGCCTTGGAGATGCATGAATGTTTTTAACACGGATAGTTTATATTATATGATTTCTTAATTATAATGTGAATATTTTCAACAATTTTGTTTTCATGTCAGGAACTGCTGCAATGCTGCTTGTTATAGTTTGGAAACCTTACACGGGTTTTCTGTCAATATCTACAATATTGAGGTATTTTAATCATATGGTCATGTTTGTCTATTTAGGACATTTTTTTAGGGGATAGATTTAATGGAATAACTACATGGAATATTGGCAAGATCATGGTCCTTTTAAAATGAAGGACTATGTCCTTAATGTCAATCTTATCAAATATAAGGTACTAATAACATTTGAATGATGATTAAGTGCTACAAATTTGTACCACTTTGCATTGGAGACAGCACCAGCTAGCAAGAAGTACAGCAAAGATATTGAGTCTTTTTTGTGTGTTTGGTTGAATGAGTATACTTAATTTTATAATAATGTTGTATTAGGAATGGTTTTGCTAGTAGGTAGTGTTGGTCAATACATTGCAATCCTTATTCTAAGGCAACCATCTCGTAGCTTGTCAACGTCTTAGATGAGAGTGTGCTTCTTAGACAACTTCAGGAATAGAAACAGAAAATGGCATAGACAAAGGTAGAATGGGAATATGATAACCGGTCATAGCTTAAGAAATTATAAATGGGATGAAGGTTACAAGTAGAACATGTACCTTTGCGAAGAGCTATAATGGTATCTCATGCTCCTATTGCTCTACCATCTTTGGATCAAAACTAACTTTCACTTACACAAGGGCCTATCATTAGCTCTTAGCATTTTTGAATTTATATTTACAATGAAACGAAAATGAATCCGTTAATTTCAGGGATTGAATCTTTTCAGTAGCACAAGTTTCCAAATCTAAACCGTATGCACAACTAATCAAATTAATATATACACGGAAATAAGAAAATAGGGAAATCTTCAACGAGTACAACTGCTCATCATCAAGTTCTTCCATGTGCCATATTTCAAATCCGTTTGTGTTATCTTTCTTTAGTCCAAACAGTAAATTAGTTTTCACGCTTTTTTTACCTTCCAAGATGTTTGCCTTATTTTGGTTGCGTAAAATTTTGCAGGATTATTATGGTAGCTGAAGCCGTATGTGCTGGTTGTTTTATGAGCATTTACATAGGTAACTTCCACTCATTTCTTTTTTTTTTTTTTTGTTGGGAGGAAGGGATAGGTCAGGGGTGTTACAAAGCTATAAATTTCATCTTATGATTTGTTAACTTTATGGAGCCAAAAAATTATATTAAAAGTTAAAATGTTAAACATATTTAAGAATAATTAAGGAAATACTTAGCTTTCAGGTACCACAGCCACTCATTGGGTGAAAAATCTGGGAACATGTATTGATGTGTAGCAAATTATATCAAACAATTTTAAGATTTGTTTTTTGGGAAAGTTAAAGTGATATCTTGAATGTTTGGGGGTGGGATGGGGCAGCACCCCTCATTAGCTGAGAGGTCTGGAAAAGTGTGTTGTATTCTACCAATCTACCCCATTGATTCAATTTGAAATTTATGTATTTTTTTAAGTTCACCTACTTTCTTAATTATTAGATCTCTTATTGGCATAGTATAGTGGTAGTGGTTTTACCTAATCCTCTCTACGCGTTTCTGTGCGTGCAGGTTACATACACCAATACAATTCATTGAACTCCCATCCTGATGTTCTGAAGTCGTTATACTCCCCACTACAACCATCAAGTTCTTTAGAGGGTCTAAGGCAAACACTTTGTAATTTATTTACTTTTTTGATTCACTTCAGTACTCAATATCCATGTCTAATTTTCAAACCACAAAATTAGAAACTTTGTTTGGCGACTATAGTATTTCTCAATATATGATGATCTTCCTTTTATGCATGCCATTGATGTTATGCAAACAACACGAATGAAACTCTGTAATTAGTATATGTTGATGTTATAGGTACCATGATGGTAGGCTCTCTGATCAGCAAATGGCTTTGTTGCAATATCAACGTGAAAATCTTCATTTTTTGAGTGAGGAGGTATGTCCCAGTTTGACGTATCCATTAATTGTTGATTATATACACTTTAACTGATACCGGTGGTGTAGATGCTCCAGTAATGGTATCTGTCATAAACTAGTTGATCAACATTTGGTCCTGCAGATTCTTCGCTTGCAAGAGTGTTTAAGCAAATATGAACGAACTGAAGATCGGAGCACACCTCAGGTACTAATGAACACAAATAAACTACTTCTCTTCCTAGTCTTCTTTACTACATCATGCTAATTTTAAATTCTTATATGTTATATGTTATATGTTATATGTTATGTTTCTGATAGACAGCATGTGTTGTGGGACTTGGCTTGTCCAACTAGAATATTCAATATGGTATTCTTTTATTTAGGGAGTTAGCAAATTATGAATAGCATGTCTTTGTTAAATTCGTAGAGTCGCGCTGCCATCTGAATTCAGCTGTGAGAAACTCCAGAGTACCATGTTGAAGTTTATTCAATATATTCAAAATCGATCCTGCTAATGTACAGTTCTTTACTCAACCCCAGCAGTACCGTGTTGAATGTTTGTCTTGATGATGTCTACCTTAATTAATTTGATTTATGAGAACTCAGAAGGAAGTTGCAAGTATAATTATGTAATATAAATAGAAAGTGGATCTTAAGTAATCTGGGCATCTCATTGTGAACTCTGCCCCTTGCAACGATAGGTCTCTGCATTATATGTTTGATGTTATGTACTGTTAAGTCCCTTGTAGGTGCCTGGAACAGTTATCTAAAAAAGGATTTTATTTTATCCCACGCTACCATGACTTGAGGCTGATAGCACGATTTTATTTTGTTAAGATCTTCTATTGCTCATTATAAGTAACAACTGTTGGAAGATATTTTAGTTGAGGGATGTCGTAAATCTTGTTTCGATTACCCAAGCCTAATATTGCCTTCTATTTTATTGACAAACTAGTTGAAAGATTGTTTTGCGTAGGAATGACAACGAGTCGGGTTCTTTTATACTGTCTCGTTAACGACTCTTGGATTTGTGAAATATTGGTGGCTCCATCTTCATTTTCTTTTGGGGAATGAATTGCTTATATTGCAGGTTGACCTTGCTCACCTACTAGCAGCTCGTGATCAAGAATTACGTACAATATCTGCAGAGGTAATTACTGTCTGTTGTAGCTTTAAATGTTCGTGCAGACAACTAAAAGAACCTAGTGCAGTTTTCTAACTAGATTACAATACGTTAACTTGATAACACTAGAAAGTGGGTTGGGCAATGAAGTTAGATTAGAGCCATGCGCTTTATTGTTGGCATGATAAATGGTGAAAGCTATGCAAGTTGTTTGAAGTTAATAAAAATCATAGCTTGTTTTTTGTTTTCTCATCCCAGCCTGAAAATGATGGCAAGTCTAAAACATTCAGAGGACAACAGTTGTAATGAGATTCTATGCAGTGAGATCTTATATGTGCAAGTAGAGCAATTAGTTAAACAATATGCTCTAGAAAATTAGAAATCCTTTCCGGTCGAATTTTCTTCTAGAACTCGTTTTACTTGTGTTAACTTCCAAACATTATGATAACTAAATCAATGGATATAAAAAAATATTGTGATAAGTCAGATATTTACATTCTTATATGTCTCAGAAAATAGTATATTATCGAATTTACACTATGAATCAAGAAATCAATGAATTGAACAGGGTCTCTTACTTCGTGACCACACTGCATCTCTGTTAGTTGGTTAGGATAATGATGGGTTAGTTAATGGACAGTTACAACCCTCTCATCTATAAATAAGAGACTAGTGAGTTAGAGGGATCATTATCCAGCTTGTAATGACTTTGGTGAATAGAGCATTGGCTCTATTGTGAAGGAAACCCTTGGAGATAATCTCTCCTATTCTTTGCTTTCTTTCTCATTTATTTTCAATTAAACAATATTATTTTCTATATTCAATTTTCTGGTTCTTAACAATCTCATTGTTTGAACATCTAAAAAATTTCACCAAGTTTCAGATATCATTTAATTCATGTTACAGATGAACCAAGTGCAATCTGAGCTAAGACTCGCACGGTCCTTAATTGCTGAAAGGGATTCGGAGATCCAACGTGTTCGCACAACCAACAATCAGGTATCTTGCAGGTTTTACTAATACTAAAATGTATACGAACTTTGCCTAGTAGACACTCACTGTAGAATTCTGGCTATTGCCTATTAGACACTCTCAGTAGATTTCTGGCTATAATCTTAACAGTATGTAGAAGAGAATGAAAGACTCAGAGCTATTTTAGGAGAATGGAGCACCCGAGCTGCCAAGGTATTATTATTCATAATAAGTGTAATACACGAGCTATCAAGTGTAGTATAATCTTTTGAGCTCTGAAAATGTTAAAATATTCTGCTAAAACCATTTGTATGATATTATGAAAGCTTGAGCGAGCACTAGAAGCTGAGCGGATATCAAATATTGAATTACAAAGGAAGATATCAACACAAAGGAAGCAAACGCATGTGCCAGTAGAAACAACTGAATAAGGAACATAATTCACCAGCCAGGCAAATGCATATTTGATTTCCTCAGTTCATATGGATCATTTCAGCCCATTCTCACGGTTAAAAAGATGCGGTAAATTTGTATATCTGCAACTCCATCTTTGTTTTGTTATGTGGAGATCCAATGTACATATACTTTTTAGTTATTATTCATCATCTACTTATTAGTTATTACGATAATGATGGTTTTTGTGCACCATGTTTGCATTTTTCTTGTGAAGTGTTTGCTTTCGCATTGAAGGAAGTTAGTTTTTATTCATCATCTATCTACTAATTAGTTATTAGGTCTCGCTAGTCGCTAATATTAGTCTATGCACCCTTTTTAAAATGAGGTTTTTTCTAGCATACCCAAGTCATGGGCGTGTGCTACACAACTGAAAAAAAGTAACGGGTGTTGCTCCCATGGCATTGACAAAACCATTTGATTAAAATCATGAAGCCACACATGAATACATGATAATATGGTGTTCCTTCCACACATAATTTTTCCCCATGTTTCTTCCACATTCAATTGTTTGGCTTGCGAAGCCCCTCTGGTAGTCTGTTTTCTCTGGCATTTGCTTTCGCCGCCACGTTCTCAGCTATGTATGGCCAATGTAAGACTAGATCTCTCTCTCTCCCTCCCTCTCTTCACCTCCCCCTCTCTCTGATCTAAAGTTTTTTGTCAACTTCAGCCACCCCTCTACCATCCAAAGCCAATCATCCTCTGTAATGTTCACTCTTATTTCGAAGAAAATTGACTCAAGACACATTAGATCTAGAAATTTAAATTGCCACATGCTCTCTTAAGTTTTGGCCACCACAAAACTTCAATGAAAAATCTAAAAATGGATTTGGAATCCTCTCCTCGCTTGAAGAAAACCCTTAAAATTTTGTGATTCGACCACTTTTCTCTAACGACCATTTTGCTAATACCCACAATTATGTGTGGGGTTTTTTTTGTACCCCCACCCTCTCCCCTTAAACCCCCACCCACACTGAAATTTCCAAATTGCCCTTCAAAAAATCTGTTTTTTTGACAAAATTACACGAATCGTATATATGTTTTTTGGGGCCTATATACGATGGGTAAAAATTTGACATCGTATATATGTTCATTGTGCGTAAATACGATTGATGCGTTTTAAGTCAATCGTATATACGCAAAATGAACTTCTATACGATGAGTTAAAAATGCCCATCGTATATATGTCCCAAAAGAGATATATACGATGGGCTTTGTTTTTGTTAATAGTTATGATTTTATTACCGGTTATAATTTGAAGTCTCATGATTTGATTAACGTCAACGGTGTAGATATATTGGATAAAATAAACGCGTATAATTACAAAAACGCGATATAGTAATATATACACGTGTAATACAAAAAATGTGTGAATCTATCTACAAGCCGTCAATAGAATCATCGCCTAAATCTATACATCTAGACGCATCATCGTGAGTGGGAGGTCGTGACGGGAGGACACATAGAGCGCCATAGAGTAAAACGTCCCGGCATACGGATGCAACCATGAAGCGGACTACGGTGAGTAGTCTTGGTACCATCGTGGGGCAATAGGAGGCAATGGACAAGTGGGAGATATTGAAAGATGCAACCGGTGTACATTTTGCTCGCGTTGAGCGGATATGATTTTCAACTTAGATGAACTGTAAGTGCCTCTCAAAGGCGGATAAGTGAAATTCATAGGCAAAGGCGAACCAATGCAACATTATACCCGGTTGCAACCATATACCCCATCTCAAGCAAATCAAACCACTTTGACTGGGCCGACGTCCAGTATGACTCAATAGTTAAAGCTTTGCGAAGCTCTAACGATCGGTTCTTCCCAAACATGTCCGAATACAATGTTTCCCTGTCCTTTGTTTCCTAAATCAAAGCTTGCCTAATCAGAGGCCAAGAGTCTTCACCCATGTCAAGTCCAACCCCGACTGCTCTAAAACCGCAGTTACCGTCACCTTCAACATCAACAATTTTTTCAACATAGTTGCGCACGTGTCTTTGGAACAAACGGTAAGTGGGTTTTAGTCTCGGTATCTGTGATAATACTCAGAAGCACCCCGAGATAATTTGGTTGGCCGATTGTGTAGGAATTTTGGAAGCCGGATTCTTGATCTGTTTTACCTTCTCATCCACATGCTCCCACCCGAAGGATCACGCTTAGCATCAAAAAATTCTTTTTTCTTCTTTGGTGCACCTTTCGTTCGACTTTTGATTTAGGTGCAACCATAGAAGAAGTAGAAACGGAAAACTATCTCATTCAATTGCCTCTTAATAAGATATTTTTCCTCCTCACCGACTTTATCAAATCTTGCCCGGATAGCATCAAACCGATAAGAAATATCACGGGTAGATGATTTATCCTTAGTGGATTTATCATCTCATCTGCATCCAAACTCAAATGTTTCAAAGTGATCATCAACAACATTAAGCGGAATAGAATTAGGAAGCATGAAAAATACCGATCTCACAAGCACAAGGAAGTAGATGTGTCTTCCTTTGAATGCACCGACACCGCCCTTTGTCATATCCAACCCGATTTTGACCTTTCAAACTCTTTCACCATGTGACCCAAAGCGGATAACGAAACAAGTCCTTGAAGATTTTTAAACGGTGGAATATTAGACTTGACTTGATTCTCATTGATGCTTCTTTGAAAAGACCCGATAATTTGATCAAAATGTATTGTCGACATGTCATCAATAGATATCAAACATTTTGATAGATCACCTTTCGAAGTCTTCATTTGTCTTTTCAAAGACAAATGCAACGATTCCGCTCTGAAATAATAAACAAGTGTCAAAGAAATTTAATCGACGATAAAAAACATGTTCACGTGTCAAAAAAAATCGAGTAACGGATAGAAATAATAAACAAGTGTAAAAGAAATTTAATCGACGAAAAAAAATATGTCCACGTGTCAAAAAAATCGAGTAACGGATAGAAATAATAAACAAGTGTAAAAGAAATTTAATCGACGAAAAAATATGTGTCACGTGTGTCAAAAATATCGAGTAACGGATAGAAATAATAAACAAGTGTCAAAGAAATTTAATCGACAATAAAAAATATGTCCACGTGTCAAAAAATATCGAGTAACGGATAGAAATAATAAACAGGTGTTAAAGAAATTTAATCGACAATAAAAAATATGTCCACGTGTCAAAAAATATCGAGTAACGGATAGAAATAATAAACAAGTGTTAAAGAAATACACGTTGGTCGTGGAATTCCCCAAGTGTGGGATCCGGGTTAGTCCATCTTGAGATAAATCGCTCCTTGTGCGGTGTCAACCATGTGTCGTGCACATATTTAATGAGAGCAGATTTATCGAGCAAGCGACCTCAAAAACTTCGATTAGATAAGTACTCGACTCATCAACAAAATCAATAATACATAGCCAGAGAGATTCAACCTCCTCCCGCTACATCCTTGTGCACCAACTCTTTAATCTTCGCTTTGACATTTTTGTAACATGCCAATGACACAATAAATTTGTAGCGAAGGAAAGACATCAAGAATAGCGGACATACAGGTAGAGATCTGCATGCATCAAGAAAACTCGAGGATGAATAGAATGCAAATCACAAATATCTTTCAATTCTTTGCAATACCCAAGAAAAATGAATAGCAAAGCTCCTGTCCAATATAGGCAAATGCAACATGGAAACTCAACTCGGTGTTAGTCACTCCCACAACTGCAAAAGAGGCAAGTTGTATCTGTTGGTCTTGTAGGTTGAGTCAAGAATGAGAACCTTCGGAAACAACCCGAGTAACTTGACGAAGTGGGATGAGCCCACATGATATCACCGACTACATCGGACCGGAATCTGTCTACTCCAACATAGATAATTATGTGATGCAACCGGTCTCAACACCTCACGAATGTCCGTTCTAGGACCCTCTTTGTAGGCCAGGTGTTTGTGTGGCGCCTATAAACTTGACGAAGACTAGTCACATTCTCGGATCTAGCTTCTTCAAAGCGGTAATAGTAGCTTTCGGTTCGACATCAAGATCCGCATGCTCGTTAACCCGAGATCCTTTGCGCGCTTAGACAGACGCCCAAATAAACAAGTACCAATGGAAGTTTTGAGCAACTCGTGCGTGTGTCTACCACATTTAACCGTGACACACCAACCCCACTTGCTATCAATGCAAGTAGCTTTCAATCTAAAAGGACAACCTCTCCTTTTAGAACCGAAAACCCTTGAATCATTAGTAAACCCGCCTTGTTTCTCACGACCAAAAACAATCTTATCTCGCTTCCCCTCTTTCCATTTTGCCAGATCTCACAATAACAACAACTACCCCAATACTTCTACCAATGCTTTGGCCCACTCCTCCTGACTGTACGTGTAGAAAATATCTACAAAATATATAACTTACTAAGTACTTAAGTAATTTAATTCCATTTACCAAACTTGAGTAACAAAAATATACCGTATCCGTCGTGAAAGTCGGTGTAGTATCAATATCAACGAGAGCCAAGCGAGAGTCGGCATCTGCCGCTTTGAGGCGGGTCAATATCTGCTCCAACAAAAGCAGATAGCAATCAGAAAAAGCGAAAAAAAACCGATCGTATATACCTCCTCAACCATGTATATACGATGGGTATTTTTTCACATCGTATATACATAGCCCGGATGTATATACGATTAGATCTTCAAGCCCACTCGTATATAACATATATATACGATGGGTAGTCAACGCAAGCATTTAATAATCGCAATCGTATATATGCCTTGAAGGACATATATACGATGGGTAATCAACGAAGCATTAAATAATGCAATCATATATATATGTCTTGAAGGACATATATACGACGAGCAAATTTTTTAGTCAGCGTTAAATATTAAATGTAATCGTATATACCTTCCATCGAGGTATATACGATGCGTATTAATGTGGGTCCCAGTCAGAGTGAAATTAATGAAAGTCAAAATGTTATTTATGGCAGGGGTAAAATAGGAATTACAATAATGGGTGGGGGTGGGAGGGGATGGGGTGGGGGTATAAAAAAACAAAGCTTATGTGTGGCAGTGGGGTGGTAACAGTCATTGTGGAAGGGGAGGAAGGAGAGTGGGAGTAGAAGAAATGAGAAGTGATTTAGTGCGTATAGTGCAACGTATGACTATGTGGATTTTCTCAATCCAACGAGTAGTTGACATGTCAAAATTTGTACATATAATTTCAACCTTGTGTCCCATACACCACTTATAGTGGTGGTGTACAGTACTAGACGCTGCCTTTAAAATGAACCTTGCAATTGTATAGACTATAGAAGGGTTTCTATATTTTTTAAAGTTCACATGCATTTGGTTAAACAATACACATACATACATTGTTTCATGTTGCAAAGCATTATAAAAAAAAAAAGTGATACTCGATCCAAGTAAATAAACCAAACTTGAAATTTATTTAATCTTGACTCGGAGAACGAAGTTATGATCATAAACCACAATCCCCACCAGGTCCTCCAAACATGAGAACACGTTGTAGGTTATCATCCACATAACCATAGTAATTCACACCATAACAATTGGAATTGCTAGTATAGGGCCAAACATCACCTTTAAGAGGGGCATGTTCTTCTCTATAATTATCGTTGTATTCAATCTTTGAAAAGTAGCCTGAATGCTTAGGATTTCCATCTGGGAGATGTCCAGAACCCATTGGAGGACTATGACCATTGTTACCATTAGTTTGACCAGTCCAACCACCATTATTTGCATAAATGAAGTTATAAAACAATTCTGCGGGAAAATATCCAACATTCATGTTTTCTGCCTTTACCCACCAGTTATTTGTAGCTAGATCCTGAAACACCAAAGCAAAATAATGAATGAACTGAAGATTAATGAGGTTAATTAATAAGATTCCATATATACAATATTAATAAGATCTTAGAATCATAAGGTTTTACCTTTGTAATGTTGAGGTTCATTTCAAACTGTGGTCCATCATAGGTAGATGCATTGGCAACGGGTGTGCCAGGATAAATTGTTTGGCTAGTTTGCACAAAACCAGGACATAGCATATTCAGGCATCCTGTACGTTGGATAGCATTTGACTGCAATATTCATTTATGAAACAAAAAATTAAACTCCCTTTTCACATTCCATTATATAGGATCTGAGTAGTCTATAGCATTTCGTTATTGAAAAATATAATAAAGACATGTGTATTTATGTCTCTTTACCCATGATACGTAGAAGTGAGTTTTGGTATCTTTAGCAAGATCTGGATAAACCTGGAAACAATGTAGAAGAAATTAGTGATTTTCAAAGTGAAATATTCTAGAATCGGTGTTAAGAATACATGGCCAATAAATTTATAGGGCAATTAATGTATTCGGTGACTAAGTGCGACCTAAAAACACCATAACATATTATTCTTTAAAGAATAGAGTGTTTACAAGATTTTTCTCTCTAAAAAGAAAAGAAGAGAAAATTAAAAGAAAACCTGCCATCCTGCTTGGATAACACTAGTGTCTTCACCATTTGTCCCATTGGCAAGCCAAATATAAGCACCACTCATTTGACCATTTGCAACAGGTGGATTATATGTACTTAAAGTTCCTTGTATTCCAAAATAGACCTTGTTATATCTTAAACGCATTTCTGCAATCTGTAAACAAGAAAAAAAAATGGTACTAATTATACAAATATCATCAAAGGAATTAAAATGAGTTTTGTATGGTGTTTTGATGTTAGCACATTATTATATAGAGTGAGTAGAGAGTTCACTATAAGTTTGATGTTGTAGTTGTATATTTATTTAATGTAATATCATTTATTGAAAAAAAAAAAACACTTACGTGAGTGCCAGGACTAGTTTTAGTGAGGATACCACCAAAATTATTTGCACGTATGAGATCTTCTTTGGTTGTTCTCTGAATAGGAACTGTTCCTTTAGGGCACAACTCCTTTCGAAGACCAATCTTTGAAGTTGGTTTTACCCTTACTTTTGATCTTGTATCGTCAAAGCTAGGTTTCAACTGCAATAAACCAAATAATAATAGTTTAAAAAAAAGGGTTTGGGATGAGATTTTTTTTTTTGAAATGATATATTTTTTATTAATTATGAGAAGCAAAATTCCCAATGAGCATTAGCCCTCCACCCAAAACCCGCCCTCCGCCCTAAACCCTAAGAGGGGACAAAAGCGGAGGCAAGAAAAACAAAGGCAAAGAACCCAGGGTAGTAAAGGCATCCCAAAAATCAATAAAGTAGACACCACTAAACGAAATACTCATATTTTCTTGAGATACAATTTTGGGGATCAACACACCGTTCATTGAAGAGATATTGGCAAGACTGGGATTTAGCCGTAACCAATCTCCACAAGTACAATTTTATTTGCAAAAAAGGTCTCTAAGGAGTCAATAATTTTATTTGAGAAGATACTATTAAGAGAGATACTTAAGGACACCAAAGGAGTATAAACAAGAGACCCATAGATTAAATCATGGAAACTAACATTAACATGGTGAACAATCAAAAATATAAAATATAAAATTTGTCTACATAGTTAAATATAAATATGAAGTAGTTTGAATATATTTTCTATTGAGGATGGAGCACCTGGATCTTATGATTCTTGAGCAAAGGATTGTCAAAAGCTGCTTGTTTATTAATATCAATACAGTCAACAATACTTCCAAATTCTGTCTGCAGAAACAAACAAACAAACAAAATAAATAAATCAATATATAAAATTACAAGAATGATCTTCTAATAAGACGAAACATTTAAAAGATGAGAGCATGAATGATGATGATACTTGAATGGTTTTGATAGGAGGCTTGTTGATGACTTTCAACTGTTTTTCCAAATCTAAATCATCATTTTTTGGCATCCATATTCCATCTACTTCGTAGTGTTTTGTTGCAATACACAAGCAAAGCAACAAGACATTAATCACCATTTTCGCAAGAGAAAATATGAACTATTGGATATGATTGCACGTAGGTATGGTGAAATTTATCTATATATTTTTTCTTCAATATATGGATATTTCTTCTAACATTATTACGGTGAAATTTTATTACCAAAAAAAATATTATTGTGAAATTTATATATGGGAAATGAAATAATGTGTCAACGGTGCATCGTAGGAATTAATTCAATATTTTATATCATAAATGTGTATTCACGCGAGAATATATTTGATTTTGGTAAAAAATAATGAGAATATTTAATTCTATTTAAGTTAATAACTACCATAAATGTAATAATTAAGACATTTAATTTTTTTTGAGAAAAATTAAGACATTTAAATGATAACATTTCTTTCGACTCTTTTGAAAAATAGAATACGACTATAGAAGAGGAATTTAGGCTCTGTATGGCAATGCAAAGTTTATATATATTGTTTTGTTAAATCTCTTAAGGGAGAATTTTGCCGCCCATTGTGGTTCTATCCAACTCGAGAGATTAGTCTTTTGCAGTTGCGCGCATAGTATACCCAATTGATACAAAAAAAAGTTTATAGTGTTTTTTAGTATCCTGTAGCGTTTTTCTAAAATGCTACTTGAAGTCAAGTAAAAAAAAATGCTACTTGAAGTAGCTTTTTTTGATACAACTTGAAGTAGCGTTTGAGAATATAGTTTATAACATTTTATTTTTTTATCTTATTTTTGGGTACTTAAATAAATTCCCTATTTATCATCTATTAAATTAATATTCTCACTCATAGATAAACATTAACTACAAAATTTACAAATGTCTATTTATGTCATTTTATATTTATAAGCTAATCCAAACATTAAATTCAATCTGTCAGCTTATTCGCTATTAGCTCATCCACTATAAACTAGCTATAGCTTATCCCTTATCTGCTATTTTTTGTCAATCAGAGCATTAATCTAATGAGTTTGTCGTAGTATAACATTATTACGGTGAAATTTTATTACCAAAAAAAAATTATTGTGAAATTTATATATGGGAAATGAAGTAATGTTTCAACGGTTCATCGTAGGAATTATTTAAGCGAGAATATTTGATATCCTATTTAAGTTAATAACTACCATAAATGTAATAATTAAGACATTTAATTTTTTTTGAGAAAAATTAAGACATTTAAATGATAACATTTCTTTTGACTCTTTTGAAAAATAGAATACGACTATAGAAGAGGAATTTAGGCTCTGTTTGGCAATGCCAAGTTTATATATAGTATTTTGTTAAATCTCTTAAGGGAGAGTTTTGCCGCCCATTGTGGTTCTACCCAACTCGAGATATTAGTCTTTTGCAGTTGCGCGCATAGTATACTCAATATATACAAAAAAATTTTTATAGTATTTTTTAGTATCCTATAGCGTTTTTCTAAAATGCTACTTGAAGTCAATTCAAAAAAAAAAGTTGTGTTTGAGAATATAGTTTATAGCATTTTATTTTTTTCTCTTATTTTCGGGTACTTAAATAAATTCCCTATTTATCATCTATTAAATTAATATTCTCACTCATAGATAAACATTAACTACAAAATTTACAAATGTCTATTTATGTTATTTTATATTTATAAGCTAATCCAAACATTATATTCAATCTGCCATTCGCTATTAGCTCATCCACTACAAACTAGCTATAGCTTATCCCTTATTTGCTATTCTTTGTCAATCAGAGCATTAATCTCATGAGTGAGAATTATGCCGCCCATTGTGGTCCTACTCGGTTCGAGGGATTTGTCTCTGCTGTTGCACGCAGAGTATACTCGATTTATACCAAATAAAGTTTAGTAGCGTTTTTTTTAAATGCTACTTGAAGTTGCGTTTTATTTTTTTCTCTCATTTTTTGGTACTTAATATTAAATTATCCATTTATCCTGTATTAAGTTAATATTCTCACTCATAGACAAACATTAATCACAAATGTCTATTTATGTCATTTTATATTTATAAGGTAGTTCAACCGTTAATTTTACCAAACACTTTAATTCAATCCACCAGTTTATTCGCTATTAGCCCATCCACTATAAGCTAGCTAGCTCATCCCTTATTCTCTAGCTTATCTGCTATTTGCTATTTTTTTCAAACAGAGCATTAATCTCATGAGTTTGTCATAGTAGAGGTTTTCCTGTCTTTCTTATAAGCAAAACATTATATTGAAAATTGAAACGAATAAAAGGGTACTCCAACCCGTACAAATACAAATTGCCTCATTAAAACCTCCCCTGAAAGTAAAGCCCTATGAAAAAAGACTTAAGGAGGAAAAAAAAGCACTCCAGGAAGATAGAGGCCCTAACAATCAACATATCACGAGTCGGCCGCCTCCTCACCAACAATTTCCAACCGAAAACCCCCACTTTTGTTGGAATAAATAGCTTCCACATGTCATCAAGAGCTTGTTGAATTGGTGTGCTTAACCAAGGTTGTTGCATACAATTCAACAAATTGAAATAATAGGATACGATAGAAAAAGAGTGGAATTTTCATACCTCCAAATGCTAGACGTCGATAGTTTATTGCGATGGATGAATAGGCTCCAATATAGACATGAGCAGCAACAATTCTTCAACTTCTTCCTCCCCCATTAAGTGCTCCCACTCCAAACCGATTACATTGACTTTGTTTTCTTCTTGAAATAATTGTTTTTGAAAAATATTTTTGATATGTGTCCAATTCAGAATGAAATAAGCAGACAAAGTAGTGAACCAAGTGAACACATCTTTAGTTAAAAACTTGGAAAATATTTCATTTTCAAATATTCATCATTGGCCAAATTACCACATTCGGTTTGATATCTAGCCACATGTTTCATTGTTGATTCTCCAGCCTCGTCTGCAAATTTCAAAAACTTAGGGGTATTACTCATTTTGGGTAATTTAGTTTTGTAAAATTGCAGGAGGAAATGCAGACACAAAATATGTCCTATTAGCAAAGCCAACGTTAAATCCATCTCTATTCAAGACCCTTTCTACCATGTTTTCGAAATGATGCCCCCAACATTTGTCGAATTGGCTGCAACATGTCATTAGCGTTTTGATTTTTGTTATCAATAACAACATTTCGGGGAACCACTACATTCCTATGTGGCTGAATAATGACTTGTTCATGGTTCAGTTCATTTGGGTGCACCAAAAACATCAGCAATTCTCCCCATTTTCGATCATATGATTGAACATTGTAGCTATTTGCGGAGTTATCATAGGATTGAACTTCTTGGTCGGAATCGTTATTGTCATTAGGAGACCCTGAATTAACTCAATTACGATTTCTGGTGTTCACCATGCTACCAATTCAAGCGAGCACACAATTCGAACTTGTCACAACTATATCTAAACTGAGTCCCACTAGGCGTGCCAATTTGTTTAATTTCCAGTATTTTTCTTTAAGGGTCTCTTTCAAACAAATAAATGAGTTCACCAGTTGACAAGTTTACCATACAATCCCCAATTTGTGTGTTTTTCGAGATGAGTAATGGTAAAGAAAGGGAATTCAATCACATAACCAAACGAATCAAAGATTCTAGGTGATTATTCGATCGAATTCAAGGCGCAAAACAATTGAACAAAACACTGGAATCATGCACTCTCCAAGAGAGCAGAACATCGCGAATCCTTCAATCACTTTGCACCGAAGGTTTTTGAAACGTAAAGTTAACTAAAAACAAACTCAAGAAATCCATAGAAATCAATCCCAAGCGGTAAAGAACATACCCAAACATGAGAGCACATTGTAGGTTATCATTTACATGATCATAGTAATTCACACCATAACAAACAGGATTATCAGCATAAGCTCAAACATCATCTCTAAGGGGGCCATGATCTTCTCTATATCTATCCTTTGAATAAAATTCGTGAAATGTAGCATGAATGCTTAGAATTTCCATCCGGGAAGTGTCCAGAACCCATTGGAGGACTACAACCAGCAAGCAGTTCGGCCGATCCAACCACCATTAGTTGCATAAAAGAACTCATTAGAAAACAATGCTGCTGGAAAATATCCCTATTTATTGTATTGTATTTTGTGTTTTCCCTTTAGTCTCCTACTCTCTCCATTTGCTAGAGAATTTATATCTCTATTATTGTATTGTATGTTTCTGTCACTTTCAGAAGACGAAGTCAGATTGTTGGTTTCCTCTTCCACTTCTTCATTACTCTCGAGGTCGATACGACTCCTTATTTCTATTCTCTTCATGGTCTTTGCTCTACTTTCATTTCCATTCTTTGTTTATTTCTGTCTTGATTCCTGACAGACTTTAGGGCCTTTTTTTTTCATTTTTGTTTTTAGTTTATCCCTTTCTTTCATGATTTCCTATTTGAGTTATCTGTGCTATGGATTTCACATCTCCTAAAGGTGAACGTTATTTGTTATACTGATTTTATTTTTAATTTCTTCTGTTTAGTTAAGTTTTTAGTCCTTCCTTAATTTTTATGCATATCATTTTTTGTAGTTTCAGAGATTAATATTGTCGCAGGAAGGCTTAAGTTCGTCGGAAGAGCCAACGTCATAATTGATAACATGAGTTTGGGCACTGCTACCACTAAGCATCGCTACTTGAATTTGAAGGTAAATATTTCATTTTACCTTTAGATTCAAATAACAATTTTGTAATCAATAACCTTTTTTTTTTGTAATATTTCAAGTGTCAACTTCTGAGCAATTTTGTAACTAATAATATTTTTTAATAGCTATTGATAAACTTATTGGGTACAACTCTTTCAAGCTTTTCTGATTTGTACTGGAAATCGTTTTACTCTGAAAGAATAATGCTAAAAGTGTTACTTTTTAATTTTAGCTAATCAGTTGTAATAACTCATGAGAAAAATTAATACAATGATGAGAAAGACAAAAATAATATTACAAGTGTTTCCACTTTCTCATCTTTCTGTCCCCTTGCCTCGAGAATTTTCTTCTCTCTTTATCAGTGCTTCATCGTTCTGATTATTTTTGTGGCCTTGGTGAGTCTTTTGCTCCCATTAAACCACATAATGGGATTGCCCTGATTTTATGCACTTACTTCCAGTTGATATGTATTTTCATTGTTGCTTAAATCATGTGAATTTGTTTTATTTTTGTGTGTAGATGTATTTTGCATCGGAAGTAAACGATGGTTCATTGAAGACACAATGTGCCAGCTATTATATAACAGAGCAGATGAATTGTGAAAGTAGTTGTGGGGACATTTCTGAATGTTGTGGTTAACAATTTATCATATATATTTTAGGGCACCTCAGAGCTTATAGAACGAAGTCTCCTAGCATTATGGATGAGTCATGCAGTTTATGTGGTCACCAGAACTTATGGAAATTGTTGATTTAAGCCACTGCTTTCACTAATATTGGTTATATATTGGGTCTTTTACAGGCTCATTGATGGTGTAATTCAATTAAAATATAATTTATCTGTCTCTACTGATTGTTTTATAGGGGAATAAATAACTTTGCATTTTTCTACTTCAATCTTTTGTGAATGTGATACAAGATATATAGTGTTTCTACACCAACTGAGCTACCCGAGATGAATAATCATGTGGTTGAGTGTACTGTGTTTTTGTTAAAATTGAATTTTTTTTAATTAAATTGTGACATTTAATGTAGAGATAATTATTCTATACAAAGATACAAAGGAAGAAATTACATTTCATTTTTTTTTGGTAGCAAAGGAAAAAAAATGAAGTGATTAATTTGCACAAGAAAGGGGGGGGGATTGAATTGTGCTATCTTTTTAATTTTTAATACCTGCAACCTTCTGTATTGTTTCTCAAGATAACTTGGATATCAGAAGGTTGAATGTTAGTTGCACAAACAATGATCAAGTATGACAGTAGTGAAAGATAGTTAACTTTGATGAATTTAGATGTCTTTTATTTCACAAAGAGTGTTGTTTTCAAAGGATAATCAAAGAAAGACTCATTTAAAATTATGATTCTGACTACAGAAGGTTGGTGTATGTAACCTTCTGAAGTGGTTGAAAACTTTGGTGATTGTGAGACAGTTAAAGCAATTAATAAGAAAAGCAGATAATACAGTAGAGTTATAGAGGTTCACCAAACTATGGCTACTCCTCTCCCCACGTCCACGTGAGAGTTTCCACTATTTTCCAAATAGATTTTACACTTGCTTTAGCTTCAACTGCCAAAGACTTTTCACCTCCACTCTCTTTTGATCACACACAAAAGACAAGTGCTAACTTACGCAGCTTCACCAAGCTGTCTCAACCTACTAGAAAACTCTCTTCTAGTTTCCTAAAGGTATTTCCTGTTGAACAGAATCACCAACAACACTCACCTCTTACTAGGTAGTTTGTTGAGAAACTTTCAAATAGAATCACCAACAACACTCACCTCTCACTAGGTAGCTTGTTGAGAAACTTGAACAATATTTCTTACAATAAGGGGTTGGGGTTTGGGATGATTTAGAAGCTTGTTGATAGATAAATACAAAGTATTTCTAAGAGCATAACAAGCAAACACACTCAAGATAGTTTTCCCAATTCTGAACTTGTAGTAGCTTTGAGTGTGGAAGAGAAGGTTGGATTTCTTTAGAGAAGCTTGACTTGTAAAAGTTCCAATTCACTCTCATGGTTTGCATTTGAGTAGAACAGCATTCTTTATAGCCATTAATCCTGGAATATGACCGTTGGAATGAAGGAAAGAGCTGTTGGAAGTTGTTGTAGCTTTGTAGGTAGGCAATGATGATTTTTGAGGTTTATAGGTAGTAGCCTTTCAACCTTCTAAAGCAACCTTTGTGCTTTATCTTGTGTTGACAGCTCTTCATGTCAGCATCATACTTCATTTTCTTCTTTTCTGTAAATTCAGTCACTGTTCATGTACTTCATAATATTTTTCATACTTTTATTTGAAGCTTCTAAAGCTTTTTACACATGAACAAACATGATTTCTAAGAACAAAAAATAATCAAGGAGTTCCTCATTACATAGGATAATATTTCTACAACTTTTATTCCTTGAATACTTATTTGATGCATATTGGTTTAAGATTTCGAATATGAACATGTTTCCCAGAAACAGAAGCTTGAAATCTTCAATCTTCTTTTATCCTTCTTGAACAACCAACCTTCTTAACCATATTCCCACTACAAGAATAAGCCTGTATTGCCACCAACATTTGCCACGGAGGACTGTCCGTCGCTAATTTGCGACGGATTTGCGACCAAAACAGATGTTTCACATGAGCGCTAAAAATCCCGCTTAAATTTGCCACAGAAATAGATGTCGGTCGCTAATTTGCGACGGAAAGGAAATTTGGTCGCTAATTTGCGACGGAGGGTTGGTCGCAAACCCGTCGCAAATGTCAATGATAATTTTTATTTGTCGCGTGAGTTACTAAACGTCCCTATTACTTCTCTTCTCATAACAGAACATCTTCCTCCGTCCTCCTCCATCTAACCCTCCGTCCTCCTCCATCAGCCACAACCCACAAGTCTTCTCTCCTCCTCAAACCAGTTTCCAGAACGTCTTCTCCATCCTCCATCCTCCTCCATCCATCTAACCCTTGTGCAGCCACAACATCTTCTCTCTCTCTCAAACCGGTTTCCAGAACGTCTTCCTCCGTCCTCCTCCATCTAACTCGATTTTCTTCTCAACTCAATTTCTTCTCAATCTGGTTTGTGAATCGATTTTCTTCTCAACTCAATTTCTTCTCATTTTCCTGGAATCGATTTCTTCTGATTTGTGAATAAACCCTAATGTTATTAACTTCTTCTGATTTCTAATTTTGAAACTGACTAACTATTTTCTGTTTATTTGTAAATCTAGGTTGATGAGATTTGTTTTGAGTGAAAACTTGGACATCACAGAACCTCTATTTTAAACCATCATCCTGCTTTGTTGAACCAACACAGGTTTGTTTTCTCTGATTTTATAGTAGGAATGTGTGTGATGATGTGTTGTTGCTAGACTAGATGTGCTTTAATTTGATAGTTTGAGGAATGTGTGTCTCTGATTTTATAGTAGGAATGTCTGTGATTTTATAGTAGGAATGTGTGTGATGAATGTTGTGAAATTTTATTCTTGCTACTCACCTCAGATGGGAATTAATAAGATTTGGTATTTTATCACGAAGAAATAGGGATAAACTCTGATTACAAAGTAAAATATTGCAGAATTCAAAGGTTTGCAACCCCTTATGCTCAAAGGCCCCTATTCCCTTTCAAATGATTACTTTACATAATTACAAGGTTAACATTAGGCTATTATAAGTGGTAATATCTAGTAACATAAAGGGGTAAGACAAAAATTGCATTTGCTTGGTCAAGCTTAGAGGCATAATGAGTCTGAGTTACTGTAGATTGTGATTGTATTAGATGATTTAATGATACCCTTTTAAGTTATTTTTTTGGCAACAAATTAGACATCAACATTGCTCATAAACCAATTAAGCATGACAACCGGACTTTTTTGGCAATAAATTATCCATAGACTGAACTTTATTGATGAGAAGTTGCGTAACATATATTCCTTTGATAGATGACAAAAGGGGGAGAGGGCCGGTTAGATAAAGTTTCTAGACTTTTGGAGGTGTATTATATATTTTGAAAATGCTTAATTGTATGTACATATCTGTGCAATGTTTAGAGCACTATATTTTGAGAAGCTGATGCTTCTATTTATTTTAGTTGTTAAGTTTTTTATCTTCTGTTATATGCCCAGAACAATGTGCCTACAAATGTAGTATTTTACTGCATCAATCAATGGATTGTGTTCTGGTTTACATCTGATGTGCAAAATTTTAATTTCCTCAAAATCTAAAAAATGTGCATCATCTCAGAGGGAGCTAGCGTGTAACTAAAATTAGTACTTAACACTGGTTATATCTGAAAACTTATTATCGTGTCAGGGGAGGTTGTTGAGGTAAAATCTTTAGAAGGAGTTTTGATGAAAACAAACCTTTTTGATGAGTGTTTGAGTTTTCTGATTAATTAGTGTTCTAATGAATGTACACAAACTTTTCAATCAAGTCTCAAGAAGAGAGTGCACTAAGAAAGCACCACATGAGAAGGTATATCGAAACTTAGAATGAAGGTTTATAGTTCGTTAAACAATAGAAAAATCAAGACAGGTATAGTGGCTTCTCAATATGAGATGAAACTCTTCATGAAGCCTCTCAAGAAGAGTAGGCAGTAGCACAAAGTTTCTCAAGATGAGAAGGGAGATGGCAAGTATATACCTTTTTTTTTATTAAAAGACTCAAGCCATGATGTATCACAAGATTAGAAGACATTATAAGGAATTTCTGTAACAGAATATTCAACAATATTAGAAGCTTCTATGACTTTAGAAGATTCAACATAAGAAGAATCTCAAAGATAAGAAGATACATCAATAGCTTCTTGAGTATCAGAAGACACATAGTCATATCTTATTAAAGATAAGAATTATTTATTAAGGTCAATAAATTATCCATAGACTGAACTTTATTGATGAGAAGTTGCGTAACATATATTCCTTGAAGACACTAGCTGAAAATTGTATTAATTAGGGCTTACCTACGAAATGCTTTCAGTATCTTAGTTGCAAACCGTAAATGATAGATATTTGTTCACTAACTAACTTGAGGGGGAAGTGTAGAGGATATTTTGTATATTCTCTTGGTACACATCTACTGCATTATTTCTCTGTTAGGGTAGGAATACTCATTCATCTTTTTCATAATTAGCATTAGAATCTATTATATAAGTTGTAATTTATTACTACCGGCGATTGGTGAAGTATTTGATTGCAGGCAAAACAGTCTTTTACAGCTAGACAAAAATCTCCTTCTTTAAACTCATCATACTCTATAGACATAATTGATAGGCATAAACCAAGTCTAAAAATATCTGTGCTGAGTGTGGTTTAATAGATGCATATCACTTTTTGAGTTGTAAAATCATATAACCTCAAAGTAGTGTTTTTGGACACCAAGTTCCCTTATATGAAGAAACCTCTTCTTGTTATGTTTGCTATAAACCTCCAAGTTAAATTTATGACCTTTCTATATAAAAAGAAAAACCTAACAGCCTGATGGAGGTGACGTCAAGGGGTTGATTATGATGATATTATTCTTAGAGTTTCTTAAAGTTAATTTTTTTAACTTTCGAACTGTGCTTGTGTTTTGATTTGGATTATTTATATAGCTTTCAAACTGTGCTTATGTTTTGATTTGAGCTAGTAGGTAAATGACATCAATTTATAGTAGATTTTGATATAGCCAATTAGATCTTGGCAAAATAGCTTGGTCTCTGCAAAAGGGTTCTATCCAAAAGTGATTCAAAAAGAAGTGAGATTTAACTTTCTATACTTGCATGTTTTGATCCATCATTATTTTTTGTGCTTGCAGATATTCTATTTGGTTGGATTCGGCTTGTTTTGCTTGGAGTCTCTTCTAAGCTTGTGGGTGCTTCAGGTGAGGGACCATTCTATTGATCTAGTATTTCCTATGCACTTGTAAACAATAGATACAATGCACACATGAAGATTGTGTTTTATTCTAACACATGAAGGAATTAATGAGTTTTAAGTTCTCTTACTTTGATAATTTTATATTTTTATTCACTGTATATTTCTCTAGATGGCTTATTGATCATGCTTGAAGTTTATGGTTGTGTTTATGAAGTTGAAATTGATTTTCCAGTTGTGTTTATTATCATTTTGCAAACTACTTGTAGTACATTTGCTCAAAGGCGTGAATTATGAGACAACAGATTATATAAATATATTAGATTATAACAACAACCCCAAAGCATTCATAAACTCTATTTTCTTAGTAAAAAGTCAAGAGAACTTTATGATCTAGTTACAAGAAAAATAGTAAATTAGAGAAACACATTGATGTTTATAGGAATAGGTAATGTGAGTTCTTTAAAACTACCTAGCTAATATGATATGATATGAAAAGTAAAGAAAGCCATATCTCAGAGAATGAGTTTGAATTTGTAGTTGCTTATCTATGTTGTACAAGATATTGAATTGCACATTTGGGTGCATGTTAAGTTACACAAAATTATGTTTTTGTGTATGGTACCCTTTACTGAGGATAGAAAAGGAGGTATGATTTGCATTTTAGGTAGCTGTGAGTTGTTTAAAACTACCTAGGTAATATGATATGAAATGTATCAAGCCCCACTCTCTCTCGATGGGCATCCATCGTTTAAATTTTTGTCTTGTTCTCTCTCTCTCTGGACATAATTTCCTCCATGATATATTGACAATTTTAAACGTGCAGAATGGAATTTCCTCCTTCGCACCGCCTTTGGATGTATGATAGGTTGTTTCCAAAAAGAGCGGGTTTGAAACAATCTTTTGTAAATGGCGTGTGGGAGTTTATTCTTTTTGCAATGACACAAGAACAATTTAGAGTTGAAGGGGGGATTCGATGTCCGTGCGTCAAATGTGAATGTGGAAAGATTAGGAATCCAACGGAGGTCATTGATCACTTGAACAGAGTTGGGTTTAGGCCTAATTATTGGATTTGGACGAGTAATGGTGAGAAAGGGTTTGATGTCGTCCCGTTGGTTGGCGAAAATTGCATGGGTGCTTCAAGTAGTTCTGCGGATATAGGATGTGGTGAACAAATCAACTTGATGCAGAATATGGTTTGTGACGGTCTTGGGGTGAATGTGTCATTCGAGGAGCAACAATATGATAACATGGAAGAGCTTCCGAATGAGCAAGCACAGAGATTTTATAATCTGTTGTTAGATGCAAACAAACCATTGTTTGAAGGGTCATCTAACTCAAAGTTATCGATTTGTGCGAAGCTTTTAGCTCTCAAATCATCAAGTAATACATCTGAGGTGGGAATGAACTTGATATGTGATATGATGTCGGGGGTGACACCTATGAATGAAAATTTGCCAAAGAATTTTTACGAGGCTAAGAGGTTAGTTTCTAAGTTGGGATTGGAAGCTAGAAGGATTGATTGTTGTCCAGGAAGGTCACATGTTGTATTATGACAATGAGTTTGGGAAAATGATGTGCGCTTACTTGAATGCAAATTTTGTAATGCGCCGAGGTATCATGCACGCAAAATTGGGACTAGTAGTAAGAATAAACCAATTCCGTGAAGTCAATGTTCTACTTACCAATAACTCCAAGGTTGCGAGAGAATGTTTGCATCCGAGAACATTGCGTAAAAATGACGTGGCATTTTGAGAATAGATGTCTGGTGTGTTGCGCCATCCGTCGATGGGAAGCGTGGAAACACTTTGATCGGTACAACTCGAGTTTGCAGTGGATCCCGCAACGCATTTACTCAGGGTTATGCTCCGATGGTTTTACCCCATATACCCAAGCATCGGCCGCCATATTCTTGCTGGCCCGTTATTGTTACGCCGCACAACCTTCCCCGAGATGTGTATGACTAAACCTTACATGTTTTTGACTTATCTCGATACCGCCCGAAAATCCAAAAGCAGCATTGACATCTATTTAGAACCACTAATTGATGATTTGAAGAGGTTGTGGAATGGTGTCTCGACTTACGACACGCACGGAAGGAGAATTTTATGATGAGAGCCGCTTTGATGTGGACCATTAATGATTTCCCCGCTTATGGCATGTTGTCCGGTTGGCAAACTCATGGTAAATTAGCATGCCCACATTGTATGGAGCATACAAAGGCATTTACCTTGAAACACGGGGGTAAGAGTTCTTGGTTTGACTCGCATCGTAGGTTTTTACCACATGATAATGCATTTAGAAGGAACAAGAATGCATTTAAGAAGAAGGAAGTTGAAAATGATGAGCCGCCTCCACGATTGACTCTAGGCCTGTTTGGGATAGAGTTAGAGATTTGCCCAAAATCACAGATGATCCCCTTGTTTCTCGATTTCATGGATATGGACAAACACATAATTGGACAAAGAGGAGTATCTTTTGGGATCTCCCATATTGGAAAGATAATTTATTGAGGCACAATCTTGATGTGATGCACATAGAGAAGAATTTTTTTGACAATATATTTAACATGTTGATGAACATAAAGGGCAAAACAAAAGACAATGATAAGGCGAGATTGGATGTTGCTCTTTCATCGCAATCGAAAAGACTTAAATTTGAAGCCACAAGCTAATGGAAAGATGCTCAAACCCAAAGCGTGTTACTCATTAACAATCGAGCAAACAAATTCGGGTTTATCAAGTGGATAAAAGAATTGAAATTTCTGATGGATATTCTTCTAATTTGGCAAGATGTGTTGATGTGAATAAGAGAAAAATGAATGGGATGAAAAGCCATGATTGTCATGTATTTATGGAATGTTTACTCCTATTGCGTTTAGTTCTTTACTGGCACATGTTCTAAATCCGCTAATCAAGTGAGTCAATTTTTAAGGATTTGTGTTCTGCATCTTTAAGAGATGTTGACCTTGTTAGGATGGAACAAAACATTTCATTCATTCTATGTAAGATGGAGAGAGTATTTCCACTGGTTTCTTTGATTCTATGGAGCATCTCCCTGCTCATCTAGCATATGAAGCAAGACTTGGTGGACCGGTTCAGTACAGGTGGATGTATCCATTTGAAAGGTATCATTTTAAGAACATATTCATTTTTTCCCATTTGCGGTGAGTATAATTTCCATCTAATCAAGTTGTTTTATAGATTCATGGGTGATTCTAAACGATCGGTGAAAAACAAGGCGAGAGTTGAAGGATCGATTTGTGCATCATACCTACACCGCGAAATAACCCACTTTTGCTCACATTATTTCACCAACTTCACTTTGAGAAATGAAAGATATGATATGCAAAATGATTGTGTTAGACACCCATTAATGTTATCGGTCTTCGCCAATCTGGTCGCCATTCTGGGAAGGAGTCGATTCATTGGTTAACGGATGCGGAGTATAAGTCAGCTCATGTTCACGTGTTGAACAATTGCATTGAAGTTAAACCATACATTGAGTATGTATATCAATATTTTCATTCAATTAATTGTTCATATCTGTCATCTCATTTAGTGCGTATCATCTAATTTGATCAGTCATTCTTGTTGTCAAGACGTAAGAGTTGATCGTGCATCCGCTCATATATATGAACATTTTCAATTATGGTTTCAAAAAAAGTAAGTGTTGAGTTAGTTGTTCCTCAACCTTAATCATGTGTTCCTTACGAAATAACTTGTTTGTATGTCATGTACATAGGTTTACTCTGAGGAACCAACTCCAATCAATCAACACTTGAGAAATTTATCTGATGGTCCTTATACAAAAGTGAAAGAGTATCACACATTTTTCGTGAATGGCTACAAGTTTCATACCCACTCACGGACGAAAAACAAAGCAACAATTAACAATGAGTCTATGTAAAAGGGGTCAATGAAGGAGGTGAAGATGATTATTACGGTGTAATCAAACACATTTATGAACTACGATTCAGCGTGAGTTAGACTACGCTAAAAGCGTAGTGTTGTTTTATTGTGATTGGTTTGATCCGTCAGCTATAGGTACCAAATTGGATCCAAAGTATAATAGAGTGGACATACGAATGGACAAAAAATATCAAGCGTTTGATCCGTTTATAATGGCAGAGAATGTGAGACAAGTGTACTATGTTCCTTATCCATCAACTCAAGAGACAAGCGAGGTGGTGTGTGTCGCAATCAAGACAAAGCCGAGGAGTCGCGTTGAAATAGATGATCTAGTGGAAGATGTTCCCTATCAGGCAGATGATATGTCACTTGTAAATGAAGTTGAACAAATTTCTAACTTACGTGATTTGGAAAGCAATGGTGAAGAAGTGGATCCAAACAACTTGGAAGAAGAGGACTCACATGAGGTTGTAGTTGATGTAGAAGATGAAGACGATGAAGAAGATGAAGAATGGCCAGAAGATTAGATATATATAATGTGTTTGTGTTTGAATTGTGTGAATTGTTGTATCCAAACAACTTGAACTGCTTTTAATTCATGTTTGTCTTTGAATTGTGTGTGAATGAATGTATCCAAACAACTTGAACCACTTTGTAATGAATGTATCCAAACAACTTGAATTGTGTGTGAATATTGTTTAATGAATTATTTTAGATGTAAATTTTATGTTTTTAAATTGTTTATTTGTGCTTATGTTTCATTTCCTCTACAGCATAGCATCAGGTGGAGGTGATTCGTCGCCACCTAGACCACCCCACGATCGTAAGGGGAAGTCTATAGTTGTCCCTCATCGTAAGAAAAGGGTGATACACGTTGAGAACACGGCCGACTATTCAGAGATGCCTACCACATCTACCCCTACACAGACACGCCCAACACATGCAGGTAGAGTGAGATCATTGCAAAATCCTCCCGACACGCACGCAGCAGGACCTGCTGGAGTTAGGTCCCAGAGCGCACCTGGAGTAGGGTCCTTACAGCAGACCTCTAGAGTTAGGTCTTTACAGCAGACCTCTGGAGTTAGGTCCTTAGAGCAGACCTCTGGAGTTAGGTCCTTAGAGCAGACCTCTAGAGTTAGGTCTTTACAGCAGACCTCTGGAGTTAGGTCCTTAGAGAGTGCACTCTCAGACTTAGGTCTTTCTGTGCAGACCTCTGGAGTTAGGTCTTTCCATATTGGCTCTAGTTCCTCGCCACGAGTTACTCCCTCACCCACTCCATCTCCCAGAGAGGTACATGGTCGTAGTGCATCTCCACGAGTGACTCCCCCACTATCACAGAGTCCTCAATATCGCATGATTCCTACACCAGGTTTTCATGCGATACCTACTCCTACCCCCTTCACCCGATCTTTGGCCTACTCCGACCTCTTTGCCATCTCCGATGAGCGACTTTCACCGGAGATGATGCGACACCGATGGTGACCAGATGCATGATGTTGAGGGGGGTGATGATTTGATATCTGATGTTGAGGGGGGTGATGATGAGGATGAGATTATGTTAGTCGGCGATCGGGTAGTCATCGAGGTTGAGGGTGGAGGGTATGTAAAGTTTTTTACAACTTTGTTTGATTGATTGTTTTGTTATATATAATGTGACATAATCGCTTTGATTGTTTTAACTTCGCAGTTTCTTCCTTCAAGGCCAGCCGCAAATGCTATTCGACCGACTATTCGTGAGTTATACCACTATCCATGGACTAGTTGGTCAGATCTTAATAAGGATGAGCGAGACCATTTTTTTAACGCTTTTAGAGTAAGTGTACATTTTAACACATCACAATGTTTGTCGTTTTTTTTAAGAATTTGTGAAGTTATTTTATTTGATGTAACATTTGTTTTGTACATGTTTTCACAATGCAGAAGAGAGTTACTTGGCATAAATCTCAGGAGGCCGCCGTTGAGGATCTTTTTCATAGGAGATGTGCTGATCGACTCCGTGATATGCTCTGACGTGTCCGCATAGGGGGAGGGGCCAACCTACTTGGATGGGGATGGAGTCTATAATCACCTAATAAACCACATCCGAATGATCCAAAATTCAAAGATACGTGTGAGCGGAATAAGAAGAACAGGCATCGAAAAGGGTGGAAGCTTGCACACTCAAGGTTCTATCTCTATGTTGCAAAGATTCAAAGAGATTGGTATATTTATAAACTTATGTTTTCCTTATGCAATATGATTACTTATAATTTACCATTTACAAACTTAAGTTATTAATTATAGACGAAGAAGATAGGGAGGAAGCCACATGTAGAAGAGCTTCATCGCCACACTCACATTAGGAAGGGCACAGGCGAGTATGTAGAGGACCGCGCTCGCATTACTCAGGTATAAAGAAGCTTGAATATAATAATTGATAAACTCCAATTTAGTGCATTTTTAGTGGTATTTTCAAGTCTCTTTGAGAGCAATTATTATCAATTAAATATATAAGCGACTGACTTTGCTCATTATTTTGTAGGAAAAATATTAGATAAAGAAATCACAAATGAGCATGTTTATAGCAAAAAGGAGGTGTCATTAGCACAAATGAATTGGGATGAAACAAGGACTTGGGCTTAGTCCATTAACTAAAAAGAAAACCCATATGCTTGGAGAGGAAATTGGAACGTGAGGGGAAGGAAGAGAGGGAATAGTGCCAGCACGGAACCCTAGGAAGCAATTATAAAGGTGCTTGCATCATCGGGGATTAAAGGAAAGGAGAAGAGGAAGAAAACGTGAATTGAAGAAGAGTGTTGCAACAGTGAAAATGACGTGAACAAGAGAGCCGCAGAGAGAGTGAGATATCTGAAGAGCAAGAAAAGAGGAAACGCAGCCGCATACAAGAGCGCAGGGGAGAATTGGAAAGCAGACTCACACACCGGTGGATCGAGAGAGAGAGATTGAAGAGTTTTGGGTACCCGTTCTTGACACCGTGAGAGAGAGCTCAAGCGTAAAAAGGAGACTAAATACTCGGATCGAAATTCCTCCATTCAGGGTTATTTTTATCTCGTAATTTATGACTCCTAGTTTTATTTCAGTTGTTCTTGATAACTATGGATAGCTAAACCATCTTCTAGGGTCTTAGGTGGATCTTGTTTGATTAGAGACCTTTTTATGTTTTAATTTATACTTTGAATTCCCAATTTTTATTTCAATTAATATTATCCTATTGCTTTATCACATAATTAGGATTGACAACCCTTTGCATGTTTATAATCAATTAGTTGATTAGCGTAATCGTGACTACAACTAGTTGGTGGACCTATAGGATAATTGAGACTATAATTAATGAATGACCAAACTTTAATTTAGTCTTCGATCATTCAACCTTTTTGTACTTTATGCTTTTCTTAAATTTAAATTCTAGCATGACCAAACTAGGATTAATTTAGGGAAAAGAATATTAATCGCGCATGACCAAACGGGTTAATAGCTTTAGTAAAGGGATTGGTAATTGAATAAAATAAGGATTGGTAGGATTAGATATAGAGGAATCGAACCTTGCAAGTGAAACCGTGACCCTAGGCTTCTCTCCATTGATCAAACTTTACAATTTAAATTCTTGCTATTTACTTCTTGTTATTTTAGTTTCTATAATCACCAAACATTCGTTCGTCTAAATAATAATTAATCTTAAGTAGTTTGGTACTTATTAATTAATCCCTGTGGAGACGATATTTTTTATACTACTTCCGCGATAGAGTACACTTGCTCTAAGTGTGTTTTTAACGCAACAAGTTTTTGGCGCCGTTGCCGGGGATTAATTTAATAATATTAAACAAAAGAGATTTTTTATTGCTTTAGACATTTTTTTTTTCTTTTCTTGTTTTAGTCTGTTTTAGTTTAATTTAATAAAAAGAAAAAAAAAATATTTACATATTTTTGTCATTTAGTTTATTAGTTTATTTTTATTTGTTGCTGTTATTTTTATTATTACTTGTGCATGCTCACCCGCTCCCAGGAGCCTATTTTGGTTTTTGATCCAGAAATTGAAAGAACTGCTCGAAGGATAAGAAAAGAGACAAGAGTGATGGCTGCTAATCCGAGAAGAACTCTTCGAGACTACTTCACTCCGACAGCGAATATCACTACAAGCATAGTCAACCCAACTGTGCAAGCCACTAATTTTGAGCTCAAACCAAGCTTGATTCAAATGGTTCAGAACTCCACTATGTTCAGAGGTACACCAACGGAAGATCCACACACTCATCTCAGAAACTTTTTGAGGGTGGCAGACTCGGTAATTTGCAATGGTGTCACCCCTGATGCTATTAGAGTGAGATTGTTTCCATGGTCCTTGGTCGACAAGGCATCCGCTGGCTAGACTCTCAACTCGCCTGAGTCCATTACGAGTTGGGAACAACTGAAGCAAAAATTCTTGACCAAATATTTTCCCCCATGTAAGACTACTAAGATCCGAGGTGCAATAATCAGCTTTGCTCAAGTCGAGCAAGAATCTTTACATGAGGCTTGGGAAAGGTTTCAAGACTTACTCCGAAGTTGTCCTCATCATGGATTTGAGAAGTGGCAACTACTTGAATACTTTTGCAACGGATTATCTTCTCAAAATAGGGAATTGTTAATATGGCTTGTGGTGGCTCTCTATTGAATGGGAACCCTGCGATAGTATATGACTTAATTGCAGAAATAGCAGCTGATAATGCCCAATGGGAGACAACTGACAGACACGTTAAGAAATCAGCTGGGATGTACAAGGTTGATGATGAAACTAGTCTTGATATAAAACTAGATGTTCTCTCTAAACAGGTGCAATCTTTGATGAAGGTACAAGCTCAATCTACTCCAATAGTTACTTCCACTAGTGACATCACAAATAATCTTTGGGGAGGCCCAACTGAAGAAGTCAACTATCTTGGTCAGAAGAAAAGTGAGTTAAGGCCTGGTATGCAAGATTCTTTAGTTAGATACATGGAAAAAGTTGGACATCCGTGCATGGGTGTTTTAGCCAATTACATGGACAGAACTGATGAGAGGTTACAATCTATTAAAGATCTGATAAAAGCACAAAATCGACCAACTTCTTCAACTGAGGAGGCCAGTTATGTTCAGAATTCCAACCGGAGCCAAAATGATCCTTATTCAAACACTTACAATCCAGGTTGGAGAAATCACCCAAATTTCTCTTGGGGAGGACAACAAAAGGGGCAAAACTCAAATTCCTATAAGCCCCCACATGTGCAAAGGCAGGAAGAGAAGAAGCCAGATGTTAATGAAAGAATTGGAAGCTTGGAGGGCCAAATTGGAGCCATCAACAACAAATTTGAAAGCTTGGAGGGAAGAATCAACAATGAATTTGGAAGCCTGAAGGATCAAATCTCAAATCTCTTTACTGTGTTGTCTCAAAGGCCTCAAGGCTCACTTCCTACCCAGACTGAGCCTAATCCAAGAAACGAGCAGTGCAAGGCTGTCACTCTTAGGAGTGGCAAGGAGCTGGTTCAAGAAAACAATCAAGATGGGCGGGCGCCCGAGAAAGAAATACAAGCTCCTACTGAGGGGAGTACTTCTGAGGAAAGCAAAAAGGAAAGGGAAAAATATGAGCAAGCAAAGGTAAATGTTCCTTATCCTCAAAGACTTAAAAATGAGCAGAATGATAAGCAGTTTGCTAGATTTCTTGAAATATTTAGAAAATTGCATATTAACATTCCTTTTGCTGAAGCTATTGCTCAAATGCCTAAATATGCCAAATTTTTAAAAGAAATTATTTCTAACAAAAGGAAGTTGGAAGGCTTTGAGACAGTTAGGCTTAATGAGGAATGTTCTGCTATAGTTTTAAAAAAGTTACCACCTAAGCTTAAAGATCCAGGTAGTTTTACTATCCCTTGTACAATTGGTAACTCGCATTTTGAAAAGGCATTATGTGATTTAGGAGCAAGTATAAATTTGATGCCTTTTTCTGTTTTTAGAAAGCTTGGTCTGCAGGAACCCCATCCTACTAACATCACTTTGCACCTAGCTGATAGATCCATTGCCCACCCCCGTGGAGTGGTGGAAGATGTTTTAGTTAAGGTTGATAAGTTTATTTTTCCCCATTGATTTCGTTGTTTTGGATATGGAAGAAGACGAGGAAGTTCCAATAATTTTGGGGCGTCCTTTCTTAGCTACAGGAAAAAGTTTAATTGATGTTCAGCAGGGAAAATTGACTTTGAGACTTGGAGATGAAGAAGTTGTATTTCAAGTCTTGAATTCATTAAAAAATCCCTCCTCATTTGCTTCTTGTAATTTTATTCAAGCTAGAGATATTAATGATGTGATTACCTCTGACAGTTTTGATGATTTTAGAATTCATGATCCTCTAGAAAAAGTACTTACTTTGCAGGACTTGGCGCATGTCGCAGGTGGTGAGGAAGAAGAGTTCTTAATGTTTTTGCAGGCTCACCACCCTCAAAAAATTTGTAGTAACCATAGATTTGAGGAATTGGAATGGGGTAACACTCCAAATCCCAAACCTTCAATTGAAGAGGCTCCTGAGCTTGAATTAAAGTCTCTTCCTTCAAATGTAAAATATGCTTTCTTGCACCCCCTTCCTCTTTGCCCGTGATTATTTGCTGCAGATTTGACAGACACCATGGAGGATAAGCTTTTGAGGGTATTAAGGGCCAACAAAGAGGCCTTTGGATGGTCAATTCATGATATAAAAGGCATCAGTCCCTCAATTTGCACTCACAAGATCTACATGGAGGATGAATACCAACCTCGAGCACTACCTCAACGCCGCCTTAATCCTAACATGAAAGAGGTGGTAAAAAAGGAAGTAATTAAGCTTCTTGATGCAGGTATCATATATCATATCTCTGATAGTAAGTGGGTAAGTCCTGTTCAATGTGTTCCTAAAAAGGAGGTACTCATTGTGATGGAAAATGATAAAAATGAATTAATTGCGATTAGAAAAACTACCGGGTGGCGTATGTGCATTGATTATAGAAAATTAAATGATGCCACCGGAAAGATCACTTCCCCTTCCCTTTATTGATCAAATGCTTGAGAGAGTGGCGCAGGACATGATTATTATTGTTGTTTGGATGGATATTAGGTTATTTGCAAATACCGGTGGCTTCGAGGATCAAGAAAAACTACTTTTACTTGCCCATATGGAACATTTGCATATAAAAGGATGCCATTCGGTTTATGTAATGCTCCTGCCACTTTCCAAAGATGCATGATGGCTATTTTTTCTGACTTGGTTGAAAAATGCATTGAGATATTCATGGATGACTTTATCGCTTTTGGATCCTCTTATGAGGATTGTTTACATAACTTGAATTTAGTGTTGCAGAGATGCAGGGATACTAATTTAGTGCTCAATTGGGAGAAGTGCCAATTTATGGTACAAGATTGCATTATTTTGGGACACAAGGTGTCCACTAAAGGCATTGAAGTCGATCCCGCAAAGGTGGAGGTAATTGCAAAGTTGCCCCCACCCGATTCAATTAAAGGGGTTCGTAGTTTCTTAGGCCATCTTTGGTTTCTATAGAAGGTTTGTTAAAGATTTTCAAAAATTGCAAAGCCTATGACCGAAACCTCTTGGTTAAGGAGGCCACTTTTGATTTTTCTCGACACTTGTTTGAAGGCTTTTAATTGTTTAAAGGAAAAATTAATTAGTGCCCCTATTGTCGTTGTTCCCGATTGGTCGCTTCCCTTTGAAATTATGTGTGATGCTAGCGATCATCTTTGGGGCTGTTTTGGGACAAAGAAAGAATAAGGTATTCTATACCATTTACTATGCTAGTCGCACTCTTGATGATGCTCAAAGAAATTACACTACCACAGAGAAAGAGTTGCTAATTTGTAGTATTTGCATTTGACAAGTTTCGTCATTACCTTGTTCTTTCTAAAGTTGTTGTTTATAATCGATCATGTCGCTATTAGATATTTGCTTGGAAAGCGGGATGCCAAACCCGAGTTAATCGGTGGATTTTATTATTACAAGAGTTTGACTTGGAGATTAGAGATAAGAAAGGCTCGAGAGAACTTTGTAGTGACCACCTCTCAAGGCTCGACCATAGTGTGATGCGCAGCCTCAAATGATGGGGAGATCAAGGAGGGTTTTCCCGATGAGAAACTTTTAGCTATTTCTATTGTTCCTTGGTTTATGAGATATTGTGAACTACTTGGTGGGTAAGGTTGTTCCACCCGATCTTTCATTTCAACAAAAGAAGAAATTAATTTTCGATGCTAGAGACTACTTGTGGGATGACTTTACACTGTTTAAAGTATGTGGAGACAAGGTAATTAGGCGTTGTGTGCCTATAGATGAGGTAAATTCTATCCTTGAGCATTGTCATTCTAAAGAGGTAGGTGGCCACTTTGGCCCAAATAGAACTGCATATAAGGTTTTACAATGTGGTTTTTATTGGCCTACTATATTTAAAGATGCTCATGAATTTGTGAAAGCTTGCGATAGTTGTCAAAGGAGTGGCAATATTTCTAGGCGTCAAGAGATGCCCTTAAACAATATTTTGGTTTGTGAGATATTTGATGTATGGGGTATTGACTTTATGGGGCCCTTCCCTAAATCTTTTTCAAATCAATATATTCTTGTTGCTGTAGATTATGTGTCTAAGTGGGTAGAAGCTGTAGCGTTACCCACTAATGATGCTCGGGTAGTAGTGAGGTTTTTAAAGAAAAATATTTTTACCAGATTTGGCACTCCCCGAGCAATTATTAGTGATGGTGGCACTCATTTTTGCAATAAACAATTTGAAAATCTTTTGAGCAAATATGGTGTCACTCATAAGGTAGCAACTCCTTACCACCCACAAACCAAAGTGGACAAGTTGAAATTTCAAACAGAGAGCTAAAAAGGATTTTAGAGAAGACGGTTAGTGCATCAAGAAAAGATTGGTCTTTGAAACTTGATGATGCACTATGGGCTTATAGAATCTGCGTTTAAAACCCCATTGGGATGTCTCTTACCGCCTTGTTTTTGGAAAAGCATGTCATTTGCTGTTGAATTAGAGCATAAAGCACTTTGGGCTTTAAAATTTCTAAACTTTGATGCTCACCACGGTGAAAATAGGTTCTTTCGCACTCGATGAATTGGATGAGCTCCGTCTCTGAGCTTATGAGAATGCCAAGTTTTATAAGGAGAGGACTAAAAAGTGGCATGATAAGCGCATTCAAAGAGCCGTGAGTTCCATGTTGGTGAGAAGGTTTTAATTTATAACTCACGTTTGCGTCTTTTCCCAGAAAGTTGCGCTCTAGGTGGTATGGACCCTACACTGTTACTCAAGTTTTTCCTTATGGAGTGCTTGAGGTATCTCATGAAGATGGTACCACTTTTAAAGTCAATGGTCAGCGTGTGAAGCATTTTGAGGAAGGGTTGCTCCAAGTGAACTATGTCACCGGGCCTCAAGGATTTGATGTAGTACCGTCAAAGCTCGGGACGTTAAACAAGCGCTTCGCGCAGAGGCAACCTCGTGTTTTATTTTCTCTCACTTTTGTTTGTTTATTTATTTATTTAGGGATTAGCTCATTTTGCAAAGCTCTCTCAGGGAAGTCACTATTACTCTCTCTCTCAATTATTTCTGTTTGTGCCAATATGATATTTTGCATTGAGGACTATGCTTCATGCTAGTGTGGGGGAGGGGACTTTATTTTGTCACTTGATCTATATTAATGCACATACCCACTAAATATGTTGATAGCATTTTTCCTCGGCTTGTTTTGCATGAACTATGCTTAAATTGAAAAAAAATAGAGATTATGTCTTTAGGGGATCCCATAATTAATTCACTTGACAGACTTGTGCTTAATTGTAACTGTGAGGATGTCCTTAGGAAGCTGATAATTAGCATTTGTCCCTCTTGAGTACTTTTTGTGAACTAGCTTCTAAATGTGAGATCTGAGCCTATATAAGGGGATTGATACTAAATCATAAATTTTTACCCCTTTTCTTTCTATGAGTGTGTTTCCCAATTTGTTACATTCTAGAATTTGTCTTTTGACCATTTCAAGGCGAAAATTGATTTGCATCATGTAAAAAGATTTGGGGAATTTAGGTATTTTTCTGGCCCCAGAGTTGTTTGTTGAATTTATCCCTTAGTTGCCCCCTTTGAGCCTATTTGTTATATTTTCTTCTTTGGTACCCAGATATAATTTTTTTTTTTTTTTTTGTGGTAACCATTTGGAATTAAATGTGGAGCAACTATTGAAAATTACAATTGCGTCCTATATTTTAGTGGTCTATATTTTCAGGACTGAAATTTTGTCACCTACTTTTGTGAACTAGCTTGTTAGAAAAAAATGAGTGAATCATGTGCTTATAAGAATATCTTCCTACAAAGGAAACAAAATAGAAGTTTTCATGTACTTACCTTTTCCTCCTAAGAAAAAAAATGAAAAAAATATAGAAAGAAAATTTGAAAAAAAGAGAAAAGCAAAGGAGGAAAAGACACATCAAAAGAATGAAAGAGCCAAAGGGCAAATCCAAATCAAAAAAAAAAAAAAAGGGTCTACTCAAGAGAGAAGGTAAATCAAAGAGAGTGATTCAATAGAAGAAGAGTGAAGAATGAAAGTGAAATTAAGTTGGAGTTTGGACAAAAATTGTAAAATAGATAGGAGCTCCATATTTGGTTTCAATGGTTCTTGTTTTGCTTCTTATTTTTCTTTTAGCCATTTGATTATCTCCTCTTCTTATTTCCTACCCCGCATCAATTCACCCCTGGCCCCATTACAACCCATGAAACCCCATCTTTTGCATGCATGTGAACTATTTAGTGGAGATTTGGTCAAATTACAAACATATGGTAATGTGCATTTTGTGGAAACTTGAGTGTATATTTTCACTAGTCCCTAAACACTTGAGATTGTGGCGAGTGTCATTGTTCACGTAAGAAATGTAATCTTCAGGACTTGAGCCTCTAATTGGGCAACCTTTTGACACCTCATATGTTCTATACTATCTATTGGTGTCATTGTGCTTCTAACTTTGGATTCCTTATTTGGCTATCTCTATTACTTATTTGAAAAGTTTTGAGCTGCAGAATTTGCTTGAGGACATGCAAATGTTTAGTGTGGGGAGTTGATAAACTCCAATTTAGTGCATTTTTAGTGGTATTTTCAAGTCTCTTTGAGAGCAATTATTATCAATTAAATATATAAGCGACTGACTTTGCTCATTATTTTGTAGGAAAAATATTAGATAAAGAAACCATCAAAATGAGTCATTTATAGCAAAAAGGAGGTGTCATTAGCACAAATGAATTGGGATGAAACAAGGACTTGGGCTTAGTCCATTAACTAAAAAGAAAACCCATATGCTTGGA
Source organism: Oxytropis ochrocephala (assembly GCA_020916435.1). Taxonomy (NCBI): domain Eukaryota; kingdom Viridiplantae; phylum Streptophyta; class Magnoliopsida; order Fabales; family Fabaceae; genus Oxytropis; species Oxytropis ochrocephala. Next base: position 37,600,330 of record CM037093.1, on the reverse strand, counting down.
GAGGAAATTGGAACGTGAGGGGAAGGAAGAGAGGGAATAGTGCCGCACGGAACCCTAGGAAGCAATTATAAAGGTGCTTGCATCATCAGGGATTAAAGGAAAGGAGAAGAGGAAGAAAACGTGAATTGAAGAAGAGTGTTGCAACTTGTGAAAGCTGACGTGAGCAGAGCGCAGAGAGTGAGATATACAAAGAGCGAAAAAGAGGAAACGCAGACGCATACAAAGAGCGCAGGGAGAATTGGAAAGCGACTCGCATTACGGTGATCGAGAGAGAGAGATTGAAGAGTTTTGGGTACCCGTTCTTGACACCGTGAGAGAGCTCTGAAGCAGAAAAAGGAGACTAAATACTCAGATCAGAAATTCCTCCATTCCGGGTTATTTTTATCTCTGTAATTTATGACTCCTAGTTTTATTTCAAAGTTGTTCTTGATAACTATGGATAGCTAAACCATCTTCTAGGGTCTTAGGTGGATCTTGTTTGATTAGAGACCTTTTATGTTTTAATTTATACTTTGAATTCCCAATTTTTATTTCAATTAATATTATCCTATTGCTTTATCACATAATTAGGATTGACAACCCTTTGCATGTTTATAATCAATTAGTTGATTAGCTAATCGTACTACAACTAGTTGGTGGACCTATAGGATAATTGAGACTATAATTAATGAATGACCAAACTTTAATTTAGTCTTCGATCATTCAACCTTTTTGTACTTTATGCTTTTCTTAAATTTAAATTCTAGCATGACCAAACTAGGATTAATTTAGGGAAAAGAATATTAATCGCGCATGACCAAAGCGGGTTAATAGCTTTAGTAAAGGGATTGGTAATTGAATAAAATAAGGGATTGGTAGGATTAGATATAGAGGAATCGAACCTTGCAAGTGAAACCGTGACCCTAGGCTTCTCTCCATTGATCAAACTTTACAATTTAAATTCTTGCTATTTACTTCTTGTTATTTTAGTTTCTATAATCACCAAACATTCGTTCGTCTAAATAATAATTAATCTTAAGTAGTTTGGTACTTATTAATTAATCCCTGTGGAGACGATATTTTTTATACTACTTCCGCGATAGAGTACACTTGCTCTAAGTGTGTTTTTAACGCAACAATAATCTATTAAATAATCTACAGGCGATTATGTAGAGGACCGCGCTCGCACTAAATTGATGTTTTTTTGATTCTCGCTGCCTATTTTGTTGCTGGACTATCAGTTTGTGTTGGATCTTATTTTCTGATCTTGTTTAGCCTTCTGCTATGCAATCCTGCATGTTAAGTGTAGGCCTATGACTTAGGAGTGTTATCACAAGCCAAATTTGATTTTCTATAGGTGGGGAAACTGGTAGGGAATTGGATGGAAGATTTCATTATGTATATTGTTTAGTCATTGAACTTTGGGGAAACTGCTACTTATCACAATCCTGCATGTTAAGTGCATGCACATACAATTGATGATTTTCTTAGATTGTTTTTTTGTGATGATATTCTGAGAATGCATGCATAGTATTCCAATGTTTTGGTCATGCGATTTACGCACTCTTCTCGCAGAAATTGCTCGTTATAATCGATTAGATGCCTCCTCTAGTCGATTGAATCGGCTTCTTTGTACATTCTGATAAATTTTGCAGTTTTAATCCATTAGATAGGGTTCATAATCGATTATGACACTGCTGGATTTTGTACTGGACTGTATTTCAAGGCATTAGTGGATTATGATGATTGATGTAATGTCTAAGTGTAACTTGTATTTTGATGCATGTTAATAGTCCTAATAGTAATTTGAAATATATTTCTTAAGTGATGATATAGCAATAAGTTTTACCTCCTTTTGTTCCTTTGCTGATATATTAGGTGTAGTTAATTACTACCACCTCATATGCATGTATTAATTTACGACTGTGTGCTATTTTATTGTAATCATCTTCGATCAGTCAGTTTCCAAAGGTTATATTATCAGGATCCAACACTTTCACCTAGGAATGCATATTATTCTGAGGTACTAGTGGGAAATATGACATTGCTTTATCAGTAACTGAAATAATATGTTTGATGCATAAGAAATTAACAAGCTATTCTTGATACATTTTTATCATCAACTTAAAGTGTAATAATTGATTTGTTTATATTTTGTTAATAAAATGAATGTACCCTCTTGCTTTTGTTAATTTATTTCTTAGTTAATCACCAATTTTTTCTTGAAATTGTAGGGTCGGATAACTTGGTTCTTATGAAACAGCAACAATCTTGTAATAAAATGAATGTACCCTCCGCTTTTGTTAATTATAGTGTTTCCATTGAATTGACATAATTAGTAAAAATGACTTCCATCACTTTCTTCACAAAGATTGGATCGGTCTCACTTAGTTTATTCATCTTATATCGCTTCATGTTATTATGAATGTGCACGATATAATATCTCATTTATTTTGACTATAATTATAACTTGTGCATTTGATAGGAGGAGTTTTAATGATCGTTATCTCGATCGACATACCAGTAGACCACCATTCACTACAAGAATTACGTAATATACCGGCGCCCAATTTCCGGCGGATTGTATCCGCCTGTAAATTACCGGCGGCTTTGGTCAATTTCCGGCGGAATGTATCCGCCTGTACATTACCGGCGGTTTTTAAGTGTTTTCCGGCGGATTTATTGCCGCCGGTAATATATACGGCGTTTTTTGATTGATTACCGCGGATTTGATAGTATTTGTAACCGTAATTTTATTTAAAAAAATTAAAAACGTCGCCGGTAATGTCGGTTTCCGGCGGAATTTTTAAAAAAAGCCGCCGGTAATTTTCCGCCGGTAATGTCGTTAAGCCGCCGGTAATAATAACTCGAAAGTCACGCATTAAAGCCGCCGGTAATGACACGTGTTCCGCCGGTAACAACAAAGAGTCCGCCGGTAATTTCAAATTTGAAAATCGGACCGTTTGGTTCCTTTCTTTTTATACCGATCCACACCTCCTCTCCTCTCTTCACTTCTTACTTCTTATCTTCACTTCTCACTTCTTCTTCTTAATTTCTCTCACATTTTTCATTTCTTTCACTTTCTCTCAAATCTCTCTACAAAATTAATTGTTCTCTCCGAGAATTCTATCGTTTTCTCTCACCGATTTCTTCTCTTAAGGTATGTTTCTTTGATAGTTTTAGTTAAAATTTTGTTTTAAAATATTAGTTAGTTACTAATTCAGATATTATTTGTTTAGTAATTAGTTGAGTTTGGGTGGAAGTTTGTTTGAGTTTGGGTGGAAGTTTGTTCGAGGGTATCTGGAATTAGCGCAAAGTCAGAGACTTCTCGCAGATCTAGGTTAGTGATTCTTGTTATTTGATTTTGTAGTAGAAAAATATTATTTGATGTGATTAAATTGAAATTACTATTAGTTTATTTTTTTTTATAATTCGTGTATGGAAATTAGAATTAAAATCTCTATTACTATTATTTACTCAAAAACATTATTTGAAAACTGTTATTTGAAATTTAATTTTAAAAATTTTCATAAAAATTAAAGTCACAACTATTTATGTTTATTTTTTTTTAAAAAAATAGGAATTATTTTAATGGTATTATAATATTAAGATTAGATATTTGTTATTTTAATGTTATTATAATAGTAATATTTTAGTTATTTAGTATAATATTTAGATGAGGTATTTGTTATTTTGTATAATATTTAAATTAATATTACTATTATTTAGTCAAGAATTTTATTTGAAATTTAAATTTAAAATTTGTCACAAAAAAGTAAATTAGATATTTGTTTAAAACAAAAATATTTTAGTTATTTTGTATAATATTTAGATTTAGAGTAGATATTTGTTATTTTGTATAATATTTAGATTAGTTATTTGGTAATATTTGTTTCACATTAGTATTATTATTATATAGTAAAGAATGTTATTTGATTTAATGAATTGAAATAATTAGGATTATAGTAAAATATAATAGTTGAAAGTTTATTTAAATTTTTGTTAGTCTACAAAGATAATAGTAGCTAAAATATAAAAATGAAAATGTCTATTGTTCTGATAGACATATATGTTGTAATAAATTTAATTAGGACATCCACAAAAAATGGATCGTAGTTGGATGTATGATCGATTATATCCTGGAAGAGCGGGGTTGAAACGACGTTTTGTTGAAGGAGTTGAAGAGTTTGTTCTTTTAGCTAAGCGTCAAAAAGAATTTGAGCAACAAGGTGGAATTAGATGTCCTTGTTCGAAATGTATCTTTCGATCCATAAAAAATGAAGGTGACATTCGACTTCATTTGTACAACAATGGATTTAAGCCAAATTATTGGATATGGACTCGTCATGGCAGGTAGCACTGGAGTTTCGTGTTAATATAATTAATGTTCCTCCGGTTGATATTGTTCCCTGTCCAAGAAGTAGAAGGTGGCACTTCAAGTCCAACAGAGAAATTCGTTGGCTCATCGACTATGGGAAATCAGCCGTTTGATGTTGTTCGGGGATGATACGTGATGCTATCGGTGTTAATTTGGATTTTGAGGAACCACAATATGATCTTCAAGAAGTTAGAATGAAGAAGCTCAGAGGTTTTATATGTTTTTGAGTGAGACAAATCAACCATTATTTGAAGGATCTAACGAATCTAAATTATCAATGTGTGTTCGGTTGTTGGGTCTCAAGTCTCAATTTAATGTTCTTTGAATTGTGCATGGAATATATGACAAAAATGATGTTGGATGCAACCCCCATTAGAGGACTTTTGCCGCAGAGTTATTATGATGCTAAAAGACTGGTGTCGAAGCTTGGCTTAAAATCTAAGAGAATTGATTGTTGTGTGTCGGGTTGCATGCTATATTATAGCAATGAGTTTGAGATAAATGATGGAGAGTTGTCGGAATGCAAGTTGTGTGGAGAGCCACGCTACCGTGCCAGCAGGAAAGGGACGAGTAGAGGCAAACCGGTTCCACGGAAAGCAATGTTCTATCTGCCTCTTATACCAAGGCTACAGAGGATGTTTACTTCAAAGGAGACTGCGGGTAAAATGTCATGGCACTATGAAAATAGAAACAATTCTGGTGAATTACGCCACCCATCTGATGGTGAAGCTTGGAAGCATTTCGATCGTGTTCATCCAGATTTTGCTAGTGATCCACGCAATGTTCGCCTTGGTTTATGCTCTGATGGTTTCACACCGTATATTCAAGCATCGGCATCACCGTATTCTTGTTGGCCAGTTATTGTTACCCCGTACAACCTTCCTCCAGAAATGTGTATGTCTAAACCATACATGTTCTTAAATGCCATTATTCCAGGATCACACAATCCAACAGCTGGCATTGACATATATTTGCAACCTTTGATCGATGACCTAAAAAGGTTGTGGCATGGTGTTTTAACTTATGATGCAAAGACGCAAACAAAATTTTCTCATGAGGCGGCTTTGATGTGGACCATCAATGACTTCCCTGCCTATGGAATGTTGTCAGGATGGGGGACACATGGTAAGATGGCGTGTCCGATTTGCATGGTTGACACAAGAGCTTTTACTCTTAAATATGGAGGAAAAACATCATGGTTTGACTCACACCGTAGGTTTTTACCTAGCGATCATCCATTTAGAAGGTCAAAATATGCATTCATCAAGGGAAATATTGAAACAGGTGAACCTCCCCGTAGGCTGACACCAGAAGAAGTTTGGAACAGTGTCAAGGATATCCCTCCAGTAGAAGTCGTTGCAGGTGTTGTTTCTCGTCCAGATGGTTATGGAGTATGGCATAATTGGACAAAAAAGAGTATTTTTTGGGAACTTCCATATTGGAAAGATAATCTACTGAGACACAATCTGGATGTCATGCACATTGAAAAGAATTTTTTTGATAACATATTTAACACTGTTATGAATGTAAAAGGTAAAACAAAAGACAATGAGAAGGCTAGGAAGGACGTGGATCATTACTGCAGGCGAAAGGATTTGTCGTTGGTTGAGCAGGGTACTAGGACGTTGAAACCCAAAGCCAATTATACTTTATCTACCGAACAAGCGAAAGAAGTTTATCGGTGGATAAAACAGTTGAAAATGCCAGACGGTTATTCTTCCAATTTAGCAAGATGTGCAGATGTGGATAATGGGAGGTTGCATGGGATGAAGAGCCATGATTGTCATGTATTCATGGAGTGCTTACTTCCTATCGCTTTTAGTTCGTTGCCAACACATGTTTTGAATCCGCTCATTGAAATAAGTCAATACTTTAAGAATTTGTGTTCTGCAACGCTTAAAGCGGATGATCTGACAAAAATGGAACAAGACATCCCACTTATCTTATGCAAGTTGGAGAGAATTTTCCCCCCGGTTTCTTTGATTCTATGGAGCATGTTCATTCATCTCGCAATGAAGCTAAACTTAGTGGACTGTCCAATACAAATGGATGTATCCGTTTGAAAGGTCGATTAATATACATATGAAAAAAGTTTACTACAATTTCAACACATTATTATTAACATATAATTTTCTATAGGTTCATGGGTGATTCAAAAAGATCAGTCAAAAATAAAGCTAGAGTTGAAGGATCGATATGTTCGTCTTACTTGCATCGTGAAACAACTCATTTTTGTTCATATTATTTCAACAATGATTTGGCTCCTACAAGTAGTCGAAATGAAATCAACATTGAACCACCAAGACATCGTTTAGCTTTGTCTGTCTTTTGTCTCCCTGGTCGTCCGTCTGGAAAAGAGTCAATTCACTGGCTAACAGAAGAAGAGTTAAACTCAGCCCATGTTCATGTCTTGATAAACTGTACCGAGGTCCAACTGTTCATTGAGTATGTCTTTCTCAACCTAGCTAGTTATCTTAATTTCTTTATAAATTAAAGAAATCTGCTGTGTGTAACAATTGTTAATTTCTCATTAGGGAGTTTTTGACATCAGAGGGAGTAAGTGAAGAACAATCGTGCCGCTTCATATTCATGCGCATTTTCCAATGTGGTTTAAGCGGCGTATGTATTCCCCTTCCGCCAACTCCTACCAACCAACACCGAGAAACTTATCGATGGTCCTCGAAGATGTGTTAAAGAATGGCACACATACTTTGTGAATGGTTACAAATTTCACACTCACAAATAGACGGAAGGTAGAGAAAGCGTTGAATAGTGGAGTTTGCATGAAGGGTGACACCGGGAGAGGCGAAGATGATTTCTATGGTGTTGTTGAACACATTTATGAACTTGCATACCCTTATCTTGATTATCATCAAAAGATAATCGTTTTTTATTGTAATTGGTTTGATCCGTCCCTCGAGGAACAAAGTTTAACCCAAAGACAAATACAAAGTGGACATTAAAATGAGTGGTAGATATCGATCAGACGATCCTTTTTTGTGATTGCACAAAATGTGAGACAAGTCTACTATGTCTCTTATCCATCAACACGGATCGATCGGGCGTGGTTGGTGTGTCGCAATTAAGACAAAACCAAGAGGTTACATCGAGACAAATGACACGATGGAAGATGTGCCATATCGATCGTAAGAAATGTCCAATGTAAATGAAGTGATTGAAGTTGAGATCATTACTCGTTTACGTGATGAGTCCAACACCGGCGATGAAGTTAATGAAGACGAAGATACAGATCATGAGGACTTGATCGATCACGTCGGTGTATCGGGAGTTGACTTATCTGATGATGATGGTGATTTTGAGAAAGAATGGGATTCTAATTAATTAATGTCATGTTATTCAAAGTTCAATATTATTTGTTGTAATATTTATATTTATCAGACTTGATATATATTTGCCTATGTTATTCAAAGTTCAATATTATTTGTTGTCAAATAATATTTATATTTATCAGACTTGATATATAATTTGTTGGTTTGTAATATTTATATTCATCATTAAAAGGAATTTGTTGTCAAATAATATTTATATTTATCAGTCTTGATATATATTTGCCTATGTTATATATTCATCATTTATATATGTTATTAACTTTTTTTTATAGCTACAGAATAGTTATGGCATCGTTATTTAGTGGTGACTCACCACATGATGAGGACCCACCCGTGCGCCTCAGGATAAAGGAAAGAAGATATGTACTTCTTTACGCGCCGTAAGCGTAAGATAGTATATCGACTTGTTATGGCAACTATGTGCGTATGCCATCATCGACGAGCTCCGGGCGTTGAAACTGCGGCGCCTCCACCCGGTAGTATGGCACCGCTGATCAGATCGATATCGCCGCCACGCGTGTATGATGCGCAAACCGACGTGGTTGATATTTTGGATGACGGTCGATCGTTGTGGAGGTTGTTGGAAAGCTGGTAAGTATTTATTATATATATTTGTATTTGTAATTGTATTTGAAATTTGTCTTTTAAATTAATATCATTTTAATTTTTCTTTCTTATGTACTGACTTTGATCCCGGGAGGATTGTGTCCAAAGCGATAACAAGTATAATCAAGGCAAATTACACAACTTCACGGGTTGATTGGTGGAGGTTAAAAAGATCCATGATCCAAATTTTGGAATCAATTTAGGGTAAGTTTTTTTACTATTTAATTAATTTTTAATTATTCCAAATTCTTGAATTCATTAAGTTGTTTTTTCTAACAAGTTATTTTATTTTGTGCAACCAGGCAACATTCGCATGGAAAACCCGAGGATGACCATGCGCTTAAGAAAGTCTTCAATTCAAGAGCTTCTCACCGCTTTTTCGAAATGTCGCGGAAGAGCGTGACAAGCCACCGAGTAGAGCATTCAGATTGGATTGGTCCGCCTATATGGGATCAACTCCAACTGAAATGGGCGCATGATGATTATAAAAAAATGTCGAGAGAGCTGCTGCGAATCAAGCCGAGAATGGTGGTTGCTTAAATCAGGCGGTTCTATCACCATATGATCATGCTAAACGCCCGTAATATTTTATATATCTTTCTTTTTAATTCTTCAAATTTTATATTTTATTAAATACTAATATTATAAATTAATACTATATATATACAGGAGGCTTTTCTTGGTGGCCACCTACTTTGCCGAGATACACGTGCAACTTCACGCGCGAGGACAGGTGAGTTTCTCAAGAGCGCCAAGGATGATTGAGAAGCATTCAATAATTGGCGGCAGGAGTATCGGCAAACACGGGAGAGTAAGCGGATCGAGGTTGATCCCGATGAGGAGGCTCGATTGGCCTTAGCAAAATGGAAAGAACTTGTGGTCCATCGCCAAGAAAAGGTCTGTTACAGGATCCGTGGTATGGGCCGCGTTCTTTTCCAAATTCCATTGTTCGAATTTCAGAGTCAAATTCCTCTTCAACAACAAGTCTTTGGACGCTCTCATGTCCCCACTCTCAAGAGCGGTGAGGTTGCGGTATTGACCGAGAAATTGAGCAACTATGAGCGTGAGATTCGGGAGATGCGAGAGCAGCAAGCAAGTCAAGAACGCAGAATCAATGAGGAATTCAGAAGCAAGTAATGGATAGTTTGTCTCATGCAAGGCCATCTATGCCATCATCATCCTCATCAAGATACCTTATCCACCGCCGAGGGATGCGCCCCTACGGAGGTGCTTTCCACCGCACCTCGGTGCCTTCCGACCTCCAATCAACTATGCCATGAAGCGACTGCCTTCAATCGTCGCCATACCCATATGGTCAGCCTCATATGGTCAGCCCTCATATGGTCACCGAGCCTCGATTTGAACTCTCCTCCGCAGCCATTCCCACCAAAGCCCATCACAGACCACGCCACCACATCATGTCTCCTCGCAGCAATTCCAACAACCGCCCCAAAGCAATTTCGAGACCCGACCACGTCAACCACAACCCCAACAAAGCGGGACGATGAAGAAGATGATTGGACGCGAGCGCTTTTACATCCGGATCCCAACAAAGACCCCAAACCCAAATAGGCCTTATTATTAGTGGTTTGTTGTTGGATAATTTTATTGTGACTTTGTTGTTTTTATTAGTTGTTTAATTTGTATGGATAATTTTATTGTGACTTTGTTGGTTTTATTGTTGGTTTAAATTTTATTGTGACTTTGTTGGTTTTATTGTTGGTTTAAATTTTATTGTGACTTTGTTGGTTTTATTAGTTGTTTAATTTTATTGTGACTTTGTTGGTTTTATTAGTTGTTTTTAAAATAATTTTCAAATTTTAATAATTTACTTTTAAAATATTTAAAATTAGATTTTCAAATACTTTTTAGAAATAAATTTCAAATTTCAAATTGTTAAAAGAGATTTTAAAATTTAAATATTATTTTCAAATTATTAAATTAATTTATAATTTAAATATTTAAATTTATAATATTTAAATAATTTAAAAGTAAAACGGTTTTTAATATTTAAATTTATAATTTAAATATTAAAAATTTAAAATTAAAATTAATTTTTAAAAACTTTTTTTTTTAAAAAAATATATATTACCGGCGGCTTTTATATTAAAAAAAAAAAAAGAAAATATTACCGGCGGAAAAGTGTTATTACCGGCGGCTTTTATATAAAAAAAAAAAGAAAATATTACCGGCGGTAAAGTGTTATTACCGGCGGCTTTGATATAAAAAAAAAAAAAAGAAAATATTACCGGCGGAATCGTGTTATTACCGGCGGCTTTTATATAAAAATAAAAAAAAAATATTACCGGCGGCTTTTTCCACACGAAATACCCTCGCAGCGATTCGCGCGGCTTTTTCCGCGGAAAAATCATGCGATTCACGCGGATTTTCCGCGGTAAGTGTTACGTCTGACGTTTTAACCGGGCGGATTAAATCCGCCGGTAAGATCCGCCGAAGCTTGATCACTTCTCGGCGGTTTTGGATTACTGGCGGCTTAGGTCCACGAAAACCTTGAATTTCTTGTAGTGGTTGAGTTGGCTAAGTTAGGCGATTGTTGTGGGAGCAAGGCTGGCTGGAGGCCCTATAAGAGTCGTGTCTATGGGACAGAGAGGCATAGTTGACCACGACTCACGAAGCTTCGACAGCGCAAGCCTGTCTCCCGAGGCCCGTAGGATCATCCAAGAAATGTCACAAACAATTTGCGCGACGGCGAGGAGCAAATAAGCGCGACAATGCCAGGAGGAAATAGCACGGCGGGCAGCAGAGTGAGTATGCGCGCAGCGGCAACAACTACTTGAATACGTATTTAACCATTTCGGGATTCCAGTACCTCCACACGATAAGCGCACGCGCAGAACCCAGCCCGCACCAAACGGGGCGAGAACGAAGATGCGGATGATGGAGACGGTGGAGATCATGGAGACCGCCCTTATGGGGAGGGTTATTGATTTACATCTAGGTAATCTATGTTTTAATTAAGGTGCAAATTTTCTTAGTTTTATGAATTAATTAGTAATCATTATTGTTTTTGTTTTGTTAGGTATATTGTTCAGAGTTGGAGTTGAAGATGCTTCGTCGTAATTTTTGAGTTTACTAGACCTTAGTGTAGTTTATGTATGTTTGACATAAACTAGTGGTATGTTTTGATATATTTTGATATTTGGTATGTTTGACACTTTTAATATTAGTCTAGTTTATGTTTAACTAAGTTTGTGTTTTGGATTGACACTTTGAACATTCTTGATATGTTTTGGTATTCGATATTTTGTATGTTTGACACTTTTAACATTAGTGTAGTTTATGTATGTTTGAATTGGTGGATTGAATTGGCGGGAAGTATTGCAAATATGAATGACAATGTACGTAGTTATTGTAGTCCGAATGTAGTTTTGGAGTCCGAATTGAATTGGCGGGAAGTATTGCGCATATTATTGTATTGGAGAGTATGGATTGAATAGGTAGGGAATTACTATTAAATTATTATTTTTGCGTAGCGACGGAATTTGCCACGGAGTTTTTTGAAAGTTATTGTGTTTGCCACGGAATTTTGCACAATTTTGCGTGAAATTTAAAACGTATTCAAAATTAATTGCCACGGTTTTGCCACGGCTTTGTGACGAGATTTGCGGCGGCTTTGCCACGGAATTTAAAAACAAATTCAAAATTATTTGCCACGGCTTTGCCGCAACTGCGGCGAGATTTGCGGCGGCTTTGCCACGGAAGTTTGCCACGGAATTTGCGGCGAGTTTGCCACGGACGCATTTGCCACGGACAATCCCGTGGCAAAGCGTTTCGCGACAGCGTTTTGCCACCATTTTTGGCGTCGCCGTCCGTGGCAAATGCAAATTTGCGACGGGAATTTGTGCGTTTGCCACGGAATTGTCCGTGGCAAATCACCGATTTTCTTGTAGTGTCCATAGTGAGTCAACCTTCTATTGACTTCAATCAAACTTTCTGTTGACTATTGGTCAACCTTGTGTTGACTTTTAGTCAACCTTCTGTTTGACTTTCAGTCAACCTTCTGTAGAAAGTTACTTTTTCTTTTAAGCTTCTTTACTCAACCTTCTGATTGAAGTAACCTTCTGTAATCAACCTTCTTTAAGGTAACCTTCTGTAGGTAACCTTCTTTTGGCACATTTGATATTTGTAAAACACTTGGTTTATATGTAGAGCCAAGATTTTTGCTATAATACTTAATTCCTGTTCTTAAACACACTTGATTGAAACTTGTTAAATCATAATAAGTGTTTAGAAAACTTAACTCATTCCTTTAAGTTTGTATCATCAAAACATGGAAAGAGATTTTCATTTCTACAAAAAATTCATTTGAAATCGTTAAATAATAACTCATCATGGGTCAATTAGTTAAAAAATGAAGGTATATTTGTTTATTAGTGTCTCTTAAATACCTTTTAGATGAAAGTGTGAGAGAATTATAAGATGAATTGTGAAAGTGGTTGTGGGGACATTTCTGAATGTAGTGGTTAACAATTTATCATTTATATTTTTGTGCACCACAGAGCTTATAGAATGAAGTCTCCTAGCATTATGGATGAGTCATGCAGTTTATGTGGTCACCAGAACTTATGGAAATTGTTGATTTAAGCCACTGCTTTTACAGGCTCATTGATATTAGATAAGTGGTGTAATTCAATTAAAATATAATTTATCTGTCTCTACTGATTGTTTTATAGGGGAATAAATAACTTTGCATTTTTCTACTTCAATCTTTCGTGAATGTGATACAAGATATATAGTGTTTCTACACCAACTGAGCTACCCGAGATGAATAATCATGTGGTTGAGTGTACTGAGTTTTTGTTAAAATTGAATTTTTTTTAATTAAATTGTGACATTTAATGTAGAGATAATTATTCTATACAAAGATACAAAGGAAGAAATTACATTTCATTTTTTTCGGTAGCAAAGGAAAAAAATTCATTTGAAATCGTTAAATAATAACTCATCATGGGTCAATTAGTTAAAAAATGAAGGTATATTTGTTTATTAGTGTCTCTTAAATACCTTTTAGATGAAAGTGTGAGAGAATTATAAAATAATAATTATAACTTATTTATAACTTACTGTACAAATAAAGTATTTAACACTAGGCATAAATTTACTGTTTAACTTATTATGAAAAAATATTTTGATAAAATTTCATATAAATATAATTTTTAACATTTACATATTTTTCTATACGGCGCGTAGCACTGACCTTATTATGCCTACATGTTTTGGAGTTTTGTTTATTATTCTCATTTTCATTCATATTCCTCAATATGAGTTTTTTTTTGTATAAAGATTTATTTAAAATCTATTTATCATATAAAAAATTAATTCATATTTTACCATTTGAATCTTTATTTTTTTTTGAGGGAGAATCTTTATTTATTATGTAGCATCACAAGTATTTATTAATAATTTGTTTCAAATGTTATAGATGCAGTAACATTTTTTTTTAACTTTCTAAAGGGATATATTAATAAAAATTTATATTGATTAACTATACACCGTGCGTAGCATGGGCCTACATATATGGATAACAAATATATGACAAATAAACTTATTTTCACAAAAATGATTTTACAAACTTAGCACTAAAAAATGTAAATGGTCAATGGAGGTATAATGTTAAATGATATATATTTTAATGAGTTCTGAATATGCAATATCTATCCATCATAAAAATAATTACCATAAAATTAATTTAAAATATTAATATCCATATATGATAAATTAAGACTTCTATTTTTTTTGCTATACATCTTACGTAGCACGAGCCTAAGCATTAGAATTTTTTTAATTATGTTTTTTAATATATTTAACCGTATTCTTATGTGTACAAAATTATTTAACTATTATAACATATTGTTGCATAAAGCATATCATAATATCAAAAGTCACATTTTCAACAAATATTTTATTGTGCATCACTACACTATAATATAAAATACTCTATATATTCAATAATTATTATACAATATTCATTTTTTTGTTATATTACAAATTATAATTATAATTATATATTATAAAAATGATTTTTCAAAATTATTCAACAAAAAATATTACCCGTGCCTGCACGGGTTGGAATACTAGTAAATAAAATAATAATAACTTTTACAAAAGGGGTTGGGATGAGATTTTTTTTTAAATGATAATTTTTTTACTAAACAAAATTCCCAACGAGCATTACATTACATGTAGCCCACCCTAAGAGGTGACAAAATGGGAGGGAAGAAAAACAAAGGCAAAGAACCTAGGGTAGTAGAGCCACCCCAAAAACCATTAATGTAGTAGAAACAAAATACTCATATATATTTCCTTGAGATACACTATTAGGGATCAACATTCCATATATATTTCCTTGAGATAATATACTAGCAAGGCTTTGGCCATAAATTCCACAAGTACAATTTTATAACAAACAAGGTCTTTGAGGAGTCAGCGAGATACGGTTAAGAAGGATACTGATAAGAACACTAAATGACTACAAGTAGGAGACCCATGGTTAAAATATTGGAAACAAATATTTTTACAGGGACTAAAGACAAAATAGTGAAATTAATAGGGACAGATGTTTATAATGTCCTTAACATATATCCAAAACGTCACTAAAAAAATTAATAGGTATATTTATTTATTTTTAGATATAGGCAATTGTTAGTGGGGGGTGGGGGAAATGTTAGTTGCCGGGATTTGAACCGGGGACCTCCTTCTTGCACTCATATGGTGCACTCTTTCATGTCCCTTAGCTCGCCAACTGAGCTACCTTCCGGGGACTAAAAACAAATTTATGAAATTTTTTAAGGACTAAAAAAAATAGTGAAATTTTATACAGACTAAAAATATAATTAATATTAATATGTGCGATCAAATTTGAGTTACTTATGGTCAACCATAATTAAAGTAAAAATTAAATGTTTCACTTATGATCTTATCAAAAAAAATGTTTCACTTATGAATTGTTTAAATCTTATATATGGAAAATTAGGTAAAAAATGTAACTAAAACATTTAGTTGGCTTGATTATTATAATAATGCTCTAAGCAGAATAGTCCAATATAATATCTACAGAGAGCATTGAGAAATTCATGTTATATATATATATATATATATATATATATATATATATATATATATATATATATATATATATATATATATATATATATATATATATATATAGGAGCATATCACGGGAGAACTAGTTCTCACCGTAATAAATGAGAACTCTTATTTATAACCGTCGATTAAAATTCACGGTTAAGATTACGTAATTAATTACAAGATCTTGTGTGATTATTTCATTATTAATTGAAGATCACACATGATCTTGAAATTAATAACGTAATCTAAACCATTAATTTTAATCGATGATTATGGTTAACAGATTCTCGTTTATTACGGTGAGAACTAGTTCTCATTTGATATGCTTTATATATATATATATATATAACAAGATTTAATTTGGACTCACTCTATTAAAAATATTGATCGTCTTAATTTAATACCACAAAACTTTTGATGATAATTATTTTTAAAAATGAATTCAATCCAAAATATAAAATTTGTATGCAAAATTAAATTTAAATAAGAAAAAAAAATTCTGTTAAGGATGGAGCACCTGGATCTTATGATTCTAGAGCAAAGGATTGTCAAATGCTGCTTGTTTGTTAATATCAATACAATCAACAATGCTTCCAAATTCTGTCTGCAGGAAGCAACAATATAAATAAATATATAAAGTTAAAAGAATGATTTTCTAATAAGATGAAACATTTAAAATATTAATTTGAAAAAGATTAGAACATGAATGATGATGATACTTTAATAGTCTTGATAGGAGTCTTATTGAGGACTTTCAACTGTTTCTCCAAATCTAATTCATCATTTTCTGAAAAATTTGGCATCCCTCCATCTACTTCGTAATGTTTTGTTGCAATACACAAGCAAAGCAACAAGATATTAATGACCATTTTTTCTAATGAAAATTGACCTTCTGGATTTAATTGCATCTAGGTTATATCCTTTTTATATATACAGTAAAAGATAATATATTTCTTTCGTTGAACAATTAAGGTGAAAATAGGAAATGAACTAATGTGTCAACGGTGCATCGTAGGAATAAATTTCTATCAAGTTAGAATATTTGACTATGATATTTAAGTTAATAGCTACAATATAATATAATATACTCTCATAAATCTCATTTTATAAGAAAAAAAGCAGTTTTTAGATTCATACAGATATCCGGTACTATATTATGTAATTACATACATCAATTACTCAATGAACTTGAAAAATGCTTTTTTGTTTATAAATGAGACCGAAGGGAGTAATAATTAAGACATTTGAACGATAACAAAAATTTTGACTGTTGACATAGCATTTTTTTTTTGACTTTTCGAAAAATAGAATATCTCCATATATACAAGAGGAATTAATTCCATCAAAAGAAAGAGGAATTTAATTCCAGTAAAAAAAAGAAGGAATTCAATCTCATGAGGTTGTCCTAGTGGAGTTTTTCCTTTCTTGAATTTAATCTCACTAGTGTAGTCATCTCACCATAAACTTCTAATATTAAAAAAAAAGGTATTTTGTTAGTCTTCTTCCAAAAAAAAAAGGTATTTTGTTAGTAAAAAAAATGTATTTTGATTTTGTAATCGAAGCATATCACCGTAAATTAGCAATTTACGATAAGGAGCTCAATTAAAATGGCGAGGCTTAGGGTTGCCCTTGAAAAAATGTGGGCAATTTATCCTAAGTACTTAAAAGCTTACACATATATTCCACTGCACTACTAGAAAAAATGTTTTTTATATCGGATAAAAAGAACATTTCATATCGGTTAAGGAACCGATATAGATAAATGGGATATTAAAAAAAGGCGCTTTCAATATTGGTTGAAGAACCGATACAGAAAATATTATTCATATCGGTTCCGTGTAGACCCGTTATGGAAAGTCGGTTTTTTAGCATATACAAACGCTTTTTTATATCAGTTTCTTAGTTGAACCGATATTGAAAATCACTTTTTATATCAGTTATCAAATGTAACCGATATTAAATCTTGATTATTAATATAAGATTATTTTAGAACTGATATTAAAATTGGAATTTTTTTTAAAAAGAAAACTAATTAGCAATATACAACCTCAATCACCATACCAAAAAATAAGCCTCAATTGTTTTCCATAAAAATCACAATCTACATATATATTACAAAATCTTCAATAAAATCTCAGCACAATCTCAATTATTTTTACATTCATATATAGGAGCTGTGAACAAAACTGGTCCATCATAAAGGATCTTGCATGGCCATACCAAACTACACAAATTTTAGGAATATCCACTACAAGAATAAGTTGGATTTGCCACAAACTGATCCCGTCACCAATTTGCGACGGACTTGCGACGGATTTGCCACAGAATCTGTCGTGAGAAAAGCCTTAGTAAGTTTGGAAAGGATTTGCCACGGACGTTGATAATTTACCACGGGCGTTGATAATTTGCCACGGACAGTCCGTCGCAACGCCGTGGCAAACGTTTCAATCAAGATTTAAGTAAAAGGATCTCCTCGATCCTTTCTTTCACCCTCACTCTCACTCTCAATTTCACTCTCACGCAAACCCTAAGACTCTCACTCTCCTCACCTCACCTCACCTCACCTCACCTCCTGCCTCCCTCATCCTCCACTGCACCGCCACCACCACGCCTCCCTCAACCTCCACTGCACCACCACTCTCACTCTCAACCTCCAAATCGAAACCCTAGCTTCCAAATTGATCAGTTCCCGTTCCAATCTTTCTCCACCGGCACCATGATCTCCGTGTAGGGAGACCACCATCGAAACCACTACAATGAAGAAAGTCGACAAGATTCGTCAAATCGTTAAATGCGAAGCATTTCGTGACAACATGGAAACACATGAGTCTCGTGCGTCATTCACTTCGTTCGAACTGAACCCGAACCTTGTACCACACCTCGAAGTAAACCACCTTCAGGTTTTGTTTTCGTTTACGTTGGATCAACCATGATCTCCGTGCAGGGAGACCACCATCGAAACCACTACCACCACCAACCGCAGCTCCTCGGCTCTGCCGACACTTCTCGGCGGTGTTCACTTTGGGGATCGCGTCGAACCCTTCTCCGTCAAGCAAGAACCGCGTCGCTCACGCTATTACCTTTACGCGCCCATGATTCCAGTGAAGGTTTTGTTTTAATCTTAATTCACTGTGTTTGGCTTAGCTTTTCCGTTCATTTCATCATTTTATGGTTGTTTTTATATCGTTAATCACCGAGGAAATTTTGTGTTTCGGAGGTTTTTCATTTAATTTCAATGTTGATGACTTAATGTCCAAATTGCTTCGAAGAAAATATAATTGCTAATTAGCATTTGACAAGGTTTTAGGATTACATTTAGTTAATCTTTTGTGCCTATGTGGAGCATATGCTTCAATTGAGTGAGTGAGTGTTATGGAAAATGTGTTTTGCTTTTAGTTGTTGAGTAAGCTTTTGTGATCCGTAATGGGTTAGGTAGAAGTTATTTGCAATTAGTATATGATTAGGAGATTAGTTTAGGACATCAATTTTTTGTAAGAGATTGGTAATGGTTTGTCTAGTAGTCTGTTTTTCAATGGTGAATTTCTTATTGGGAATTGGATTCGGTTTCTTATCTGTTGCACTTATATGCAGGGCTATCTGTGACCTATTTGTCTGGTAGGAAATCATCAAATGTTCAACTGTTTGGAACTTATAGTCAAGATGATGTTGATGCTTTGCGGGCAATAGCAGAGGAGCCTGAAATTGTTGATTTGTTCTCGACATATCCTTGAATTCTTTGTGGATTAAGTCTTTACCATTCTCGGTCATACTTTATCACGGCTTTAATGCCACTTGCTTGCATTCTAGGATGTAATATGTTTGTTGGTTTCCTTGATTCAATATCACTAACGAATGGCCAAGTGGAGTCACAAATAGAGCGGTTGCCGGATATACCGCAGGATTCTCATATTACGTAGGCAGTGATTCAACAATATCAAAGCTAGTAAAAGAGATCAAACCACGGTAATTTTTGGATAGATAGCTCACAGTACCTTATTAGATTATAAGCGAATTAAGAATTTTCTATTTAACAATCAGAATTGTATGCATTGTCCTGATTTTATATATGTATTCTGAGCGTTTGATGACATTTTCAATTTAATTGAGTTTAATTCTTTCCAAAAATAAAAGAATAAAAGAAGTAACAAAATTCTCTCTGTGTATGCGATTGATGAAGATTTGCATTTGTCTCTTGCACATCAAATGTACAAATCCGCAATTATAAGAAAGCGCTTGAGCATAGCAATGTTGTCTATGAGAGAAATTCCGCCCGTCTTCGACAACCTACCACTCCTCGGTGCAATTTATTACGAGTTCCTTTTTTGTTCTTTTATTGTATGTGTTTTGTCGTCATTTGTTAGACTATTTGACTATGTATAATAATGCATAGCGCTGATTTATTGCTTTTCATGTATCAAATTTGGAGCGTGCGGAATGCAATGCGGTTGCATGATTTTGATATGTGTGTGGCAAAAAATGAAGAAGCACTTAGGATTGAGCCACATTTTTTGAGAGTGTTACGTGAATATGGCAAATGCATGGAAGGTAAATAATTCTTGCTAAGTCAGTGACTATGGCAGAACTTGTTTCACTATTTTTGTGCTTAGTTTGCAAATCACATTCATTTCTTAATAAACCTCTCCTTTTATGCGGGAAAAAGGCAACATTGACCTTGCAATTCGGTACTATTTGATTGCCATAGAGTGCGTATGCAGTGCGGACCTATAAACAACGTTTTTTTGTAGTGGTTTTATGAACTTACATGTTGCTTTGGTTTAGTTTTCATCTTTGTATTATTATTCATAAAAAGAGTATGTCAATTCCCATTCAATTGTGTCCAAACATCCGTAAATCAGATTTAAGAATTCAGCACTAATATACTGAGTGGATTCTGTTCATTATTTTTCGTGGGCTAGTATATTATCTTCTCAAATGTTCTTTGCCCGATAATAATGGCGGTCACAAATATTCTGCCTTTATCGAGTCATTAATTGATTTATTATTAGAGACTCTCGTCTCATCAAAAGAATTTGGGTTTCTTTCTCTTCCCTTCTTCTTCTCTCTCGCCTCCTCAATTCTTCTTCTTAAAGGTAAGTTTGTTGCTTCTATTTTACTTCTATTAGATAGAAAACCCCAATTTTTGGTAGAATCAAAACCCTAAATTTACAATATGAAAGAATTTATCGGATATTGGGTTCCAATTTTATGTTCATTGAACTTACTTGATGTAGGATAAAATAGTTTAGAATTCGTTTATGCATTGGTTTCATTTAGCGGTATTCATAATTTTTGCTCTATAAAAATTGTTGTGCAACTTAAAGTTTTCCCGCTAATCAAGTTTTGGAAGCTTATAGAAGTTTGGAATATTGTTGTCACTTTGTCACCTTTATATATAATTTCTTGTTTTTCGGAGAGATTGGACAACGATTTTTGTAAACATATAAATTTCCCAATATATAATAATATAGTATTGGGAAGTTATATGTAACAAATGATGGAAAGTTCCTACTAAATGTCGGGACCATTATAAGTAAAATGATTTCTATTATCTTTTTACAAAGCGGTTTTAAAGAAGCATATTTTGTGACAATTAGTAGTCAATTATGATTTCTATAGTATAGCAAAGTATATAAAACAATTTGCATGTACCTTTGAATAGTTAAAAGCTTTGCTTTTACATGGATCGAGTTGGCTCCATAAGATCCACATTCAACATACTTGGTAGTTGGTCCTTTGCTTTTTATGTTCATACTCTGTAGATCCTTGGTTATTTAGTGTTTTCACCTATGGTTCCCCTCTCACTCCATGTTTTACGAGTTCTTTAATTCTTAGGTAACACATTCACTAGTTGGAATATTTGGTGTCTCTCTCTTTACAGATTTCCCCCTTTCCCTTGTATAAATTCTAACACCTTCTTTGTTTGCTTGATTATTATTCATATGAAGCTTTCTTGGATTCGGATATATGGAGATATTCATCTCATGCGAGGTACTTGAATAACTACCATCTCCCCCTTCTCCCTTTCTCTCTACACACATGGCCACACATGGATCACGGGATTTATGTGGAAATCGAAGTCAAGACACATGAACTTTCATATTCTGTATGCGATCTTCCTTTTTAATTAAGCTTTGCAGTAGGAAAAATAGGATTAATCTACATTTGCTTTGTTTACAATCTCACTATGCTTCCTCTAGGTGGAGGAAACCAAATGTCATTAGAATACAAATAGGGTAAAGTACACTTTACCTTCTTAATTCAAACCTCCTTGGTTTGGAAAGTTTAAGGGGAAAAATCATTAGCATATGTTGGTCCACCCAGCATTCCTAAGGGTTTACCAACGTTTGACAAGGGTTTCTACAGAACTAAGCGGTCTGGCATTTATAAGATCTTGTATTGGCAATTGACACCATTTTTATAGCATGGTGTTCTTTTTGCCAGAGAAAGATGATAAGCATGACTGCTTCTCCGTCTTATATAGAACTGTTGTTTGGTAAACACTTCCTCGTATATCCATTTTCCAACTATGTGTGGGCTCTAGGTAAGGTTTAGATTCACTATGTTGAGATATTTTGTCCTTATGGTTGCTTGTTTTTTCCTCTTGTCGCTTGTCAGCATGTTTATATGGAACTCTTTCTTCTGTTTGCAGTAGATACCATTTGGTTTCTTAAGCGATTCTTTGTTTGCGAGGAATTCATTGTTTTGAAGTTTGTGCTTAACACGGTCTACTTTATTTTAAATCTTAATCTCCCTTATTTATGATGACACTTAACTTTGCAGTCCCTTATGTATCACATAATTGGGGAAGTTGAATATGTAGTATAGCATGTTTTGGTTTAAAGGTGAGGTGGTCATTAGTCTGAGAAGTAAGATGATGAAATTTGAAGGGGTTGCTAGTTTTTGATTACTTCAATACTTCTAATTTCTTTGTTTAAAATCATGGTTGAAATTCTTGTTACTTTTTCCTTTGACTTGGTAGGTAGTAGTTGCCTGTAATTTTTGAATTTCTTGGCTATGTCCTTTCAAACTCTATTGTATTCCGATCTGATTTTCCTCGATTATCTTGGTCCCTGGAAATGAATCAATGTGGTTAGTGATATATCGACTGCACTGGGAAGATAACCTCCGAGTAATTTCTGTTTTTAAGTATTGTTACTATAGATGTTTTTTTAAGATATTGTCGTTTACTTTTCTTTCATCTGCAATTTTACATTGCTTAATACGACATAAAGGAAAAATACAGTTTTCTGCTTCTCTATCCTTGTATAAGTAATTATGTTTCTCGAGTAATTAGTTTCTACATTGAGTTGGATAATTTAATTTTCTCCCAGGCCTCCTTTATCCTTCCATCTAATTTAGAAGAGGTGGCGACCGGAGTATTGAAAGTGTTAAACAACGTGGTTCTTTTGGATCTTGCATTTTTGCAGCGAATGTTAGTAAGTTTGCTGATTCTACTTATGATAATAGTCTATATATAAAGCAGTTGTGTTAAACTAAAGAGTGACATGGTTAGATATTTAAGTTTAATTTGGTAAGATTATAGTTGGTGGCTCTCTCTTTCTTCCCTGGTATTGGTTCTCCCTGATATATTCCTATTTTCCTTATGCTGTTTTGCTAATTGGCTCTCTCTAAAAGAAATTGCAAATTCTATCATGGATATTTTTACTTACATTGCTTGACTTATTTTCTGAATCTTGTCTTCAGATTTGTTAAATCCTATTACATTAGAAAATTAGTCACTAGTTTTGGTAGAAGTATTCAGCAATACCTTTTGAACAAAGTTGTTTAATTGGAAACAGAATCGAGTGATACTAACTTTGCATACATTCACAATTTATGATGCAGCCACATGGATTTTTCAATAGCTCGCCAGCTATAGATGTTCCGCCAAGCCCGGGTGATTTGGGTAGTATCTCCTAGCTAATTTCAAGTGCAGGGAGTTTGATTCTAAATAACATTGACTAATAATTTTTTTTGTAGTGAGTAGCTACTCATATATGTATAATGAGTTTGATTCTAAATAATTGTGATGATAACATTAACATTGATTCTAACTTTATATTACTAAACTTTTGCTTTTGCAATAAAAATTGAATGTAATATTGTGGGCAGAATGGGTTGAAGAATTAAAATTATGATTTAATTTTTTTTTTAATTTTTTTTAATTTTTGCGACGGATTTGCGATGAAATTTGCGACAACTTTGCCACAGAAATTTGCGATGGAATTGCCACGGGTTTGCGACGGAAAAGTCTGTGGCAAACGATTTGCGACGAGCGTTTTTGCCACCATTTTTGGTCTGTGGCTAATCCGTGGCAAATGTTGTTTTGCCACGGAAATGTCCGTGGCAAATCAGCGATTTTCTTGTAGTGATCTTTGTTCTCAGGATTCATTCCACAAGCCAATCCTTCCAATTAAAAATTTGTTTGAGGTACTTCAATTTAGTTATAGGTGGAAGCAACCTGGAAAGTAGAACAAGGAAGCCAAGGAATAAAAAAGGAAACATGAAGTATATGAATTATGATATGTAACAAAACCATGACCAACGGTTCAAAGTGTAAGTTAATTGCAGCTTAATTTGAAGCTTGAGTATATAGTCGATTAGGAAGAGATTAGCTTCGTGGAAGGGTCGTCATCTATCTATTGGAGGTAGAGTTACTTTGATTAACTTTGTTTTGAACATTATTCCTTTATATTTTTTATCTTTCTATGAGGCACCGAAATTGGTACTTAATGATTTGATAAAAATACAAAGAAATTCTTTGTGGGGTGGTCATATAGTGATGGTAGGAAGATTTGTTGGGTTGCTGGGGATATTGTTTGTAAAATCAAAGAAAGAGGGAGGTCTCGGTATCAAAAATCTTAAAGCTTTTAATATTTCTTTGCTTGCTAAGTGGAAATGGAGATGTCTTGTTGATGAAAATGCTATTTGGATTCTCTTTGGTGGCGGGACTTAATCACTTTGGGAAATGATTTAATTTTGGAGCAAAATTTCTTTACGACTTTATTAATTGTGTTGTTGGGAATGGGAGACATATTAGCTTTTGGAATCAAAAATGGTTGGGAATCGGTCCGTTGGCTGTGGTGTTTCCAAATTTATATTCATACTCAGCTAATCAGAATGCAGTTACCGGAGATATGGGTGAGTGGCGGATGGCCGTTGGTGTTGGATCATACCTTGGGTCCGGGCGCTTGATGGTGTTGAAGTGGCTGATGCAGCTATTCTTGGGAAGATTTTGCATGGAATTAATTTATGTTGAACCGACAAGAACAGGTGGAGATGGATAGGTAACAATGGGAACTCTTTCTCAGTAAAATCTTGTAATATGTTTTTGTTGTCTACTTTGCAGGATGGTAATCTTGAAGTCAGTGGTATCAGAACCAGATCGCCCAGTCCAGTCGAACCGATCCGACCGAGAACCACTGCCCTTCCCGGTCCGGATTATTTGCATAAATGACTCAATTGCTTTTAATTTATTTTTTCACGTTTTTTGTTACAAAATAGCTTCCTACGGGAGGAGAACCACCGCAGCTTGAAGGTGGTGCGCGCACCACTTAATCAACTATGACAAACTTCATATGTTGTTAATAAGCTAACAAACATGAATATATATATATATATATATATATATATATATATATATATATATATATATATATATATATATATATATATCGACGTAAAGTATATGTAATTAGGTACTAATTATAAATTTAGATATGTTGAGACTATTATTATTTGATGGTTGTTTATTTAATTAGGTACTTATGATGTGGTTATGGACTTATGGATTTAAATTTGTATAGTAAATTTAAAGAATTTTGTTAATTTTGTGTTGAGAATTTGTTTTGTGGATTTTAAGATATATTACAATTTTTTGATGGCTTTGTTATGTACAAATTTATACATATCAGGTCTATTTTTAGTGTGTCCGGCTCATGCGGTCCGACCAAAGACCCACTGGTCCGACCAAAGACCCAGTGACATAGTGCCTTGACCAGCTCGATGGTTGGCTCGATTCTGATAGCATTGCTTGAAGATGATTTGATGGTTAGTTTGAACGATCTATGAAAATCACAATTACCTTCTGTTCTGGAGTGGGCTCAAGGCCCAATGCAACCCAATATGGCCCAATAACTATTGCTATAAATATGGCACGAATCTCAAGGTTCTAGGTACGTCATTTATTACTATTCACTATTCACTATTGATTGCTGACTTGGGCGTCGGAGTATCTTCGCAGGTACCACCCAGGCGCGACCAAGACTCTGACACCAAGACATTCAAATGAGAGAGCTAAAACACTACATCGAAGACTACGCCGGTAGATCGAGAGCGATCATTGGCGACCACAGTGGGAGCAAATTGAACACTTCCACCATGCAACCAAGGAGGCACGCCACGCGAGCCTCGTCAAGGGCCGACCCCTCTGGGCGGAATGCACTCCCTCAGCAAACCCCTGAGGGCGTCCCACAAACTATCCATGAATCACAGGACAACCCTCGTCAGGAACCCTCCGCATGGCGGCGAGGCCAATCTTGGGGCGAATCTGCGGCCGGCTCATGAAGAATCGCCGACCGAAATGGTCGATGCAGAATTGATGCCTCTGTGCCGAGCATGTGACTCGAGCTTTCCTCTGGTCTGCAAAGCAAGAATCAAATTATTCTTGGCCAGTGAAGCGCGTCTTTCTCACTATGAAAGGGGATCCATCCCGCCTCGCACGCGCGTGCGAGCGGTGAGGACCCTCAGACAAGTGCGCCCTTCCCATCGACATGTAACTCCTCCCGGAAGGAGCGGCCCAAACCACCGGGGTGGCTTCACGACGCCGATCCCCAGCCAGCGTAGGGTCGGGGCTAGAAGGTCTCCCACTCGCAGGGCGGCGTGCGCGATCGCGCTCAGTCTCACGACCAAGATTATGAAGACTACAGTTACAATCCGGAATCAGACCGCTCGCCCACTAGGTATTCCTCGGCCCGACTCATCCGGTTCGCAAGTCAAGAAGCCGGTCGTGGGATTCGTATGGCGAGTTGGACAACTACCGGGACGAGGGCGCATCCCACCGGTCGAAAAGACATGCACACGGCGAGATAGAGGCGATCGTTCAGCCCCCTCCTTTGTATGGCCACATGATGGGCCGCTACGGAGTACCCACCAATGAAGTACATGCATTGCAGCCATATGGGTCAGGAGAGTTAGCGACCGGACATGGGCCTTTCTCAAGGGAAATCAGGCGTTATCGAATTCCCAGAGATTTAAGGAAGCCCCCAAATATGAATAAATTCGATGGTCGCGGCGACCCAGATAAGCACATACGGTATTTCAACAATTCTGCGATTTATAGAAGCCGAATCCGACAATGAAGTGTAGATTTGTTTCCCGATCCGCTCGACGGACGGGCACTTGAGTGGTGGGAATCTTTGCGGCCCAATGCTATTTCTTCCTGGGAAGGCTTGGTTGCAACCTTCTTGGCCAATTACACGGCCAACCGTTGCCAATACAAGTATGAGGAACACCTTGACACGGTCGTTCAGGGTGATAACGAATCCTTGAGGCACTATATCAACCGCTTCAACACGGAGGCAGAGACCATTCGCGACCTAACCGACAAGGACAAATTGAAATATCTCAAGCGGGAATACGAGCGGACCATAGGTTCGCGGAGGAGTTCATCCTCAACCGCTACATGGACCTTGGGGTATTCTTAAGGAGGCCAGCGACCACATGGGTTATGAAGAGGCGCTCTACCTAGGCGGGCGCGCGTGTGCGACCAAGGAAGAGCATCGAGATATGCAGAGTTCTATGGAGGTCGCTTGCCACCAACTATCGATCGATGCACAGCAAAGAGCGATCGCTCAGCGAAGGAGAGTTCGAGAATGAAGAGAAATCTAGAAGCGGCGACCCAAGCGATTGAAGACTTGATCAAAGCAAACTTTGTGGAAGAAATCAAGTATACTACATGGCTTTCAAGCGTCGTGTTGGTAAAGAAGAAGAGCGGGAAGTGGCGAATGTGCGTTGATTACACCGACTGAATAGGGCATGCCCTAAGGGCGCTTTCCCTGTTCTAGTATTGACAAAGCGGTGGGCGGCGCCTCGGGATACAAGCCGCTTTCTTTCTTAGACGCATATTCGGGCTACAATCAAATTGCTATGCACCCTCCGGATCATCATAAGACCGCTTTTATGACCGACCAAGGTAACTTCTGTTATAAGGTAATGCCCTTTGGTTTGAAAAACAGCTGGAGCAACCTACCAGCGAATGATGAGCAAAATTTTTGAGAATCAGATCGGTCGGGTGGCCGAGGTCTACCTTGACGATATGATCATAAAAAGCAGGTCGGACGATCAGCACATCGGCGACTTAAAAGAAGTTTTTGAGGAAGCAAGAAAGAGCTCGCTTAGGCTGAATCCAGAGAAGTGCAGATTTGGGGTGCGGTGGAAAATTCTTGGGTTTCCACCTCACGAGAGAGGAATTGAAGCAAATCGACAAATGCGCGGTGATCGCGGAAATGAGGCCGCCAACCACAAAGAAAGAAGTTCAACAATTTAATGGCATGGTCGCCGCCTCTCCGAGTTCATACCCCAATCGCTGCGCAAGTCGCTCCCCTTGTTTAAACTTACGAAAAAGGGCGTTGATTTTGAGTGGCGATCGGTGCCAACAAGCGTTGAGCGACACAGCGGCTTTGACCAATCCACGATCATGTCAAGCCGCTCCACGGAGACACGTTATATCTCGTATCTTGCAATTACGGAAGAAGCTTTAAGTGCCGTCCTAGTCAAAGAAAGCGCCACGCAGCGAGAATCCTGTGTACTTCATTAGCAAAGTCTTGCAGGGGCCCGAAGCCCGTTATCAAAGAATCGAGAAGTTGGCGCTCGCACTCACTGTGGTAGCCGCCGCGAGAGTGAGGCCGTATTTTGTTGCACATCAAATAGTGGTAGGCCCGATCAACCAATACGACAGATTCTCCACAGACCCGGACTTGGCGGGCGTATGATCAAATGGGCTGTAGAACTAAGTGAGTTCGGAATAAAGTTTGAGCCAAGAATCGGCTAAAGCGCGATTTTGGCGATTTCATATTGAGATGACCCGATCCCGAGACGATCGTCCTATCACCACTTGGACGTTACACGTCGATGGCTCGTCGAACTCCAAAGGAAGTGGGGCGGGTTTAATACTTGAAAATTCTTCAGGCTTGGTCGTGGAAGTCTCACTTACGTTCGCTTTCCACACTTCAAACAATCAGGCAGAGTATGAGGCTTGTATTGTAGGGCTATTGCTCGCCAAGGAGTTCAACGTTGAACAGGTGGAATTGCACTCTGACTCTCTTTTGGTCGTTTCCCAAATCAAGGAATTATATGATACCAAAGATGAAGTATTGAAGCATTACCTGGCTAAAGTAAGGGAACTATTGAATAAGTTCGGCCAGGCGGAAGTGAAACACGTCCCAAGAAGCGAAACGTCCGAAAGCGGATATTCTCTCGAAACTAGCGATACCAAAGTACCGGTAACCACCGAAGCTTGATCCGAGAGACCCTCACTCGCCGGCGTGGCGTCGACCAAGGTTTATCAAACCCGTTGCCATCCACTGCATTGACTCAGAAAGAGATTGAATCGCTCCCATATTACAATATATCTTGAGCAGTGCAGAGCGGACGATCAAAAAGAGGCAAAGCTCTTAAGGCGTGAGCGACAAAGTACTCGTCGTTGAAGGAAAGCTTTATAGAAGAGTCTCTCTTCCCCACTATTGAGGTGCTTGGCGCGCGCGAAGCGGACCACGTCTTAAAAGACATTCATGAAGGTTTATGTGCGATCACGGGAGGTCGCTCCATAGCAAAGCGAGCTTTGAGAGCCGGTTTTTATTGGCCAACCATGGATGAGGACGCTAAGAACTTGATCCAAAAGTGTAACAAGTGTCAAATTCATGCAGACGTCCACATCGCCCCTGCTTCTGAACTACAGAGCCTCACCTCCCCTTGGCCGTTTGCCTGGTGGGGAATGGATCTCCTCGGACCGTTTCCTCCTGCTCCGGGTCAATTTAAATTCCTGATCGTAGCGGTCGACTACTTCACCAAATGGATAGAAGCCGAGCCATTGGCGTCTATCACTGCGGCCAAAGTGACCAAGTTCTTCAGTCGTAATGTTTTAGCCCGTTTTGGCTATCCCCAACAATTGATAACGGACAACGGGACGCAATTTGCAGACAGGAGATTTGGAGAGATGTTGGCCGATGTAACGCCCCCTTTCTATAATAAGCTAATTAAGTTAATAAAAATCAGAGTTTTCAAAAACTTTCCACGCACCTCAAAGAGGGTGGTACATTTAATGAAAACAACATCAAGACATATTTAAAATCCCAACTCATCAAGCGCATAAATGCATATCACAGTCATGTGGATTAAAACCATCAAAACAACTTTGTTTAGTATTTCTGATAATCCATCAAATAGTTTTTGCGGCCATGGAAAATGAAAAGCGAGTTCACATACTCAATACTTAGTTCAAAACCGATTTAATACATAACCAAAATAAAATAATACTAAGATCCACCCCGGTGTTACTATCGAGTGACTCAATAAACCCGGAAGCATGGCACCTTCACTCGGAATCACTGTTGGTCGCCACGAGAAGCGAGCAACACAAAAATGCTAGGGTGAGTCTCTTTACATAAATAATAACAAGTAAGATAGGCATTATATCCGGAAGCATCCAATAACAGCAAGTCATAGCAATTAATCATTTACCATTCAATTAGAACATCAACAAGTCACAACAGATGGTAATTCAAGCATCAATGAGAATTCAAGGAATGCATGATAATATGCATGTGTGCAATATGCATGTGGATCCATCATCACCTCAAAACCCCGTCGGGTACCCACCACATGTGGCGAAGCCTCCGTCACAATTGGCGAAGCCCCCCGTCTCGTAATGCATATGATTCATGTGACACTATGGCGATGCATCACAACACAACAATCACGTCACATCAATTTCAACCACCATATCATTAATTATCACCCACCACATTATCAATTATTAATCACCACCACATCATTTATTGACCACCACTTGATCAATGATAAACCACCACATTGATCATTTATTAACCACCACATGATCAATTATTAATCGCCACCACATCATTTATTAACCACCACTTATTAATTCTTAATTAAATCCCTCCTAAGGACCAAATCACCCCATAGGGACCTTTTCTTCTCTTAAGGACCATTTTAACACACCAAAGATTATTTTAGGGACTTAGGAATTTATTTGACATTTTGGGACTAATTAGACACTAGGGGATCATTTTGTCACCCTATTAATTAATTTATTACTTTGAGACTTATATGGCATAGTAGAGCTAATTAGGCACTAAGAGATTATTTTGTCACGCCAAGGATTAATTTAATTCTTAGGGACTAATTTGTCACACCAAGGATTAAATTAATTCTTAGGGACTAAACCATCACTTAGACACATTTTAATCCAACAAATCCATTATCCAATTAAGTCATATACACCTAATCCACACACACACTCATACTTCATTTCTTTCCAACAAACATATCATCAAAACGATCCAAATATACCTAACACCCATTTATTCACAACAAAACAATCACACTCATATAACACCCAAAATGCATATCAATCCCATTTCAACAACAACATAGTGGGTTCCTCAAAAATCAATCCAACACAACAACAATCAAACCAAATAACACTCAATCAACATATAATCACTATTCATCATCTTCACCAAATAATTCAATAATTATTTTAAAACCCTAACCTCCATACAATACAAATCTTATAAGCTATTATGAATGAAAAGACCCACAACCTTAGGAATTTGAAGACACAAGCTCTCCTCCACTTAAAGCTCCAGAGCCACCAACACTCACTCAATCCAACTTTGAGCTTCCAACACTCATCCATGGTGAAATGAACAATAAAAGGATTGAGAGATTGAAACTTATATCAATGAAAAGAGCATGAAAAACTAGAGATTGGAACCAAAATCAAACACCAAATCAAAAGATGAAGGAGATCTAGTTCCCCCTTTTCCATGGCACCCACAACCTCTCTCTCTCTCTCTCTCTCTCTCTCCACCATCGGCGACAGCCCCTTCCTCTTCTCCACCTAGCACCGCCGCCTCCTCCTCCTCCTTCTTCTCGCACCACCTTCTCTTTTCTCTCTTCCTCTCTCCTTCTCTTCTTTCTTCTTTCTTTTTTTTTCTTCTTTCCCTCTCCTCTTTCTTTTCCTCTCGGTCTCCCCTGTTTCTCACCGTCCCTCTCCTCTTAATTCAATTCCTTCCCTTCACTTAACCCTAGGCCCAATTGATTTGGGCCAAAGGCCTCCTATTTCCTACACCTCCCTTTTTACTTCCCTCTCCTACTACTTAAACAACTTCTAATTAAAACAATAAGTCTCAAATTAATTAATCAATTCTAATATTTCTCCACAACTTAATTAATCCACTTAAATAAATGTTGCAAGCCTTAAATAACTTAATTAAACAATTAAATTATTTTGGGGCGTTCTGATGAAACCTAGGTATAAAGCAGCGTTTCACCTCGGTCGAACATCCTGAACCAGCCAAGCGGCGAAGCGGCCAAGGGGTCATCTTGCGAGGATTGAAGAGAAGGTTGGGCGAGGCCAAAAGAAATTGGGTAGAAGAGCTACGATCGGTGCTTTGGGCATATCGAGCGACCCCTCATTCGACAAGCGGGTGAGTCGCCTTTCGAGGTTAGTCTCACGGCATTGTGCGATAATCCCAATCGAGATGGCGAACTAAGTTGGAGGGCAACCAATCCACCAGCTGCGGCAGAGAGAATGATCGAGCCACGAGAGAGGAGCTCGACCTAGTGGGCGAGCTACGAACCAAAGCTTCTCTCAAAGAACAAGCTGGTCAAGCGGAAGGTCGCGCAAGATATAACTCGCGCGTGAAAGAGAATTCTCAATTGGCGGCTCGTTCTCGGTAGGGCGGGCGTTGGAAACAAGAACGCTCGGCAAGGAAACTTGCGCCAAATTGGGAAGGTCCTTACCGCATCATCAACAAAAGCAGGCAAGGAGCTTACGAGTTAGAGACCATGAATGGGGCTACCATACCTAGAACATGGGCAGCGAAAAGCTAAGGAAATACTATGTTTAAATGTAAAGATGTATCGAGCGACTAGAAATTAATGAAAAGCGGCGGCGCTCTTTTTCCCCACGGGGTTTTCTGAGGCGACCTTTAAAAACTTGTGTTATTTATCTCATGCACGATTGTATGGCCGGTCGCTCACCATGCGAGTAGCAGCAGGCGGCCAGGGTGTCACCGAGATGACACCAAGCGCCATCTAATGGTAAAAGAGCAAAGCGCTCGAGTAGCGGCTGCGAATTTAAACACGCCATCGAATGGCAAAGTTCGAAATTTGCTCGAGTAGCGGCACGCAAACTTTAAAAATTTGCCATCGTATGGCTTAAAGCGAGTCATTTGCGGTGGCGACATGCAAACTTTAAAGAATTTGCCATCGTATGGCTTAAAGCGAGTCGCTGCGAGTAGCGGCCCGCAAACTTTAAAGAAATTGCCATCGTATGGCTTAAAGCGAGCATTTGCGGTAGCGGCACCGCAAACTTTAAAAATTTGCCATCGTATGGCTTAAAGCGAGTCGCTGCGAGTAGCGACATGCAAACTTTCAAGAATTCGCCATCGTATGGCTTAAAGTAAGCCACTGCGAGTAGCGGCCTGCAAACCTTAAAAATTTGCCATCGTTCGGCTTAAAGCGAGCCGCTGCGGGTAGCGGCCTGCAAACTTTAAAGAAGGTGCCATCGTACGACCAACGCATTCAAATACTACAAGGACATTGA
The DNA here is from genome assembly GCA_020916435.1 of Oxytropis ochrocephala. Taxonomy (NCBI): domain Eukaryota; kingdom Viridiplantae; phylum Streptophyta; class Magnoliopsida; order Fabales; family Fabaceae; genus Oxytropis; species Oxytropis ochrocephala. The sequence goes on along the minus strand of CM037093.1, from coordinate 37,567,053 downwards.
ACATTCATTAATTAAGAAATTTCGGTCGTTTACAAATTTGAGCCAACCGCTCGATGGCGGACAAAATAGTTCAAAACATTTGGCAGCTCGCGGCGGGAGAAAATTCAAAATAGCAAAGGCGCTCGCGGTAGGTAAAAGCGGAAGAAAGCTAGGACTAAGATTGATCAGCATGAAAAATGACAACCCGTTCACGAACGACCTTCCCCTTCTCGACCTTCTGGGGAATGACGATCTCTTGACCAACCACACAGTGTTCATAGTTGACCACGGTCTCATCAACGACCAGAGATGGGTTCACGAGCTTTATTTGGTCGACAGTGTTGGTAAATTGATACTTGGCGCGCGCCCAAAGCCCTAATCACGGGCCTCCTTGAAGAGATCCTTATACTTGTCTTTTTCCTTTTCCACAACATTCAAAGCGGCCTTCAAAGAAGTGACACTGGCCAAACAATTCTTTTTCTTCTCACTAAGGCGTTCAACCTCCACTTGGCCTCAATTCTTTCTGCGGCGGCCTTATCCACAGCCACGACCGCTTTGATCCTTGGCGGCAATCGCATTATCGGGCGTTTCGGCCGGTTTGAGTGATCAATAAGGTCGCCATTTTAGTCTCGGCCTCACGAAGTTTTTGCTCGTAGGTGGAGATCTGTTGGATTTTGGTCTAACTTCTTCCAATTCTTTGAGCAACCGGTCCCTATCCTCCCTTATTTACATTAAGGACAACAAAGCGATTTCGGTTTAAATGACTTGTCATCGGATCGTCCTCAAGATAAGAAATTTTATTAAGAGCTACGCTACCGCGGACGTTGACTTCTCCTCTTGATATTTCGTAAAGAGTTGGTCGGCGCTTTCATCACGTCGGCTATCACCTTGAAAGGCTCTTCTTTGAAAGCGGGCACTGTCGTCGTCCCCAGGCCGAACAAGTCAAGGCTAGCCGGCCGGCTCGAATGACCTTTGCTTTTGTGGCCCTTGTGTTTTTCCTCTCGTGGGGGCGCCCGTCATCTGGCGTTCCCTTTTGTTCGTTTTTCGATTGAAAGAGGGCGGGAGGAGCGACTATTTTGTCGGTGTCGACGCGGATTTTCCAGATCAATCAACAATGGTTCATTAGCGACCGGCCCTTGAGAGGCACCCCCGTCAACAGTTGCGGCGGTCGTCCCTCGAGGAGGAGAATTGTCCCCATCCTCACCCGTCCACTGGGAAAAGAAGTGAAATCACGAACACCGCCATATCCGCTGCAAGAAGCAAAAGTTGAGTTAGGAATAATACGAAAATAATGCGCGAAAGCAAACAAACAAACATCTACCAATAGCGGCCTTGACGGCTTTGATGCCGCGGGCGTCTACTATCCTGTTGATTCTGATGGATCGTATCAATTTCCCCAATGTTGAGCTCAATTTCTTTGAAAGCATAATCCCCTGGTTTCTTCAAAAAATGGTCGTATGACAAGCAGTCGGCCTGAGGCGTCGACATTTTGTCGGTATCAAATTGGCTATCCCCTTTCGCGCTTCTTTTGTGTAAGAGCGGCCCGGAAGAAATCATTCTTCCACCCGCTCGGCAAAGACTCCATATATGGTTTGAAAAAGTTATATCGCGCCAGGTTCTTAAAAAGAGCGACCTCTTTGCGAGCCCCTTTTGTACCGAGTTCATAGAGGTAGCTCATCTCCATCGAGTAAAGAATAACCTCAAGAGGCCGGCGCGCAGAAGTCTTTGTCGAGCGTCCTCGTAACCTTGCAAAGCATGGCGTTCGGGTTCAAAGCTGCGAAGAAGGCGACCTTGAGGTAGCGAAGGACTTGCCGTTGAAATTTTGTAAGCGGAGGAACAATCCCCATCCGCTCGAAGACCACTCTGTACATTGTAAATTTGAGCTCATCGTGCCAAGTCGCTATGTTCTCGTCTTTTTCCATGCCATCGACTTCTTGACCTTCAACGTAAAGCGGGCGGTCAAGTCTTGTTCGTCAGAAGTATTGCGGCGGACCTTACTCTATGGTTCCTAAAATTGCGAAACCAAGACATGTCTTGCTCGGCCGCTACATCGGGAGTCCATTTGCTCGGCCTTAAAGCGGCGTCTTGGGCCCTGCAGGCGCGCGCTTTGTAAGCGGCCCGGGTTCTCAACGGTTTGGATACCGGCACGAACCCGAGGTGGCGGTAGCTGAATTTTCGGCACTTTCCACAGAGATTTGTTCCACCCAGTCGGTCGGACCGCGGGAGGAAGTCGGAAAACGACATCGGTCGAACTTCGAAGTTTAGGCGGCCGTTTACGAGATTTTGAAGACGGCCGGTCGGGGCTAGAGATTACAGGTGATCCGTTCTTAGGCGGTGTGGCGATCTTCTTTGGGTGAGCTCGGTTGAGCCATGGCTTTAGCTTCTCGAAGCGGTAAAATTTGCGGAGATGCGGCGAGTTTGCATCGTCGGGCGAGTAAACTGCGAGAGGGGATGCGGTCAAGATCAAGCACACGCCGCGAGAGAGGCGACACAGTCGTCCCAGGCACGCTACCCCTCCATGAGTTGAAATTTCAAGAAAATAAGCAATTAAAGAAAGGCGTTAGTGTTACGAAAAGGTGGTAGATGAAAGCGAGCGCGAGGGAGCACGCAGGCGTACATTCTGGAGCGGCGGCGAGCGGGAGGCAGCCGAGCGAGCGGCGAGTCGTTCAGATTTTTGAGGCGAAGAATGAATGGAGAGTGAAGTGTGGTTTCCTTGAGCCCCACCACCTTATATAGTGGGCGATGGACACTTGGGCCCAAAAATGAAGAGCGCATCTCTCACCTCACCTCCTCATTACTCATTTTGGGGAAAGCGAAGAGGCACACCTTGGGAAGGCCAAGCGTCACCTCGGAAGATGTGAAGTCACGCCATTCAACGGCCGTCGCCTCTGCACTTATGGCTCCTCGAAGGTAGTCGAAGCGGCCAGAAGCGACCCGTCATTAAGGTCACATAATTTTTTCATGGCGCGCCCACTGCAGCCGAGTTATGGAGTAATTCAGCGATCGTTTCTTCCCGGCATCTCTCGGGGCGACAAATCAAGCCTTAGCGCCTACCCGACCCGGGCTTGGGGGTAAGCTGATGCAGGTGGGCTCGAGGCCCGATGCAACCTTGATATAAGTGATAACTATTGCTATAAATATGGCACGAATCTCAAGGTTCTAGGTCGTCATTTATTACTATTCACTATTCACTTTATTGATTCTTGACTTGGGCGTCGGAGTATCTTCGCAGGTACCACCCAGGCGCGACCAAGACTCTGACACCAAGACATTCAGCGACCGAGCTAAAACACTACATCAGCACTACATCGGTAGATCAGGAACGATCACCTTCCAAAGTGTTCTTTTTGGTTGGCGCCTTTTGATTGGGAGGCTTCCAACTAAAGATAATCTAACACATAGAGGAGTGTCTCTACAAGACGTATCTTGTCTTTTGTGCAGTGATAATATTATAACAATACCCCATTTATTTTTCGCATGATATTTTGTGTGGTCAGTCTGGCAGGAAGTGCATCAGTGGATTGGTGTGCAACCGAATATGGAGTTAAGTGGACTGCAACAATTTATGTGGTTTGGTAGGCTTGTTTCAGGAAAATCTTGCGGGAAATTCAAATCATTGATTTGGTTGGCAACAGTTTGGGTGGTGTGGTTGGAACAGAATCGTCATGTCTTTCACAAGATTAGTTCTAATCATATTTCTGTATCTAATAACATCAAACATACCACGTGGAGTTGGTTTGTTGGTCGTCTAGGAAAGAATTGTAATATGACGGTAGCCCAATGGTGGACTAATCCTTTGGATTGTATACATAATACATAGCTGATGAGTTTGCTTGTTGATGTTTGTGGGTTGCTGGTGCAGATTTTCTTGTGTTTTAGGTGCTGTTGCTGTTTCTGTATTAGAGCATTGTCAATGGTGGATGATTTCTGGTTTGGTGTCTTGCTGTTGCTGTTTTTGATATTGCTGTTTTTCGGAGGTTGTTGTTGTTGCTGTTCGCTGCTGTTACTGTTTGTTGTTTTGTTGCAGTTGCTGTTTGCTGTTTGGTATTGTTGTTGTCGCTGTTTGCTGTTACACTGCTACTATTGTTTGCTGTCGCGCGCAAGTTTGTTTTCGGAAGCTCGTTGTGGGCTGAATTGATTGACGCTATGGGCAGTTATTTTTTATGAAGAGTGCTGGATGTTGAATTACATTGGCAAATGAAGGATGTTGTTTCGTTTGCTTAGTTTTGTCGCTGTTTTTTTGTATTATGATACCCGTGTAATTGGCTTTGTCGCATTGTTCTCCTTGGGGGTACTCTTTTTCCCCCTTTGGTCTTTTTCCCATGAGTTTGGATCAAGGAGGTTTTAACGAGACCCCAATTTGTGCGGGTTGGAGTAGCCCTTGTACTCTCGTTAATACAATATCTCATTTATCGAAAAAATAAAATAAAAATTCATATTTTTTGTTCTACACTTTTTACTATATATTTTAGGCTTAAATATATGTTTGGCCCCTATAAATATGACCATAATCCATTTAGACCCCTGTAAAAAAAAGTTTTAAAATAGTTCTTACAAAAGCAGTTAAACGGATTTGTGGACAAAGATACAAAGATAAGGTAAAGGACAAAAAGAGGCTACTAACGTAAGATGATAGGGGTATAGAGAAAGATGACAGGGGGATGTGCTAACAAGGATTGGAGATTAACAAGGCTAAAGAAGAAGATGGTGTGGATGAGCATGATTAGAAAAATTATACCAAAAAGAAACCATCAAATAAATCAAACTTTATCTTTATTTATTATTATCTTGGAGAACATACATATAAAGACACATAGTTAATTACCACAATCTCCACCAGGTCCCCCAAACATGATAACATGTTTTAGGTTATCATCCTTATGATCATAGTACTTAACATCATAACAAGCAGGATTGTCAGCATAGGTCTCCACATTAAGAGATTCGTGATCTTCTCTATATCTATCCTTGTATTCAATTCGTGAAATGTAGCATGCATGCGTTGGATTTCCATCTGGCAAGTGTCCAGAACCCATTGGAGGACTATGGCCATTGTTACTAACTGTTTTACCCGTCCAACCACCATCATTTGCATAAAGCAACTTATTGGAAAATAATATTGCGGGAAAATATCCAACAAGTGTGTCTTCTACCTTTAGCCACCAATTATAAGTATGCGGGTCCTGAAACACCAAAGCAAAATAATTAATGAAGAGAATATTTTTTTTTAACAAAAAAGAGAATATTTGTTGTTCTACAAAAAAACTTTATACATACGAGATTATAGATGACCACTAAAGAAACCAAAACAATAAAAGCAATATATACAAAAATACTAATCTGAACCAGTCTACCAGATCTATCCCCTAGAAGATATAGTATAGCTCACACAGAAAATGCTCTTAACCCCTAGAAATACAATCTAGGGGGCCACACACCTTTCATAGAAAAGGCAATGGCTAGACTTAGCCTTAACCAAAAGTCAATTCCACGAGTAAAGCTTTACCAAAAAGAAATTCTCGGAGAGGTTATGAGTTTTATTTGAAAAAATCACCCCATTTTGAGTCTTCCAAATCACCTAGAGTGCAGCATGCCAGATCTATATAAGCCCCTTTCTACCTTCCCTAGGGTTGACCCCAGCAAACAGGATAGAGAATAAACTGGGTAGATCAGGCGAGAGCACGACAACCAAGCCAAGCCACCTAAACACTAAGTACCATAGTCTCACCAAGAACTCGCACCTCAGAAATAGATGAATCTCCAATTCCAAAGTCCCTCTGCAGAGGACACAACCTGTATCAGCTATATCAGCAATGACTTGCCTTCGAAAAAGGTCAGCCCGAGTTGGGAGCCTATTTAAGAGGACACGCCATGCAAAAGCAACTACCTTAGGCGGCACTCGACTCTTCCACTGATTATCTAAAGTAAACAACTCAATGGGGTCCTAACTTAGCGAGACTTGGGATGTTAGATATTAACAACTCATATGTTGATTGAATAGAGTAGACACCATCAATTAAGGCCTCCCAATTCCACTTGTCCTCCACAAAGGAAAGGAACACCTGAGCTAATAGTGGCATGAGCTCCCCCAGGAGCTCTTCTTCCTACACAAAAAATGCCCTCCGAAACCCAACTACCAACCCATAGCCCCTTACCTCAAGTACACTAAGATCCTTTTGGTTATAGATGGCAAAGAGCCTTGGGAAAAAAATCTTATGTCTCCAACCCAAACATTATGCTAAAAAGCAATTGTAGGCCCATTCCCAACCTTCTTAACCACACCATCAGAGAACCAATCCGAGAGCGATTGTAGCATCCTTGTGCTTGGTCTTTTTATTTGATACAAATTTTCCATTTGAAAGAAAAACTAAATGAGAAAGGTCTGGCTTTAGATTAAATCAAGTAAGAGGACTTGTCTATTTTATGAGTGGCAAATAGAAAAGGCTAAATATCGAAAAGAATTGGTAAATTGGCTTATAAAGTGATGGTAAAATGTTAAAAGCATAAATATTGAGCATTTTCTCCCCTCTTTCTTCCCGTACAATTGGAGAGATTGCAAAAGTACTAGAACAGTAATCCTTCTCTCTCTCTCTCCCATTTCTCCCAACCAAACATGAGAAAATCACTCTCTCTTCCCTCTTTCACGTCAAACAAACACACCCTTCAAGATCATGCAAATAAGCTAATTAATAAATATTAATAAGATATTAAAATCATAGGGTTTAATTACCTGTGCAAGGTTGAAGTTCATTTCAAACTGTGGTCCATCATAAATAGATGTATTACCAAGATGGACGAACATGCCAGGATAAATGCTTTGGCTAGTTTGCACAAAACCGGCACATTGCATATCGATGCATCCTGTATTTTGGATCCTATTTGACTGCAATTTTTATTAATAAAACAAAATAAATAAACTCCTTTTTCACATTACTATATAGCATTTCACTCTTGTAAAAAAAAAAACAAAAAGACATGTGTATTTATCTTTCGTTACCCATGATACGAACAAATGTGTTCTGTAATCTACATATACATCTGGATATACCTGCCAACAGTGTAGATTTAAGATATTAATTAAGGGTTTTGCAACAGAAATATTCTAGACTCTTGATAGAATAATTATATGAGAGATAAATTTGCAACAGAAAACCTGCCATCCTGCTTGGATAGTGTTAAAGTCAGCATCACTTGTTCCATTGGAAACCCATATATAAGCAGCACTCATTTGGCCAAATGTAACTGGCCGTGGATTATATATATTAAGAGTTCCTTGTATTCCATAATAGACTATATCATTTCTTATAGTCACTTGAGCAATCTGCAAACCAAATCATATTCACTAGTTATGACGATACCATACAAACACTACAAAAAAATGTCATTTAGAAACCGATTTTTCGGTCACTACAATGTTTAGTGAACTCTATTCTCTCCTATTTAAATATATATCAAATAGGTAGCTTAATTGGTGAACTATACAAAACGAGTTTGACGTAGGAAGTTTTAGGAATAATTCGAATCTTGGAAACTAGTATTTCCTTTTTTTCGACAACTAATTAATCACTAACATTTGTGTATAAAAAAATAAATCAAAATGAGTTTGGTATAGTGTTTTTGATCTAGCTTAATTACTAGTGTAAAGAAGAGCAGACTCTTAATAAACTCTTTATAATAGGTGAGAAAAGAGTTCACTAAGTTTGATGTTGTAGTTGAATATTTATTTAATTTATCAAAAAAACTTACATCGATACTGGTGAGTATGTTCCTGCAGACTATGTAAGTTTTTTCGATAAATTAGTGAGTTCTACTAGTGAGTTCTACTCACTAGCGAGAAAAGTATGTTCTGCGGACTATGGTGAATCCTTTGGTAGTTAGAAGAAGCCTACACACAGCGACAACCAAAAAGAATCATGGCTAAGGCGTAATATCTTCCACACTCGTTAAACCTCACAAGTCAAGGTTTGTGATGTCATCATCGATCTTTGGAAGGCTGTGAGAATGTTGTGTCAAACTATATGGTGGAAGAATTGAAGTTCTTTGGTAAAGGAGCATTCACATCCAAACAAGCTACAATGGCTCAACAAAGGGTAGTGAGGTAAGAGTATCTAAGCATTGTCTTGTATCATTTTCCATTAGTAAACTGTACAATGACCATTTATGGTGTGATGTTTTTCTATGGATGCTTATCACCTTCTTATTGAGAGACCTTCTTATTGAGAGTAGTATGGTCATACCAAGACTTATACTTTTGAGAAGGATGGAGTTAAAATCAAGTTGATATCCCTACCACCCAATGAAGTTGATGAAGGAAAAAAGGAATCCAAACCACTAGTGTCTTTGGTCACAAAGGAACCATTCAAGGTGACAAAAGAGGAAGCATAGACCATGAGTTTTATTCTATTGGTTGAATCAAATGAAGAATCCATCAACCCAAAGGAAATTGAGCAACAACATGCTGAATTATCAGATGTTGTACCATCAAAAATTCCTACAATGCGAGACATACAACATGTCATTGACTTAACCCTTGAACTAGCACTCAACAAAACTGTGCAAATGCAGACTAGAGAACAAATGAAATCAAGAAGTTGCATGAGCAAGAGATAATTAAGAAGAAAATTTCTAGGTATAAGACTCAGCAAGACAATTATCGCAAGTTGAATATGTTTAAAGTAGGAGACTTGGTATGGATACACTTGCGAAATGAACGATTTCCTAACAAATCAACTGCCAAGTTATATCTAAGAGCTGATGGTCCTTTAGAATTGCACAGAAGATCAATGATAATGCATACAAAATAGAGTTTCGGTGACTATGGAGTCTACAACCTTCAATGTTCTTTGATCTTTCACCATACATTGTGATGAGAACACTTCAACTAGAGGACAAGTATCCTCCAACCCAAGGAGAATGATGAAGAATCACATGGAAGTCTCTAAAAATAGAGAATAATAAAGAATATTAAGGAAGCTTCAAGACACTCTACTAAATAAGATGAAATTAAGCACTAAGAAAATCTCAACTTTTCTAGATCCTTCTATGTGAACTAGAATATCCATTTCTCTAGATTTTTCATTTGTAATAAATGCTTCTAGATCTTTCTATTTTATAATGTGAAGCCTTACATGAGTAATATATATAAATAGGGCTCATCACCAAGCCTTTGTCATTCAAGCAACAATCAAGCAATAACAACTTTTCTTGAGTATTTAGAGACTTCTCTCTTTTCCCACCCTTCCTTGTGTCCCTGAGCCACTTTCACCCTCTTTAGATGTTTTATTAACAAAATTATAAGCGTGATGCATACATGATTTGGATGCCTACATGTCTTCATCTTCATCCCTCACATGACATAATGTTATGTGTATTGATACTCTTCACTTTCCTTTAACAAAAAACATAGATTTATAGTAACCAAACATGTTGCATCAATAACTTCATTTCTTAGCAATCCTTCAATCTCTCGCAGCTGTAGCTCTAAATTTTAAGAAGAATTGCTACGAAATGAAGAAGTGAATATGAAAATTTTGGTGACTTTAAATCGAGGATTATGAAAGAGATGGGGGAAGAAGATGAATACACTACATAAAATAATATGATAGATGCAAATGAAGATACTGCACACCTAGCTAGGTCATGTGACCACATATATGTTTTGTTAATGGAAGGTGTTCCAACTGTAGTGTTCCAACCATAGTCCCAACATTTGTCTGCTATAGCCAACAGGTGAGTCTTCATGGCTTTATCTTTAGGTAAAAGGCGCCTTAGTGAGTTAAAAATATGCATATTTTTAAAATACCATTGACCTTGATTCTCAATCAATGTCAGACTATTTTAGTGTATCAGAATAGATTGAATTCCCATGAGTCAAGGCCAAGGGGCTAAAAGGCCTATATGGGACCCTACCTAGCGCGTCAATATTTTGATCGTAAGGGGTTACTATTCCAATCTTAGTTCTAGCATCATTTTTTTGAGATAATGTTGGCTTTGGCCCACGTGTTAGCCTTCACACGTTTTCCTTAGGTAAAAGACACTTTGGTGGATTAAGGCCATAGGTGTTTATAAACTATCCTTAGCTTGATTCCTATGTTCAGTGCGGAACTTTTTTGTGCGTACTAGAATGGAAGGTAAAGAGGGGTCTATAAATTGCGACACTCTAAACAATTTGAAACTTATAAAAGACCAGTTTAGGGGAAAAAAGACTGAAACTTTAAATTATATTAAAGGATGACATTAGTAATTTTGCCACTAACATTTCTAGAAACTAGTATTTTCCCCATGATCAAAAGTCATGTATAAATTAAAAATAAGCTTTCTTTAAAACTCTACCAAATGCTCTTAAGCTAGACCAAAAACTCCATACAAAACTCTTTTAATTTTATTTTAAATTTATAGACAAACGTTAGTGCTTACTTAATTTATAGACATGAAGACTCACTTGTTGGCTATAGCGAGTCTTAAGTACGCACTAACATTTGTCTATAGATTAAAAATAAAATTAAAAAAGTTTTAATATGGAGATTTTAGTCTAACAATAACATTTGGTAGAAGTGAAACTCTTTAAAACTCTTCATAAAAGGTGGGAAGAGAGTACAAAGTTTGATGCTGCAGCTAAATATTTATTAAATCAAATTTTATTTGTTTAAAAGAAAACTTACGTGAGTGCCGGGACTATCTTGAGTCAGGGTACCAATATTATTTGCACGTATGAGATCTTCTTTGGTTTTCCTTTGGACAGGAACCGTTCCTTTAGGGCACAAATCCTTCCAAAGTTTAATCTTTGAATTATATCTAGCTGATCCATGACTTGCCTTTGCTTTTGTTCTTGTATACTCAAAGCTAGGTTTCAACTGCAATTACGCCAAATAAAATAATAATAATTATTACTGTTTTAAAAAATAGATAGGATGAGATTTTAACCAAAAGAACTAGTCGGAATATATTACGAATTTAAATATAAAGATAAACTATATATTACGAATTTAAATATAAAGATAAACTAGTAGGAAAATATTAACCAAAATAACTAGTTGGAATATATTTTCTGATGAGGATGGAGCACCTGGATCTTATGATTCTTGAGCAAAGGATTGTCAAAAGCTGCTTGTTTATTAATATCTATACAATCAACAATTCTTCCAACTTCTGTCTGCAGAAACCAACAAATCAACACAATATATAATTACAAGAATATTGATCATCTAATAAGGTGAAACATTTAAGAGATGAATTTGAAAAAGATGAGAGCATGAATGATGATGATGATACATGAATGGTCTTGATAGGAGGCTTGTTGATGACTTTCAACTGTTTCTCCAAATCTAAATCATCATTTTTTGGCATCCATCCATCTGCTTCGTAGTGTTTTGTTGCAATGCACAAGCAAAGCAACAAGACATTAATCACCATTTTCATAAGGGAAAATATATGAACTATTGGATGTGGGTTATTTATCATATATATAGTAAAAAAAAATTGTATTTCCTTTCTTCAAAGACCACCAACAAAACTAAGAAAGTCAATGGTGCATAATGACAATATTCGATGTTATATTTAATAACTACCATAAATGTTATTGTCAAAAAAAAACTACCATAAATGTGATAATTAATTGTGTCAAAAAAATAAATGTGATCATAAAACTTTTAAAATATAACATTTCTTTTGATTTTTGGAAAAATAAAGTGTAAGACATTTAAATAATAACTTTCCCTTTCACTTTTTTTTAAACCATTGTATCCTACACGACGATTTTAGAGGCTAATCCTTCGAGGTATCAGATATCCATTTAAGAGGTTGGCCACTCCCGACAAATGTTTTCATACATGCCAGTCGAGAGATCGAACCTAGGACCAAATAGTTAAGCGACTCAAATATCTACCACTTGTGCCACCTCATGTTGGTACACATTCCTTTTCACTTTGGACGTAAAAACACATCACTCTCTTTTAACAACTACTTAAATGTTTGGACATAAATGTAATTTGACATTTTAATTTTAATTTTTTTTAGTATTTATTTCTCTCCACAATTAATGTCTCACTAGTGCGTATGACCCGTGCGATGCACGGGTATACACCAACTTGTTGAAAAAACTTGAAAATTTAGAGGTATTATATATGTATATTTTCCTTAAACAATTTTATATCAATCATGTAAATATAACTATATAAATAATAATAATAATAATAATAATAATAATAATAATAATAATAATAATTGTATTATAGTTGTATAATTATAGATATGAATTATGCATATTTAATAAATGTTGAGTAAATTAATAATATGTATGTCATTTGTTGATTGCTAAGACTTTATAATAAATATTTAAATAAACAATCTATTTAGTAGTAGAGGATTGCCATGGTTAATAATATAACTTATTAAAAAAATCGGAGGGGAACCATGGTTAATAGGAGCAAAGGATTGCCATGGTTCCCCTTTGATGTTTTTTAATACTATAATAAATATTTAAATAAGCAATCTATTTAAGTAGATCACGGAGGTTAATAGGAGCGAGAAGGATTGCCATGGTTCTCCTCGAATTTGTTTGCTCTCTTCCGTGGCATGTGTAATAAGCATTTTGAGTCAGGAGTCATCTTTGCTAGATGGATCGTTCAAAAATCAAGATGAATTATTATTTATGTTAGTTAATGTAGCATTAATTCATGTTAGTCAAGTACTAAAATACCACATATTTAGTTGTTTTGGGATAAATGAAGTCAAACTCAAAAAACTTTTTGGCACAATTAATTCATACTTTGGGATTTTAAAAGACAATAAACATAAAGGGTACATTTGGAAAAATTGTGTGAATTATATGTTGGGTTTTTAAATGTACCATTGTTTATGATAACTAATAGAAAAATAAATAATTTATGTTTATGATAACTAATAGAATAAAATTGTAACTATACACTAATAAAGTAAAGTTAAAAGTATTAAAATATACTTTCCTATTGAAAATATATCAAAATTAAAAATAAACAAACTTTATGAAACAAAATGAATGAGTATATATGTATAAAATTAAAAAAAAAATTATGTTTTTTCAAGTGGGTTTAGGGCGGGCCAGGGCGGATATCAACATCTATGAACCCATCCCCGTCCCAGGTCAAAGCGGGTTTCCCCCGTAAAACTCAGGTTGGGATCGGGTGGGTGGGGTCAGGTTTCGTTGTCATGCCTTGCAATGTTGTTGGTATGGGGGGTTCCTATGGGTATTTAATTTCTCAGAACAAAAACATAAATTCTTTTCGATAAAAACACATATTGTTTGTGTATAGAGGACACTATGTCCTTGCATGTGTTGTTTTCTGAAACTATTTTGTTTTGGGAAGTGAAGAATGTTGTTTCACCAGGAGATTTTCACGCATTATCATTCGTGTTTTGTGCATTGTAATTTTACGATTTTATGTGTCTTTGGCATAGGCAATGGAACAGGAGACAATGGGGTGATGGGTCTTGAAGCTCCGTTCATTGATCGAATTCGGTAATATTCGGTCTATCATTTTCACCTCTACTATCTTGCTTTCTTATTTGCTATGTTCCGTTTATAATACTCTAATATGAACCAACATAGTGCATTGACGAAATTGAAAAAATAACCCCAATATCGATGTTAGAGCATGTAGTCATTTTTTGGGCAAACAATGTTCATTAGTTAAAAAACTCAACGACTTTAAATGCAAGAAAATGACTTTAGTTGATTCATTTCAATTTTATATCAATTAATTGTAGATTTGATTCCAAAATTAAAAATTAGAGGTGCAATTAATGCGCTATAGTTATAGAAGTTTTTTCCTCAATTTATTTTTGAATTATTCTTGTTTATAATAATCATAGTCAGCACATTAAGTTTTATATGGTGAACCAATAGAAGAAAGCGACAAATAGGCAATTTTAATTTGACATGAAAGGTTTTTGCTAGGTGGACCAATAAGAATGAATGTTATATTTGTTTCCTTTCAGAGGATATTTTCGTAAATGTATTATATATAGATAGATATAGATATAGATATAGATATAGATATAGATTAGAACCACATTTTCTCTATGATAACGTCATATGTGTCTACTGCAATTGGGGAGCAACCCATCATTTAGAAGATTGAGAATGTAAAAAGACAAAATATCCTACAAAGGTGAAACATGGAAAATTATTAGTGTGCAAAGACACCCAATATATAGTAGATAAATTTTTCATTAAAAAGATCACAAAAGGCAACCAAACAGCTTACCAAGAATGAATGTGGAATTGAAAAATTGACAATCCATGTGTGCGAACCTCAAATCTGTAATTAAAAAAATGTTATATGAGTGGAGAAAAAGATGGATGTTTATTGAAAAAGTATTAGCTACTTGGCGCCTTGGACTTCACTGCGGTGATGGCGCGTTTCAGAAGCGCATCTGTCACTCACGAGCTCTGCGGCGGTGAGTGAAAAAGCTCTTGCCTTGGTTTGTGCTTTACGACGTGATGCAGTTCATGGAGGGATATCGACTGCTGGCATGCATCACGTCGCCTCGAGAGGCCGTGTATCTTTGCGGCGGCTACTGCAGCGCTGTCCGCGTCGCTTGGAGTGCTGCTTTGTAGTGGATGTGATTTTTTTGGCCAGCGATGATCATGTTCCCGAGCTTTTTCCATACAAGGCAAACTCAAATTTCGGTGGAATCACGATCGCGACTAGTTACTGTTCCAATGATCCTACTCGGTGCTCGAGCAATTGCGAGCATTTGTTTAGATTTGATGCCGACTTACATCAATCGAATGTTTCTCAAAAAAGGTAACGGATGTCAAATCTTTTGCCCAAGTTTTGATGGGATCAGATAACAAGACCACGACATTCCTATTAGTCAACTTCTTTGCAGTGTTTCAAAGGAGATGATTTATCTATCTCGATTCTGAAGAGGAGGAGTATAGGTGGTTTGGAAGAATGCAAAACACACCTTCATTGAAAAAATTTACTCTCAAAGGGAGATGCTCCTATCAAGTTAGACACTTTGAAATCCAAACTTCAAGCTCTCTGGCATCCAACAGGTAAGAGGGGACTGATTTCTTTAGGGAAAGGATACTATGAGTTCTCATTTTCTTGTGTCGATGATTTACGAAGAATCCAGTTGCAGCCTTCTTTGCAGTGCAAACCAGGACTGCTTTGATTGTTTGCTTGGCAGCCTGATTTTAATCCTTCCAAGATCAAACATACAAATGCTCAATGCTGGATTAGGCTTACAGGTTTGGCTCAAGAATATTGGAGACCCAAAATTCTTTTTGCAATTGCTAGTTGTGTTGGAATTCCACTTAAACTAGATGATACAACAAGCAAAAGTCCTTTTGATAGATCTTTTGGTCACTTCGCTCGTGTCTTGGTTGATATAGACCTGAAATCAAAACTTAGGGATCACATCCTAGTTGAGAGGTCGGGCTATGCCTTCTCAGTTGTCATTGAGTATGAAAACTTGCCTTCCTATTGTTTGAATTGCAATACTGTTGGTCACACCAATAGTGTTTGTAAAGGAATGACTCATCAGGTAAAACAGGTGTATGTGCCTAAGCACTTGACTCCTAATAATGAGAAACCTCAGCAGCAAGGGGATTCTTCTATCCCTAAGCGTACGACTCTTACTAATGAGCAATCTCTGCAACAAAGGAATTCTTCTAATAATGAGCAACTCTCCCAGCCTCAACAGCAGCAAGAGTACTCTTCTAACAATGAGCAACCTACTCAGATACATCACCAACAAGGGGATCCCTATTCGATGGAGCTTAGAGAAAATGGGACACATTCTACCGATGAATCAAATATCCCTGTCTCGGATTCTGCGGTTGTTGGTAAGCCTTTGACCCAGCAGGGATTCTGAGAAGTCGACTAGCACATCTGCAGCTCGCCGAACTGATAGTGATTCCACTCAGCCTCCCACCACCAAGCTTGACTCGCTTTCCTCAAATAACTCTTCGGAGGAGGTTCATTCTCTAACACGGTGAATGTGCGACCCTACCTTAGAGTATGCTCTAGTGGTTGATTCCGACATAAGCATTTCGGGGAAGCATTGGGGTGATGTGTCAGATGATACGGATGACCACACTGTGGTGGATAAGCCCAGTCAGGTGGCGTCCACATCCTAAAAGAAGAAACACAGAAAGAAATCGGCTCAGAAAACAACAGTATATAACACTCGCTCAAAGAATAACTCTGTGGCTGTGTTCCTTTTTCCGTTTTGATCTGATTTATAGGTTATTGTTTTTTCTGACTATCTATTTATAGCCAGAGCTTGGTTGGTTTTTCCGTTAGTAGGATTGTTTATCTATTTTTGGTAGTTTGGTTTTAGGCTTTTGTCTAGCCTACAGGTTGCAGTGTTTTAGGGACTCTGTTAGGGGCTCTCTATTACTCCATCAAAAAAACTCAAACAGAAACAATAAACAATCCTGCTACCCCCCTTCGCTTTTCTTTGTTTTTTCCTTTTCTTATTTTTTTAATAAATTCGGGCTTTGCCTGTTTGCTAAAAAAAGAGAACTTAAATATACAAATCGCATAAATAATTTAAAAAATGCAAAGAGGACTTAGCACATCTTCTCTCTCATTTTTCGTGCTCTCTCATAACCCATATCTCTCTTTAGTTGGAAACTGAAGCCCAGGAAAAAAGAGTGGGTGAGAAGAGAGTGATCTTATAAGAAGAGGAAGTCCATTGAGTACAATGAAACCATTTTTGAACTAAAAAATAAAACCATAACAACTCCAAAAATATGGACTAAAATGGAAGAAGAATGAAATCGGTTTGGGTTCAAAATATGAAAATATGGAAAGAGATAAACCCAGAAAATGAGCAGAGAAAAATCGACGAAGAAAGAATTGAAATCATTAAAGATGCAGGAACACACAGAAATGGAAAAAGGGAAGATGAAAAAAGATACAAAGAATATCAACAAAAATAGAATAATACACTTGTAGAAGAAACCACAAATTATAAAATCCAAATGAATATGGATGTGTCAAATTAATATGGATGAGGTCTATTTATGCTAGTTTGCATGTTTTGATGATCAAACTGAGCATAATCCCTCATAGGTCTATCTCTATCATTAATCATACCTATGTGATCCATGTGGATGAGATTTTCTCTATGATCTTCTTCTGTAGCATGATGTGAACCAGGGCCTCCTCTCACTGAGTGTGGCCTTGAGCTTTGTTCTTCACTGATGGACATGTTGCAAGCTTGTTGATTTTGCTTTTGGAGTCTTAGCAATCTCTGAATCTTCTTTCTATTTACGGATCTAAGCTATATTACGGTGTCTGTTTACAGTCTGTACATATACTAAAGCACCATGTGTACATTGTGAAACTACAAATACAGAATTATATACAACACTAAATTACTATATATCATAATTTTAAAAAGAATTTACTTCAATCCCCGGCAACGGCGCCAAAAACTAGGTGTATGGAAAATACACTTGTGTGCAAGTATACACAGTCCAAAAACAAGTAGTAAAAAGATCGATTGAAAAAGATTGAAAAACTCACAATATAAAGTAATAAAGTGTAAGGTAACTAAGTAACAAATAATATTGGAGTTTATGTGATCACAACTAAGTTAGATAGAAAGCAAAGTATAAGTGTTGATAATGAAAATGAGAAAATAGTTGGAATGTCTTCATCAAGTAATTTATTATTAAGTGTTTGATGCGTTATGTGATCTGTTGCCTTTGAATCTTGTTGCATTAATTATATGCCTTTCAGTCACTTTTTTTCAGAGTTTCATTACAAGCTTCCTATGTCTAGGCATGCTAAATAGGTTCATCTTGCCTTTGAAAGTACCACAGTTTCACCCTATGGACTATACTATCCTATTGTTACCTCAAAATTTAATGATTACATTAAATGAAGCTTTAAATGGGGTTGACTTCACATTTAATAATGTTTTGGAGATAACGAGTCAATATTCAAGCCAATTCACCATCAATTCGGCGGGAAAGGTATGAAAGTCGCGACAATGTGAATGAGCTTGGCGAGCTCAGCTCTTAAAGCAAGAAACCCGACAAGAGAAGGCTCAACTCTTCGACAAGCGAGGGTTCAACACGCGCGTAAGCGGTTTCTGAGCGTTTTAGTCGAAATGCAAAAAATGTGATTAGTAGGCGATTACTTCTCCTTATTTCTAGGAAGCGATTATCCTTTTTCCACGTTTGTTTCCAAGAGTATAAATACTCTTTTGTAATAGGAAATCGAGTCCTGACATTTCACAAGAACTCACGAAAACTCAACTTCAGTGGCAAGCAGCAGGTGAAAGCAGATTCATTATGCGTGTTTGTGAACCACTTTACTTTCAATTTTATGCAATCTTCAATTTCTCTTTATATTTATTGCAACTACTACTTTTGCTTTACTTTTAATCTTGTTCCTCGCACCATTTCTTTTGTTCTTAAGATCGTTGAAAACACAAAAACACAATGGCAATTGTCAAAGAGATTTTCTAGTTTGATCTCACAATCACAATATTGAAAAGTAGTGATTGGTTGCTAAAAACACCCGACAAACAAATTGGCACGCCCGATGGGACCTTTGCCATTGATTTTGTGTTTGTTACGTTGCGTGCGTGTATTTGTATGCACTTGAGGAGTGGTAGAATGAGTGCGTACTAATTCTAACAATGCCTCTAGTTCTAACCACCTGTGGTATCGAGGGCAAAGGAACAACCATGGATTACGTAAGTGTCGGCGTTGGGAATGTTGCGGGGACAATGGCCCGATAACATCAATAGCGGAGTTCCTCGATATCGATGACCAATGTTGGAGTCGACACAATCTATGTCTTTGCCACCAAATGTAGGACTTCCTTCTAGTCCTTATATAGCAGCGAGGAGCAGTTTAGAGACACGTTTCGAATATGAGTCTACCACCATATCACTTTGGTGTATATGGCATGCCCTCTTTGGAATGCCACATGTTTCGACCTTTTCTCCTACGCATGTTTCTTACGAAGGCGCGCTTGGTGAAATCCTCTGCATTAACCAATGCGTCCTTGTTGGCATTAAGACAACAAGTAGGAAAATAATCATGATATGGTTAATATGCTAACTTGACAAATTGGTACCGTTTTTAATCCATTAATTCGAATACCAATACAAGTTACCAAATGTTAGCAAATCAAATGGGTAGGATTGCGATTTCTTTGGGGCTCCTACGGGAAATAATAGGCAAGTACCCAATTGTGGGAATAATGCGCCTAATACCCCACAGAGATCGATTCTTGTCGAAGCCCGAGGCGATTGTAGGAGAACAACGAGGGATGGGAAACCATGTTCTGAAGTAGTTATAGTGCTTGAAACCAAAGCGGCGATGAAGTTGTTCGACAAGTGCAGCGAAATAACGTTTGCGCTCAAGATAACATAGCCACTTTGGTAGAAACCATAATGGCGCAAAATGGCCTTAACATAGGTTTACATAGGCCTAATTTCATATCACTGCTTGTGTGAATATGTGTTGCAAGCGAAATTGCCAAGAGGTTGGAAAATTCCCAAGTTTACTAAGTTTGGGGTGATACCAATGAGTCTCTTGTCGAACATATTGCCGTTACATGTGAGAGCGGGGATATAGCCCAAAATGAGAATTTGAAAATGAAATATTTTCCAAACTCTCTAACTAAGAATGCCTTTCACGTGGTTTACCACATTACCCCCTGACTCTATGTATACATGGGGGCAATTGGAAAAAGCTTTTCATGAACAATTTTATATGGGCGATCGAAGATTAGTCTTAAAGAATTGGTCGGTGTTAAACGTAAAATGCTGAAGCTATTGATGATTATTTAAATAGATTTAGGCTATTAAAGGCTAGGTGTTTTACACAAGTGCACGAGCATGAGCTTGTCGAAATGGCTGCGGTGGCCTTGATTATTCAATTAGAAAAAAATTGGATACTTCTCATTTGAGAGACATGGCCTGACTAGCGAGATAGAGTTCGACGAGTTGAAAGGCTCAAAGAGGAAAAGGCTAGAGTGAATAAATTCAATAAAAAAGAAAACTCGGTTGGGTTTCATAAAAAAAGAAAATAGCCTATGTTGATGAGAATTCTACTTCGCATTTGGTGATGTCGAAGCGAGAGAAATAGATGTGGTGAACTTAAGCTGGTCCTCCTTATGCTGTAAATTATTAAGGCTGCAAATGGGAATAATCCTATAGAGCCTAAAAATGATAGATTTGTGCACAAAAAGCGTACACTTTTGATGTTACTAAATGTGTGAAATTTTTGATCATTAATGTGATGGCCAAATAATAGTGCCAAATGGCTTTGAAAGTACCTCCTCCGACAGAGGAAGAAAAAGGGTTCTTGTAAGTTTCATAATTTTTGGGACATACAAGCGACCGTTGTGTACTTTTAGGGGACATAGTTCAAAAGGCAATTGAAGAAGGAAGACTCAAATTTGGTGATAAAAGAACAAAGCTCAATGCGGATCGACCTTTGATCCACTCCATCGAGTGCGAAGCCATGTATGCGAGCCAATCGAAATGAATATAAGCATGGTTGATGTGAAGATGGTAGGTTCTCCTAAACACATCAAACCTTCTCTGAGACAAGCTCAAAAGTGTCGTACAAATGGGTGATCTTTGTACAAAAAACTACTCGGGAAGAGTATGGCGAAAAAAATGCAGTTGGTATACCCTAAAAATTTGAAGAGGAATTGATAGATTTCCTCAATAGGTGCAAGTTAAAAACTACGAGGTAATGTTGTGCCCCGGATGTGTGCTATTGTTTTTCGACAAGAGGAGGCGGCCAAGAGTGTTGAAGGCTATGGAGTTAAACTGACCTCACGAAAAGAAATGGCTAGACAAAAGGCCAAACTTGGTTTCAAAAGAGGACCTTCCTTATAAGGTTAAGAATTCGAATAGACCCCGACAAGCAAGCAACAAACTGCTAGTAAGAATACAACTAAGAAGGAGTTTGTGTTGTCAACATACACGCCAAATCGTTTGTTCCAATGGCAAATCCTCCAAGCGAAAAGTGGATACATCTTTGGTTGTAAACACTACGGGAATGTTGTTCCATAAATTTGAAATTTGTTAAGCCAAATACAAGTGAAATTTGCAAAATATAATTCTGAAATAATTATAAAGGAAAGAATCCTATGACAAAGACTACGATGGCGTCGTCGTTTCAGCGCAAAGAAGAAAGCAACACTTGTTGCCAATGGCGACGCCGGGGAAGTTGAAGGTGCTAAGAATATGACTCTAAAGCGAGTGGGGACTACGAAAGTGAGTATAGGTCTTGCCTTGACGGTGAATCTTTGGAAATAAGGCCAAAGGTAAAGCCATTGTCTTTGGAAAAGCCTAGAAGGCTGCAATAGAAAGAATTTTTCCTCCTATCACCTTTGAAAAACAAAGGCGTCGAATTTGACATGGATGAGGACATAACTTGATTTTGAAGATTACGAAGCTAGTTTTGATGTCATATGCAATGTGGTATCTATTATACCCGGTGAATATGATGTTATTACGATTCCTAATGATGTCGAGGAAAATTTTCTTGAAGATATAGCTAACGATAAGCGGTTTGTTATTATGTGATGAACAGCGGTTGTGTCGAAGACCAAATGGCTACTTTCGAGAAGCGGATGAAGGCATGCAACATCACTTAAAGCCCTTTATATGTTCAAGCCAAAGTCAGCGGCGTGGGTATCAACAAGATATTGGTGGATGGAAGTCTTTGCGATGGCTTTGATGCCTCAGCGTTGTTGAAGACAATAGGGATGTTCGACCACGGACCTCGAACCTCATAATATTGTCTTAACCAACTATGAAGGCAAATCGGCGATCTTTGGGAAGTAGTAGAAGTTGAGATAGTGGTAGGCCTTTGTCAAAAGAACCACTATGTTTTTGTCATAGCTCTAAGGCAAGCTATAATCTGCCTTGGTAGGGAATGGATACATGGAGTAGGTGTTGTGCCTTCAAGTCTACATCAAAAATTGGTGATGTGGAAAGAGAATGGTCTAGTGGAATCGTCGAAGCGGACGAGTTATTTTCTTCTTGATGTGAACAATGTCACCAAGGAAAATTTTGAAAAGCAAATGGCGAACATTGCGCCATGTACATCTTCTAATCAAGCATATACCTCTTACGATAATGTGCTTTCCTCGGTTCACCTATACCTGACCCATGGTTTTGTTTGGGAAAGGAGGTAATAGAAGATAAAAGTGTCTATCTGAAGGTGTTCTACCTCCAGCGAGGATGGGACCTTTGAATCCTAAAAAGGTTTAGATGCGATTGCCCGATGGCAGGATAGAATTACGGCCTTGTTTCTTTGGTGTTTTTAGCAAACAATCACTAGTTTTCAATATCGATTTGTGAGATCAAACTAGAAAATCTCTTTGGCGATTGCCATTGAGTTTTGTGTTTTTCACGTGCGTAGAAACGATAAATAGTAGAGAGAAAGCGGATTGAAAGCAAAATAAAAGCGATAAATGCAACGAAATGCAACGAAGGTAAAAAGAAAGTAAAACTTTGCATTAAATGAAGAAAGGAAAATGGTTCACCAACACGTACAAAGTATCTGTTTCACTCGTGTTTCGCTTTGGCTTGGAAGTTGAGTTTCTCAGAGTGCTTGTAAAATGTGGTGACCTCGATTTTCTATTACAAAGGGGTATTTATACCCGTAGGAACAATCGTGGGGAAAAATAGCGCCTCCTAAAACTACGGGAAATGCTTAGCCTGCTGGCTAACTGCTCTGCACTTTCGACTAACCCGTTGTCAGCAGCAATGAAGTGTTGAGCCCGGCTACTGTCGAAGTGTCGGGTCTTCTCTTGTCGAAGGTTTCTTGCATTACTTGCTTCATGGCTTTGAGAGCTAAGCGTGTCGAAGCTCACTTGCACTCCTTGCACTTGTCTGTCTTTCCTGTCGAATTCATGGTGCATTGACTTGAATATTGACCTATGGCCCCAGAACAATATTAAATGTGAAGTCAACTCCATTTAAAGCTTCATTTAATGTCTTTGCCGAGAAATTTTGAGGTAACAGTTGCCCCCAAAAAAATGCTTTTCGGCGGAATAAGGAAAGGAGTTAAGAAAGGGCATTTTTGAATCTTGTGCAAGGGTCACTTTTACGCCTTTTGCACTTCAGCGGTGGTCGAAAGAAGCGGTCATCATTACTTGCGCGAGTAAAGCGAACCGTTTTATTGGCACCGCGTTGCATAATTGGTGGGCCATCACGTCTCTGGCGTCATAAGCGTGCGAGTTATGGCGAGCGTGCCAATAGCTGTTGCTTCCAAACATATATAAAGCGGCTACTGACCGCTTCAAATTCCTCTTTACTCGGTTTGAAACCTTGTGAAGTTTTTACTGCGTTCTTCGTCCTGCGTTTTTGCGAAAAACCTCAAATTTGCCAAAGTTTCAAACTTTCGTACTTTTCCTTTACTCTACACGATTCAACTCGCATTCACTTTCTCTTACTTATGGCTTCATCGTCTGTTTGTAGTGATGCAACTTTGAGAGTTCAAAGAGGAATAGCGAACCCGAAGCGCTCGAACCCTAGATGGCCGTTGATGAACGACATCAACGGCGAGCGATCTACCCAGCTGGCGGACTCGGTACTAATCCCCGCCTACTGAGGTTTATACCCGTGCTTACTTGGGTCCTCTGCGATATTTTCTTTGGAAAATCTTTGAAGTTTACGAGATTTTCCCTAGCCACGTTCGCCTTCAACCTAGAATCTTTGCTGAGACCCCTTTTCACTTAGAGTTTCTGACTAACCCTTCTAGGGTTTTTAGGTCTGCTCCTTGGCTCGACCAACAAAACTACATAGGCGGCTTGACAAAGTAGAAGCTAAAAAGCCAAAATCTGGAAGAAGCAGGGCATCTTCGACCTTATCCAACTGTCTAGGTATGGGCCCAAATATGATAGCACCCTACTTTTGGCTGCTATGCAGTTCTGGGACTGTACTACTCATAGCCTCCACTTGAAGTGTGGCATGCTATCCCAGCTCTGCTAGATGTGGTTTGCCATTCTGAACTGAAACCCTTAGGAGAGACCTTTGATCCCACACGTCGACTATGAATACGGTTTCAAATTCAACAATGCCACCTTCGCCCACTTACATTCTTTGAGCACCATGGAAGCGACAACTGCGGAAGTGTGCGCTATAGAACATGTAGCCTTTCTAACTCTGTGGTTATCTATTTTCGTTTTACGCACACGCTCCTCCAAGTTTCCAAAACTTACATCCCCCTGGCATGTCAACTCCATGAGCGAGAAGACATCGACCTTGCCAAGTTGATTTAGGCTCTCTCTACCCGACAACTTGATAATCTTTGTTATAGAGTTGAAAGAGAATGAACCGACCACCAAGTTTTTGGCCCTGGCCCACTTATGCATTTATTGCAATTGTGTACATTGCCCACTTTTGAGTCTCGACTAAACTTGTATATCCCCAAGTGCCGCTCATTGGCCGTGGAGACTAAGCGATCTTGAAGGGATTCGATTGGGCGCGATTTAGGCCTAAGCAAGCAACCACTACTGTAGAAGAATCCTTTCTAGCCTATTTGAAATCTTCTTGAAATGTGCCACGTTTCTGATTCTATGGCTCCCTTTGTCGGAGGTCTTGTGGTCAACATGGTTTAAACAATTTGTTTCCTTCCCCCATACATCGAACTCTTGAGAAGTTAACCGCATTTGGCAAGCTTACCTTTCTCCTTCTATCCTCTCCACAGGCTCACCACAGCGAAACAAAAAATAGTTTGGGAATTACTAGATATTTCCCAAGTTATTTTCTTGAGCGATTTAGGCTTTGCCAAATTCGACTGCCCGAGTGTGCTTTCCACGGCGAGAATTTACAAGTCGAGAATCGAGCGACTTATAAACAAGCCTTCAAAAATTCCATTCTGAGCTTTGAACTTTGAACCTCTCAAATTCAATCAGAGGTTTTCATGCCTTTGAGAAATTTCATGAATGGTGGGTGGTTATTACACCAATCTTTCTTTGGGGAAACCATCGACACTTTTCTTTGAAAACATTGTGAAGAAATTGGTATGACTTTCCGCCGAACAACCTTTGGTAAACACTTTTAAACTTTCAAAGCTTTCTAAGTCTTAACCACTTGTAACTTGGCTTCATTTCCATTTGCTTACCAATGTTTTCGACATTTTTAGAAAAACACGCAACAAAGTTGAAGGTCGAGGTAAACAAAGCTACCACATCAAAACCTCCTCCCAGTCATGAAGAAAGTGGCGGCCAAATCCCATTCGGACAACACTCCAAAAAGGTATGGCACTTTCCACTTATCTTAAATTGTGCATTGACTATGGCTTTTATTCATGTCGGAAATTTCCTCGGTGACAACCCAAGCAGCTAAAACTCTTCAAAAGCCCAAAGCCAAAAAGAAATTGGTTATTCCCTCGGCTCACAGAGGTACTCTATACACCTTATTACATGTCGAAATTCCTCTTGATTTTATCATCTACTTATTTGTGGCATCACTGTACCATAACTTGATTTCTTTTGCGGGACCTTTGAAAGTGATGACAACATTCCTCTCACTCGGAGTCGAAGAAAAGGGCCTTACGAATCTCGAAGAGGCGGCTCGAGGCATCACCATCAGGAGCCATACAGATCGCCTTCTTCTCCTCAATCAAGAGGCTTAAGGTACATGAGGTAACTTTCCTTTCGGCGTCATTTCGTACCTCTTTGATCTTCACCATTCGAGTTCTAACTTAAATAGTATTACTCCTTTGTAAGCGGTGGCGGATTACTTGTCGACAATCCTGCTGCCGAATCTTTGGTGAGGTTCTTTGGCGGGAATTGTCGGCTCGATGCTTCCTTTTCGCCGTCGCCTCGAGGTGTAATTCTTTGAAGAAGTTTTCAAGCACTTGTTGACCACAGGATTCCTATTTTGAAGAGCTTGTTCGAATCTTGATAATATGGAACGGAGGTTTGTTGTCGAAGAAAATGTTCAAGTTCAGAACCCACCATCCCGGAAATCGAAAGGCAAGAAGTGGTGGCTACCTCTGTTGAAATTCTGCGAGAGAATATGGTTAATCAAGAACAAGAGGAGCCCGGAATGGAGAAGTACGCAAATCAAAGCGCTTACGCGAAGAGTCATCCAACGGCGCTATTAGCGATCACGAGTTGGCGAAATTTGAAGAAAGCCAGATCCGTTGGCGACTTTGAAAATCATGCTAAGTCTTAAAAGCTCGTCAGTTAAGCGATTTGCGGCTCTTGAACAACTCTCTCGGTTCCATTAATCGAGGAAACAATCGAAAGCCTACTTCGCGGTGAAAGCGCGGAGTTCTAGAAGGGGATGCGGTGGCGAATATTGAGGTGATCCATGCTGTGTATCTTGAGGTAAAATCCCTCATTCATAAAATCACTAAGTTGGATCCTCCCAGAGACCTCCTCACCTTTTTCATGGAGTTCGGTCCACTCTTGAACAACTCTCCCTCTTGATCAACCAGCGGTCGAATGTTCTCAAGCAAAGGCTCAAGAAAATCAACTCTGCGAGCGGCGCTTGCCTCCTCAAAGGCGATCAAGGCGACATAGAAGCTCACCGAAGCCCAAGCG
Source organism: Oxytropis ochrocephala (assembly GCA_020916435.1). Taxonomy (NCBI): domain Eukaryota; kingdom Viridiplantae; phylum Streptophyta; class Magnoliopsida; order Fabales; family Fabaceae; genus Oxytropis; species Oxytropis ochrocephala. The sequence goes on along the minus strand of CM037093.1, from coordinate 37,540,537 downwards.
ACCAATGATGAGCAAGCAATTCTTTGAATGGGATCACGAGAGATTCTGGCGTATTGATGAAGAGATCGAACACTCCGGACTAAGTTGTCAAGCGCTAAGTATCGAGGAAGGGCTTGATTGTCAAAGGATGAATCTTTGCTTAGCCGTCCATCAAAACAACGAAAGCAATGGCGGCCGTAGAACATACGGAGAAAGGTGACCCGGCGTCAAGCCAATCTTCTTTGAACTTGACAAAAATTGGCACCTTCTTGACACTTCTATCTCTTTTGGCGCCAACGATACGGAGAGGCATAAGTCAGCGTTGTCGAACTAAGGTCTTGTAATAGTTTAGAACCTTTGAAATGGCTATGTAATTTTGACATTTCATTATACATTTACCATTTATGAACAATTTTCGTTTTATCTATGCTTGTTCAATTTTTATTTCGGTCAATGTTGGCTGTATTGCTTTAAATACTTGCCATTTATTCTAAAGATTCTATTTTACCGTCACCTAGCTCTTGACTTCATAAGCGCCATTCGAAAAGCATTGCAACCTGCGAAATGGGCCTTCCACCACAGTGACCATTTGCCTAAAACTCTATCTTTTTATCCATAGGTAATAGGACTTTCCACACTAACTCTCCTTCCTCGAATGTTTTTAACTTAACCTTTTTGTTGTAGCTTTAGCTACTCTCTCTTTCTGTCGAATAAGCATCTCTAAAGCTAATGACCTTTCTTCGTCTAAATCAACTAATTCATCGATCATCATATCGATAATGATCAAAGGGAATTTCGCATTGTTTACGAATCCTTGTTGATTGTAAACAAATTTCAACGGTAACCTTTGCATCATGTCCAAATGTTAACTTTGTAAGGAGTAGTGTTTATAGACTCTTTAGGCGAAGTTCGACAAGCCCATAACACTTAGTCAGAAGAAGCGTGCCAACTTTTAGGCTTACGTCCAGCGTGTTTTTGATCAAGTTAATAATGATTTTATTTGCGGCCTCTACTTAATAGTTGGCTTGCGCATAGTATGGTGTCGAAGTCAACAACTTGAAACCAATTTCAGTGACAAAATCTACCATTTCCGGTGGTAAAAGCGATGTACCTTGTGCGTAGTGATGGTTTACGGGATTCCATATCGTAAATGATATGGTTTTGAATAAACCTTATTGCGCTTCTTGATCAGCGTTGGCTAAAGGTATTGCCTCTACCCATTTAGTAAAGTAATCAATTCTACCGGGATGTACTGTGGCCTTTCGGCGAAGTTGGTTTTATTTCTCCAATTACATCTAGAGCCCGACCTCTAAATGGCCAAGGTTTCACTATAGAATGCAATTCATTTGCGAGCACATCTTGGATTAGAGCATGTCTTTGGCATTCTTGGCGACCTTTAGCAAATTCTATGCAATCTTTTAAAATGGTTGGCGATTACATTCCTTGTCGAAATAACAACCATTTCATTTTGTGGCCTACTTGATGTGAGCCACATGCTCCACCATGTGTGTATCGAAACGCTAAGTATGCCTCGTTTTCACTAAGGCATTTTAACAATACTCCTTGGGAGTTTGCTTGAACAACTCATTTCAGAGCTAACACATAGCTTAGAGCTCTGTACTTCACTTTTTATTAGTGTTTCCGTAGGATTTTGCAAATACTCTACAATGGGTTTCGCCAATCATCATCGACCATATTGTCAATAGCAAAAATTTACGCTAAGTCAATATCGTCAAAAATGTGGCGTTTTTAAGCGCATCGCCGTTTGCATTTATTGCCCCCGATTTTTGGTGTTGACAATAGCGTCGAAGGGTGGTATTATAAAGAGAGTCTTACGAGATTAGTTTATTTTTATCTCAATTAACTCTTCTAGGCTTTGCTTTGATACTTTGTAGCTGAAGCAATGCTGTGCCGACTCATTCGCCACGTGATTTTCTATTCGTGGTAAGTGTTCTAGGTGTACACATGCAAACCTTTTTAACAAAGTTTTGTAGCGGCGAAATATTTAACAAGGTGTTCATTGGCGCATTTATATTCTTTTGTCATTGTTTGACAACCAATTGAGAATCACCTTTTACTTGACATTAGTTGCCTTTGATTGACGAGAATTTTGAGGCCCACTATTAAAGCCTCATACTCGACTTCATTATTGGAGCAAGAGTCTCGAATTTTAAATTTATACCGTTGGAATGTTTTACGGAGAAATAATTAATATCGATACCCACTCCATTTTTATGGCTTGAGCCATCAGTATAGTTTCAGGGCGTATGTCTAACGAATGTATTTCATGTTCGACAGCGAGTGGTCCACTATGAAATCGGCAACCACTTGTCCTTTGATTGATTTAAGGGGCTGTCGTTAAGTTGTATTCTAACAAAGCCAAAGCCCATTTTCCGATTCGACTATGTAACATTGGTTTTGACAACATATGTTTAATGACATCAAAGTGCGAATAAACATAAACATCTGTGACTTTATATATTGCTTCAATTTAGTACAAAAGAAATACAAGCAAAGGCATAACTTTTCTATTGGACTATACCTTGTTTGACATCAATCAAAACCCTACTAAGGTAATAAATGGGTCTTTCGACACCCTTATCATCCTCTTGTGCTAACATGCTACCTATTGTGTTATCGGAGAAATTTGCTATATCTGATTTTAGCAATTTGTTTCTAATATGGCGATAAAATTGGTGGATTGACTAAATAAGACTTGATTGCGTCGAAAGCATCTTGATGAACATGCTCCCACTTGAATGCATCTTCTTTCTTGATCTGAGCAATGGCGAAAAAGCTTGTGTTACGCCACTTAGATTTGAAATAAATCTTGAAGGAAATTGATTTTTCAATGATGGTGAAGTTCTTTCTTTAGTCGAAGGAGCCTTACGTTTCCATAATTGCTTTAGTCTTATTTTGGTTGATCTCTATGCCTTTCTTGTGTACTACAAAACCCAAGAATTCACTGCGCGTACCACGAAAGCACATTTGGTTGGATTCATAAAATTTCAATCCATATTTTCCTCATTTTTCGTTCTATTCATAAACACAATGCCGTCGAAGATGAAATAAAAATGACCAATTTACGAGGATGACTTAACCACCACATCTGGCCCGGCCCTCTATGTATATTTGCATAAAATCATCAATAAAGTCATGAAACATAGAATTCATTGGCTCTTTGGTAGGTGGCACGAGTCGATCAATTGGCGACCACATTTTTAACACTTCTCGACTCAATCCTCAAGGCAAAAGGCATTCCCACGACAAGAACATACGTACCCTGTGATCGTGGGCCGGTCCTACGTTCTGGGAGACCTACGCGAGGTGATTCATAAACACAAGTGATCGCGATCGAGAGGCAATGCCTGGACCGCGCGAGTCGCCCAGGCGAGGAGCACGGCGTGAAGCGCGCGTTCAATGTCAGATTGACTATGAAGAACTACGATCACGACGCAGTTCGCCCACGGATACTCCTCTAATGAGTGCGTCGGTCACGCGGTCGAAGCGAATCTTGGGATTCGTGAAGAAGTGGAAGAATGCAATGGAAGAATTACCGTCCACCACGGCGGCCCGTACGGAGGATTCTATGGAATCTTAGAACGCGAGGCCTCTTCCGGGAGATCGGCGTTATAAGAAATAAAATCCTGGGCCGGTAGGGCATTGGAATGGTGGGGAGTCTCTGCGACCCGATTCCATCTCCATAAATGGGGCGACACAGTGAGAATCTTCTTGTCTCACTGCTCTGCCTTAGCGGTGCCAATCACCGAAATCGAGGAATACTTGGACTCGGTCGTTCAAGAGTGAGAATGAGGCGTTGAAGCGATATTTGATTATACCACGACGGTAGTTATCTGGCGGCGACGCTTGAGCTGACAAGCGAAGCCACGACACAATACCCGCAAATTTTGTGAGAAATAAAATAAAGCGCGAATGCGCGAAGCGACCACGAGCGCTATCAGTAGGCCCGAATAAAGCGGAACATGGCGGCGTAATTGAAAGCCAAAGAGTCATTCAAATAAAGCCCGAATTAAGTAAGGCGAATAAAGGCAAGAAATACACGCTTCGCGGCAGCCGGGCCAAAAAAAAAGATGGTGGACATGGCTGCCACCGCTCGGCCATATAAAAATCTTGTTGGCCCACCGGCGTGGTGCGTGGGTGGTGATTGAAGCAAATAGGCGTTGTAAGATTGTCGATTACAAATATGGGGCCTTTGGCGAATTCCGGTGAAGGTTTGGTTAGTCGGTCGAACAAAGGTAAGATAGCAAGACTAAGAAAGCAGTTACGCCCATTTCTCGGCGTGAGCTCGACCCCCGTCTGGAGAGAGCGCGAGAGCGCCATGGGCTTCGCTCCCGAGTGCTCCCTCGGATCGGCGCGCTTCGAAGCTTTGGTGGATGATGGGAACTCCTCGTGCCGAGGACCATGAGCGGGAAAATTACTTTCGAGCTTAGCCCACTCCCGCCGGCGGCCGGGGCGGAAGCGAGCGAGTTCGATTTTTGCGGACATCCTTTTACGCAAGTAACGAAAAGTTACGAGAAAATTACTCGCCAGCGCACCAATCATCTCGCGATCGCCGCGGCGGGCTTCAGAGCATCCCATCCCCTGAGTGCGGATCTCGGAAAAGAAGAATGGTGGCTCGAAAGAGAGTGAAAGAGCATGGCGAATGGCGTTGCCACGCTTCGTCATATGCAATGTCGAGCGGCAACATGATCTTGTTATTCGCCGCCTTCACCCGGCGTAGTCGCGTGGAAGCGATCATCTTGTCATCGAAATTGATCTGCGGTCGGCATTGGTTTCAACACCGCGCTGGCGAGGCGTTGTACCTCGAAATTGCTCGATTGCGGCCTCACGGCACCAGCGCTTGGCCATCCGCGGATCTTCGCTGCGGCTCGGCGTTTGACGCCTCTTTCAATGCGGCCGCGTTGCTGCAAGTTTTGAGTGTTCACGGCGGCAAGCTCCTTGTTCCTCTTTGTGACTGGCGGTCATCTCTCCCCGTTTGAGGGCCTCCTTCTTAATTTGGAGGAGCATGTATTCTCTTTGCGCCTCGAGCAAAGCCTTGCCGCTTCCTGCGGTCGGTGAAGGTTGGTTGATCGGTCGAAACAAGGTAAGATAGAAATTACAAGACTAAGAAAGTAAAATTACCATCAGTTCGGCCACCGGCTCGGCCATGACTTTATCGACCCCATACGAGAGAAGCGCGAGGCGCCCGGAGGCTTCGCCGGTACTCCTCGGATCGGCGCACTCGAGCTTTGGTGGATGATGGGAACCTCTCAGTTGCGAGGGACCATGACGACAATCGCTTGGCGCGCTTAGGTGGCGATCGGCCTTTGGGAGGCGGCCAGGGGCTGCCGGCCAAGCTTCTTCCCTTGGCTCTTAGGGGTGTGGGGCACTTTGGAGGAAGGTTGAGGATTATCGGCCAGTGAGAACCGAGGTCCTTAGCCCTCGCCGGGCTTGAGGGCGGAGCGATGAACTCATTGGGACATCGCTTTACGCAAAATAGCGAGCTATAGGTTAGGGTATTTATAGTCAAAGCGGAGATCTCGGCCCCATGGCGAGGCGGGACAGGTCGCCTTTAGGATGCAGGCGCATCAAGCTTAATCATCTCTCGAGTTGGCGGATCGTAAATGTTCACCTTCTCACCAATGGTTGTCTCCGAGACAACCTCTTGGAAAGCCTTGAAGAACACCAAAGGCGCTCACGATCTCAAATGTCGTTCGGATGGAGGCGAAAACCAACCGTTGGAACTCGCGATCTTCATTTTCGACCACGATCGGTACCGAGCGGGAGTAAGTGGCCGATGGTTGACGAAATACGGTCGGAGGCAAGGCGACATACTCTGCTTGCCCTACGAGGAGAAAGTGAACGGCGACTCCTCGCCGTTGTTGGCGGCACGTTTCTTCAAGAACTTCGGGCACCTCTCCTCGACACAGGCGGGCATCAATTCAAGCCTCTAGAGTTGGTCTTTGCTCCGCTCATTTTGTCATAGGCGCGAGTCCGCTTTCTCCTAGGCTGGCGAGAAGGGGGGGCAGGGAAAGCGATTAATTTTGTCCGGGCATCTGTGATAAAGGATCAGTCGGTCGGTGTATTAGCAAATACGGGCGTGGATCGCCAGGAGACAGCGGATGTTGAGGATCGCGAATGGACTGCGCGCCCGATCGTTGGCGAGCCATCTCGATCGGCGAAGCGTGCGTTTCACGCCTCACCCGATGGTTGTTGGAGCGCAATTCTCGCCGGCGAAATCTTCGCATAGCCGGCTCGGACCTCACGCAGGTGTATATATGGACTGCGGCCCAAGCCCATTCGCACGTGGCATCGTGCACGTTCTCTAACATGGCTTGTTCTCTAACCTTGCGTAGCCATCTAGCATCTTGAGATAATCAAATCGGGCGAAGCAACAAACACTTGAATCTATTAGCATTAGCCATCTAGCATCTGAGGCATCAAAGCGTATTCATCTTTAGGTGTTGCATTATTTTAGATCCTAAAGATCCTAAAGTCACGCAAACTCTAAGTTTTCCATTTTTCTTCATTCTTTGGGACAATATTAGCTAAACCAATCGACATACTGGCGATTCGATGAACTTGCTCTTGAAACGACCTTTCGATTTCTTCTTTGATCTTAGCCAATATTGGAGGAGCAAATCTTCTTGGTGTTTGCTTTCTTTGGTTTCTTCCCAGTCGAATAGGTATTTGTAGTTCCACCACTTCTCGACTTAGGCCAGGGCATTTCGTTGTACTCCCAAGCAAAGCAATCTTTGAACTCTGCGAAGTGAAATAACTTGGGTTTTGAAGGCGACATCAAGATGTGCACTAATATCGTTGGCCTTTTGACTAGGCCATCTCCCAAATCCACTTCTTCCACTTTGGATCTTGAGCTTGCATGCGCTTTGTCGAATCTTTAGGGTCTTTTTCAAAACCCAATGGTTCATCATCATAAATGCAATCAAGCTTGTCATCTATGACTTCACCATTTTCTTTGGATGAAGGCATGGCTTCGGCGACCATTGTTTGTTGATTTATTTTCGCTTCCAAAGCCGTTCTTATTTTAGTTTGGCCATATGGCCGTAATCCTATCCCAAGCATTGGAGTGCGACATCTAAAACCTTCTAAGAGTCAAGTATCCCATCCTGTTGAGGTAGAACACCCTCGGGATAGACACTTCCATCTTCTATCGCTTCCCTTTCCCAAACAAAACCATGTGTTGGGTATAGTCGAACAGAGGAAAGCACATTGTCGGATGATATGTATGCGACTAGAAGATGTGCATGGCGCAATATTCGCCATTTGTTTTTCAAAATTCTCCTTGGTGACATTGTTGACATCGGCAAGGAAGTAGCTTTGAGTCCGCCTTGACATATTCTACGGACCATCATCCTTCCACATCACCAATTTTACGGTGTAAGCTAGAAGGCACTGGCGCTACTCCATGAATCCACTCTACGCCAAGGAGCATGTTATAGCTTGCCTTGGAGGCTATGACAAAGAACATGGTGGTTCTCTTGTGAGTACCTACCACCACCTCCACTTCGTGCCCCCAAAGACAGCCGCGGATTTGCCCTCATAATTAGTTAACACAATGTTATGAGGCTTTAGGTCTGTGTTGAACATCCCTATGGTTTTAGCATTGCTTGAGGCATCAAGTTAAAGTGAGCGCCTCCATCTACCAAGATCTTGTTGATGCCTACGCCATTGACTTTGGCTTGGACATACAGAGGCTTCAAATGATGCTGCATGCCTTCGTTTGGCCTCTCGAAAGTGGCCATTTGTTCTTCGACACAGCCATTGTTCATTACATAGTAACAAACTGGCTTGTGGTTAGCCATATCCTCAGTGAAGTTTTCTTCGACATCATTTGGGACTGTGATGACGTCATATTCGCTGGGTAGAATAGACACTACATTGCAAATGACATCGAAACTGGCTTCAGAGTCTTCAAAATCTGAAGTCACATCCTCCTCCATGTCGAAGTCAGCACTTTTCTTCCTCAATGATGACAGTGGAGGAAAGATTCTTTCCATCGCAGGCCTCCTTGGTTCCTCTATTACAATAGATTTACCCTTGGCCTTATTTCCAACCCTTACTTGGTTGGCAGCACCTATGTTCACTTTCGTCATTCCCACGGCTCTAGAGGTCATATTCTTAGCCGTTTTTGAACTTCCTGGCGTCTTTCTCGTCAAGAACAAGTCTTTGCCTTCTTCTTCTTGACTACCGATACCGACGCCATTGGGTCTTGGTCATGGGATTCTTCCCTTTATAATTATTCTTATAATTATATTTCGCATGACCTCCACAGTATTTGGTTTGATTGTTCTCAAAGACGTGAAGCGAAGACTCTATAATGTTTACACCAAAGCATGTATCCATTTTTCATTTTGGAGATTTGCTCTTGGAACAAATGGCTTGGCCGACGCTGACAACACAAACTCTTTCTTGGTTGCGCTCTTACCAGAAAGCGTGGCTTGCTTGTTGAAGGCCTGTTCGAACCCTTGACCTTATAAGGAAGGTCCCCCTTTGAAATTTGAAATTTGGTTTTTCTCTCCGGCCATTTCCTTTTTAGAGGTTGTCGAACTTGGCAAAGATTCGACACTTTTAGCCGCTTCCTTGTCGAATACAAAGACTACATCTGGGGGCCTGGCATTACCTCGAGTTCTTGACTTGCACCTATTAAGGAAGTCTATTAATTCCTCTTGACTTTGGGGTACCACGAACTGTACCTTCTCTTCATACTCCTCTCCGAGTAAGCTCTTTGCACAAGATCACCCTTACGCACTACACTTTTGATTTTATCGCCGAAGGCGCAATGAGGGCTTAGGAGAGCTCGCCATTTTCACATCTACCATGCTTATGTTCATTTCCATCGGTTCCGCATACATTGCCTCTGCCTGATGGAGTGGATCAGAATCAATCTGCATGGGAGCTTTGTTCTTTTTCTCACCGAATTTTAGTCTCCCTTCTTCGATTGCCTTCTGAACTATGTCCCTGAAAAGTACACAACGGTCAGTTGTATGTCCCAAAAAATTATGAAACTTACAATAACCCTTTTTCTTCCTCTGTTCGAGAGGAGGAACTTTCAGGCCATTTGGCACTATGATTTGGCCATCAGTTACTAACAAATCAAATATTTCATCACATTTAGTAACATCAAAAGTGTATGTTTTAGGCACGAATCTATCGTTTTTAGGCTCTACAGGATTATTCCCATTTGCAGGCCTTAATAATTTACAAGCATAAGGAGGACCAGGCTTAAGTTCAGCCACATCTATTTCCTCAGATTCGACGTCACTAAATGCGAAGTCGAATTCCTCATCGACATAGGCTATTTTCTCCTTCTTATGAAACCCAACTGAGTTTTCTTTTCTATTGAACTTATTCACTCTAGCCTTTTCCTCTTTAAGCCTTTCGACTTGTCGAACTCTATCGGCTAATTGGGCCATATCTCTCAAAATAGAGGTATCCAATTTCTTTCTAATTGAATAATCAAGGCCACCTGCCGCCATTTCGACAAGCTCATGCTCAGGCACTTGTGTGAAACACCTAGCCTTTAATAGCCTAAATCTATTCAGATAATCATCGATAGCCTCAGGCACTTTACGTCGAACACTGGCCAGTTCTTTAAGACTAATCTTCGACTGGCCCATATAAAACTGCTCATGAAAAGCCTTTTCTAACTGCGCCCATGTGTGTACATGGAACACGGGGTAAAGTGGTAAACCACGTAAAGGCATTCTTAGTTAGAGAATTTGGAAAATATTTCATTTTCAAATTCTCATTTTGGCTATATCTCTCCGCCTCAGTCATGCAAATGTGGCGATATGTTCGACAGTAGATTCATTGGTATCACCCCCAAATTTAGTAAACTTAGGAATTTTCCAACCTCTTGGCAATTCTGCCTGCAATACATATTCACACAGTGGTGATATGAAGTTAGGCCTATGTAAACCTACGTTAAGGCCATTCTGTGCCATTATGGTTTCTACCAAATTGGCTATGTTATCTTGAGCGCAAACGTTATTCCGTTGCACTTGTCGAACAACCTCATCAGCGTTCTGGTTTCGATGCACCATAACTACTTCAGGGACATGGTTTCCCATCCCTTGTTGTTCGCCCAACCGCCTGGGCTTCGACAGTAACTGATCTCTGTGGGGTGTTAGGCGCATTATTCCCACCATTGGGTAATTGCCTATTATTCCCCGTAGGAGCCCCAAAGAAATCTGCTATCCTACCCATTTGGTTTGCTAACATCTGGTAACTTGTATTGGTATTCTGAATCAACGGATTGAAAACAGTACCAATTTGTTGGGTGAGCATATTAACCATATCATGATTGCTCTCGTCCACTTGCTGTCTTAACGCCAACAAGGACGCATTGGTTAATGCAGTAGGATTTCGACCCAGTGTGCTTTCAGAAGACACATGAGAGGGGGAAAAGGTCGAAACGTGTGGCATTCCAGTAGGCATGCCATATACACCAAACGGGTATGGTGGTAGACTCATGTTCTGGAAACGTGTCTCTAAACTGTTCCCTGTTGCCATATAAGGACAAGAAGGAAGTCCTATACTTTGTGGCAAAGACATAGATTGTGTCGACCCAACATTGGTCATCGACATCGTGGGAAGCGGTTATTGATGTTCTGGGGCCCCCGTAACATTTCCAATCTCGACACTTGTAGAATCTACGGTTGTTCCTTGCCCTTGTGATACCACAGGGTTAGAATTAGAGGCATTGTTAGAATTAGTACGTACCATTCTACCACTCCTCAAGTGCATACAAATACACCCTTATAGAAACAACACAAAGTTAATGGCAAAGGTCCCACCGGGCGTGCCAATTTGTTTGCTGGTGTTTTTAGCAAACAATCACTAGTTTTCAATATCGAGACTGTGAGATCAAACTAGAAAATCTCTTTGACGATTGCCATTGAGTTTTGTGTTTTTCACGTATGTAAGAACAGTAAATAGTAGAGAGAAACGGATTGAAAGCAAAATAAAAGCAGTAAATGCAACGAAATGCAACGAAGGTAAAAAGAAAGTAAAACTTTGCATTAAATGAAGAAAGGAAAATGGTTCACCAACACGTACAAAGTATCTGTTTCACTCGTGTTTCGCTTTGGCTTGGAAGTTGAGTTTCTCAGAGTGCTTGTAAAATGTGGTGACCTCGATTTTCTATTACAAAGGGGTATTTATACCCATAGGAACAATCGTGGGGGAAAAAGTAACTGCCTCCTAAAACTACGGGAGAATAGCCTGACTAACTGCTCTCGCACTTTCGACTAACCCGTTGTCAACCGCTTGACGAAGTGTTGAGCCCAGCTCTGTCGAAGTGTCGGGTCTTCTCTTGTCGAAGGTTTCTTGCATTACTTGCTTCATGGCTTTGAGAGATAAGCGTGTCGAAGCTCACTTGCACTCCTTGCACTTGTCTGTCTTTCCTGTCGAATTCATGGTGCATTGACTTGAATATTGACCTATGGCCCACAGAACAATATTAAATCCATTTAAAGCTTCATTTAATGTACTACCGAAATTTTGAGGTAACAGGCCTATATGGCCGAAAATAAAGTAAAGGCGGCTTTGGAAGCCGAGGTAATTCAACAAACAATGGCTGTCGAAGCCATAACTTCATCCTAAAATGGTGAAGTCATAGATGACAAGCTTGATTGCATTTATGATGACGAACCATTAGGTTTTGAAAAGGATCCTAGAGATTCGACAAAACGCATGCAAGCTCAAGATCCAGTGGAAGAAGTGGATTTGGGAGATGGCTTAGTTAAAAGACCAACATACATCAGTGCACACCTTGATGCTGCATTCAAAACCCAAGTTATTTCACTTTTGCAGGAGTTCAAAGATTGCTTTGCTTGGGAATATAACAAAATGCCTGGTTTGAGTCGAGAGGTAGTAGAATTACAAATACCTATTCGACTAGGGAAGAAACCAGTAAAGCAAACACCAAGAAGATTTGCTCCGCAAGTATTGGCTAAAATCAAAGAAGAGATCGAAAGGCTGTTCAAGAGCAAATTCATCAGAACTACCAGGTATGTCGATTGGTTAGCTAATATTGTTCCAGTAATGAAGAAAAATGGAAAACTTAGAGTTTGCGTAGACTTTAGAGATCTAAATAATGCAACACCTAAAGATAAATACGCTATGCCCAGTAGTGAAATGCTAATAGATTCAGCAGCCAGGATTTGATTATCTCGGTATGCTAGATGGCTATTCGGGTATAATCAAATCTTTATTCTTTGAAAGAGGACGTGTTTAAAGCTTGACTTTTCGATGTCCGGGGGCATTAGCGTTTATGAATGGGTAGTAATGCCCTTTGGTTTAAAAAATGCTGGTGCCACTTATCAAAGAGCAATGAATTCTATGTTTCATGATTTTATTGATGATTTTATGCAAATATACATAGATGATGTGGTGGTTAAGTCATCCTCAGAAATTGGTCATTTAGACCATCTTCGACGTTCTTTTGAACGAATGAGAAAATATGGATTACAAATGAATCCAACCAAATGTGCTTTCTGTGTACGTACAGGTGAATTCTTGGGTTTTGTAGTACACAAGAAAGACATAGAAATCAATCAAAATAAGACTAAATCAATTATGGAAACGAAGGCTCCTTCGACCAAGAAAGAACTTCAGTCATTGCTGGGAAAAATCAATTTCCTTCGAAGATTTATCTCAAATCTAAGTGGCAAAACACATGCATTTTCGCCATTGTTGAGACTGAAGAAAGAAGATGAGTTCAAATGGGAGCAAGTCCATCAAGAAGCTTTTGATGCAATTAAGTCTTATTTAATGAAACCACCAATTTTGTTGCCTGTTGTTAGAAACAAAATGCTAAAATTGTATATAGCAGCTTCTGATAACACGATAGGTAGCATGTTAGCACAAGAGGATGATAATGGTGTCGAAAGAGCCATTTATTACCTTAGTAGGGTTTTGATTGATGCTGAAACAAGGTATAGTCCAATAGAAAAATTATGCCTTTGCTTGTATTTTTCTTGTAACGAAATTAAAGCAAAGTATATAAAGTCGTGAGATGTTTATGTTTATTCGCACTTTGATGTTATTAAACATATTTTATCAAAACCAATGTTGCATAGTAGAATTGGTAAATGGGCTTTAGCTTTGTTAGAATATAACTTAACTTATCGGCCCCTTAAATCAATCAAAGGACAAGTGGTTCTTTGATTTCATAGTAGTCCATTACGTTGTCGAACATGAGATATATTCGTTAGACATACGTCCTTGGAAGCTATACTTCGATGGCTCAAGCCATAAAAATGGAGTGGGTATTGGGATCTTAATAATTTCTCCAGAAAACATTCCAACGAAGTATAGATTCAAAATTCGAGACTTTTGCTCCAATAATGAAGCTGAGTATGAGGCTTTGATAGTAGGCCTTAAAATTTTACTTGAATTGGGGGCAAGTCATGTCGAAATAAAGGGTGATTCTCAATTAGTTGTCAAACAATTGACAAAAGAATACAAATGCATCAGTGAACACCTTATTAAGTATTTCGTTGTTGCCAATACTTTGTTAAAAAGGTTTACATTGGTACACCTAGAACATTTACCACGAATTGAAAATCAAGTGGCAAATGAGTTGGCACAAATTGCTTCAAGCTACAAAGTGTCAAAGCAAAGCCTAGAAGAGTTAATTGAAATAAAAGATAAATTAATCTTAGAGGATTATCTTTACAATGATACTTCTTGACATTATTGTCAACACCAAAAATTGGGGGGGCAATAAATACAAATGAAGTACGCGTCGAAAAACGCCACATTTTTGATGATATTGACTTAGCAGAAATTTTTGCTATTGACAATATGGTTGATGATGATTGGCGTAAACCTATTGTAGAGTATTTGCAAAATCCCACAGGAAACACTAATAAAAAAGTGAAGTACAGAGCTCTGAGCTATGTGTTAATTGGAAATGAGTTGTTCAAGCAAACTCCTGAAGGGGTACTATTAAAATGTCTTAGTGAGAATGAGGCATACTTAGCAGTTTCTAATACGCATAGTGGAGCATGCAGTTCACATCAAGTAGGCCATAAAATGAAATGGTTGTTATTTCGACAAGGAATGTACTGGCCAACTATTTTGAAAGATTGTATAGAGTTTGCTAAAGGTTGCCAAGAATGCCAAAAGCATGCTGGAATACAACATGTGCCTGCAAATGAATTACATTCTATAGTGAAACCGTGGCCATTTAGAGGTTGGGCTTTGGATGTGATTGGAGAAATAAAACCAACTTCATCAAAAGGCCATAGATACATTCTGGTAGGAATCGATTACTTCACTAAATGGGTAGAGGCAATACCTTTAGCCAATGATCAGTGCATTCTAATGCACTTGTTATAGCTTTTCACTTGGTGATTTAATTGTTCTCTGTACCTAATTTTTGAGTCTTAGCACGTTTCTAGACTTTGGGTCTTATTGGAGCAGTATAGCAATTTATTGTTTAATTCTTATTTTTTATTGCATATTGACCCTGGTCTACTCTGCAGACCATAACTTTGGCTAAGATTATCCGATTGAGGCGTGCAAGCATGCGTTGGAAAGCTAAGGAACAGAGCTACAAATCTTCTGTTGAACGCGAAACCCAATTCGGAAGTTTCGAAGGCCAAAACGGCAAAATACCGAAGCAGTTTAATGTAAAACGGGTGTCGGGCCAGATATTAGTTTGTTAACGGGCTTTTATCCAAGAACCCATTAAGGGATTAGGTTTTTCGTTTTAGTCTTATAGACTTGGATGGAGCAGCCGTCTTTTACCATCTTACGCATTATCATACACTTTACAAAACTTTTTGGCCTAACCTCCATGGAAGCCTAACCCCCTAGATCGATTCATCGGTGAAAGGGTGTCGCTGTTAACGGATTTTGAGGTTCGGTGCTTGAATGTTTAACATTATTTTGTCTTAGTTTCTGAATTCATCTCTATCAATTTCGTTTCACTCTTAATTGTTGCAATTTCGATTTTCGTGTTACGCTTGATTTACTCGTATTCGCTTTTTGCAAAAGCGCGATTCGTTTGTATGCGCGCTTGCTTGTATGCAATATGTTTCGTACCTTTTGATTATTTAAATTATTTGATTGCTTAAATTATTTGATTTAAATAGAAATTGATAGAGAGGATTGGTATGTATTTTGTTATGATAATGGTTATGCTTTAAGCGGCGCTTGTCCACTTTCGTAACCGATTGAACACTCTGTTTTGACGCTTGCTTTAAAACAGTTAATTCTCATAAACTAATTGACGCTTGTTTTAGTTAGTTTATACCAATCAAGATTCAGAAATCATTAGAGACGTTATCCTTTTGAACCTATGATGAATCCAAGAAGCACACCCCAAAACCGGTGAATTGATTTTCTTTATAAACTGAATTTGTTTTCCACAAAACCCCCTTTTATTGTTATTTGATCGTTCTTGATTTTGGTAATCTTAGTTTTAGAGGTCCTTTGAGACGACCAAGGTTAACTTACCTTGTTACTATATTTTACACTTTTCATTATTTTGACCCGCGTACGACCGCTGATCAGCCAACGTTGATCAAGAGGCAGTAATAAGGTTCATTCAAAATCATATCATTTATAGATATGGAATTCCAGAAACCATTACTACAGACCAAGGCACTGTTTTTACTGGTTGAAAAATGGTAGAATTTGCTGCTAAAATTGGTTTCAAGTTATTGACTTCGACGCCATACTACGCACAAGCCAATGGTCAGGTAGAAGCTGCCAATAAAATCATTATTAACTTGATTAAAAAGCACGTTGGACGTAAGCCCAAAAATTGGCACAGTTCTCTTGACCAAGTGTTATGGGCTTGTCGAACTTCACCTAAAGAGTCTATCAACACTACTCCCTTAAAGGTTAACATTTGGACATGATGCGGTGTTACCGTTGAAATTTGTTTACAATCAACAAGAATTCGTAAACGATGGGAAATCCTTCCGATCATTATTGGAATATGATGATTGATGAGTTAGTTGATTTAGACGAAGAAAGGTTGTTGGCTTTAGAAATGCTTATTCGACAGAAAGAGAGAGTAGCTAAAGCCTATAACAAAAAGGTTAAGTTAAAAACCTTTGAAGAAGGAGAGTTAGTGTGGAAAGTTTTATTGCCTATGGATAAAAAAGATAGAGTCTTAGGCAAATGGTCACCAGGATGGGAAGGCCCATTTCGCGTATTGCAATGCTTTTCGAATGGTGCTTATGAAATCGAAGAGTTGGGTGACGAAAACAGAATATTTCGAATAAACGGCAAATACTTAAAACAGTATAAGCCAACATTAACTGAGATAAGAGTTGAACAAACGTAGATAATTTAGAAAATTGTTCACAAGTGGTAATGTATGATGCAAAATAAAAAATACATAACCATTATAAAGTTGTCAAACTATTACAAAGTCTCAGAAATTCGTCAGAGTTGCTTTGAGCCTCTCAAGAATGTTGGCACTTAAAGAAATGGAAGTCTCAAGAAGGTGCAAATCCCTGTCGAGTTCAGCAAGAGCGGCTTGATGTTGGTTGGCTTTTACCAAATGCTCTATGGCCGTCAACGCCTTAGTTGTTTTGATTGACGAAGAGGCAGCACTCATTCTTTCGACGACCAAGCCCCTTTTGATACTTAGCGTTTGACAGTTTGGTTTGAAGTATCCTTATCTCTTCGTCATAATGCGTGATATCTGCATCCCATTTAGCAATGGCCTTCTCGTCATTGGCTGCTTGGGTTTCAAGAGCTTCTATATAATCTTGATCAGCTTTAAGAGAAGCAAGCTCCACTTCACAAAGTTGGTTTTCTTGAGCCTTGTGTTTGAGGATATTCGACCGTTGTGTGATCGTAAGAGAGAGTCGCTCAAGATGGGACCAAATTCCATGAAAAAGGTGAGGAGGTCTTGAGGAGGATCTAACTTGGTGATTTTGTGAATGAGTGATTTTACTTCAAGATACACAGATGGATCACTTACAATGTTCGCCACAAGATTCCCCTCTAAGACTTTAGCTTTCAGTTGACGAAGTAGGTTTTCTACTGATTCTTGATTGATAGAACTAAGAGAAGTGTTCGAAGAACTGCAAGTCAAACGATTTGACGAACTTTGGAGACTCAGCATGATCTTCAAAGCTGCCAAAGGGTCTTTCTTTTTCAGCTCAGCCAATTCTTGGTCGCTAACAGCACTGTTAGATGACACTTTGGCAGAAATATCTTGATTTTCAGGTTCTTCCCTTCTAAGTCCTTCTTGTCCTTAATCGACCATGTTCTCGTCAGGATTTTCAGCAGGAGTAGCTACTACTTCTTGTCTCTCATTTTCTGGATTTTTGGCTTCCAAAACTTGAGCATTTTCCTCAACAACGGCTCTGGTTCGATGCCACCAGCATGTGGAATAGTTGCATCGAGAATGGGAAGACCAGGTTCGACAAGTTCTTGGAAAATCTCCTCAGTGAGTACGCCAAGAGGTGACAAAGGCAAAGAAGGCCTTGTGGCCGACAACTCTCGTTCTGCAACTTCAGTCAAAGACTCGACAGCAGGATTAGCAACAAGCTGTCCACCTACCTGTTTACAGTAAGTAATATTACTTAAGTTAAAACTGGAAAGGTGTAAAACCAAAAAAGATTCGAAATAACTTCGAAAGAAAGTTTACCTTGAGTCTTTTGATTGGGGGAGAAAGTGATGGTTCAGAAGGCTCATTGAGAACAATGCCTTTGGTTGCCCTTTGGGGATCAGGTAGAGACCTTTTCCTTGATCTTTGTTGGAGGGTAACATTGTCATCGTCACTTTCAGTATCCTACAAAAAGAATTAAGGTTATGGTGTAAATGATATCATAAAAGTCTCGACATGCTAACAAGGTGTGTGTATAGTACCTCAGAACTGGAGGGAATGACCACTCTCTCTTTGGCCTTGGGTTTCTAAAGAGGTTTTGTTGCTTTGGTTGTTTTCTGGAAAAAATTTCGACGTGAATAAAAGTCATATTCAAAAACAACTTAAGATAGATAGAGGGCGACATACCTTCTTTGGGGTGACGTCTGGAGTGGGACTTGCTGCCACTTTCTTCTTGACTTGTGGGGAAGACTTTGTTGATGTGGGTTTGCTTACTTTGCTCTTCAACTTCGTGGCAGGTTTTTCTAATGTCGAAAACATTGATAAGTAAGCAGAAATGAAATTAAATTACAAATGTTTAAGGCTTAGAAAGCTTTAAGTGTCGAAAAGAATATACCTGTGTTGTTTGAAGGGAAAGCAACCACCAATTTCTTCACAAGGTTTTCAAAGAAAAGTATCACCGCTTCTCCAAAGAAGAAGTTAGTGTAATAATCGGACCACCATTCATGAAACTTCGCAGCACATGAAAACCTTGGGTTTAATGGCGAGGGTTCAAAGTTTAAGGCTTTGTCTTTGGAATTTCTTAAAGGCTTGCTTATAAGCTATCTCTGATTCTGGACTTGTGAATTCTCGCCTGTGAAAATACACCGGCGCAGGTCGAATTTGGCAAAGCCCAAATTGCCTGGCAAAATAACTTGGGAAATACTTAGTGATTCCCAAATTATTTTTATTCTTGCCAGGGGTGAGTCTAGTGGAAAGGATAGATGGAGAGAGATAGGCTTGCCAGATTCGGTTGGTTTCCTCAGCATACTCGACAGAGGGAGAAGGAAATGGTTGTTTAAACCAAGTTGGACCATAAGGCCTTTGGACAAAGGGGGCCTTAGAGTCTGTAAAAGTGGTGCATTTCAAGAAGACTTCGAAGTAATCTAAGAAAGATTCTTCTGCAGAAAGGCCTATTTGTTTAGGTTTCAACTGCGCTAGTCGAATCCCTTCAGTCCTCCTAGTCTCTAGAGTTGGTCGAACGGACTTAGGAATGTACAGGCTTAGTCGAAACTCAAAAGTAGCTAACAACCACAATTGTAACAACCATATAGGACCAGAAGCTAAAAACTTGGTTGTTGGTTCATTTTCTCTCAACTCTATGACAGCATTGTCGAGTTGTTGGTGGAGAGAGCCTAGAATCAGTTTGGCAAGATTGATGTCTTGTTGTGCATGGAGTTGGACAGCTAGTGGGATATAGCATTTGGAAACTTGCAGGGAACGTGTGCAAAAAACAAAAAGAGATAACCAGAGGGTTAGAAAGGCTACATGTTCTTCATCAGACACCTCCTCAGTATCAAGATTGTGGTGATCACTAATGTAAGGAGCAAAGGTAGCATTAGTGAAAGTAAACTTGTACTCATAATCAGGAAGAGTAGGATCAAAGGTCTCACCTAGAGGTTTCAGACCTGTAATGGTAGCAACATCTAGCAGAGTGGGGGACAACATGCCACATTTCAGATGGAGGCTATGGGTAGCACAATCCCAGAACTGCATAGCTGCCAAGATTAGGGTGCTATCATACTTAGGCCCATACCTAGACAACTGAATAAGGTCGAAAATACCTTGTTGTTTCCAGATTTTGACTTTCTTAGCCTCTACCTTGTCAAGCCAATCCAAATAGACTTGTTGGTCAAGCCTAGGAGCAGACCTAAAAACCCTAGGAGGATTATTCAGGAATTCTAAGTGAAAGGGTGTTTTAGCAAAAATTCTAGGTTGAAGACAATGAGGACTAGGGGAATTTTCTAAAACCTCATCGGTTTCAGCAGAATATTAGGCAGAAGACCCAAATAGGCATGGGTATAAATTTCAGTGGAAGGAATCAGTACCTGAGTTTGCCATTGGATGGTTCGTTCGTCATTGATGTCAGGTTCATCAACGAAGCCATCGAGAGTTTGGATTTTTCTGGGCTCGTCTTTTTTCTTCGAACTTTCAGGTTGCACCGCAACAGCAGATGATGAAGCCATAAGTGTGGAAAAGCAAATGCAGGTTGGAATCTGGGTTTAGATTGAAGAAAGAGGGTGAAAGTTTGAAACTTTCGTGGATTTGGGGTTTTTGCAGAGTTCAGAGATGAGGAAGGTAAAGAGACTGTTCACAAGGAGTTCAACTGAGTAAAAAGGAATATGAAAGGATTTTAGCCGTTTATATATGTTTGGAAGCAACAGTTATTGGCACGTTCACCATTACTCGCACGTTTGCGACCTTTGAGAGACGTGATGGCCCACCTACTATATTACGTGTGCCAATGAAACTGTTCACTTTATCTGTGCAAGTCATGATGACTATCTTTCGACTACTGTTGAAGTGCAAAAGGCGGTAGAAGTGACCATTGCATAGTATTCAAAAAATGCCCTTTCTTACCTCCATTCCTTATTCCGTCGAAAGAAGCATTTTTTGGGGGGCAATCTGTTACCTCAAAATTTCGACAGTACATTAAATGAAGCTTTAAATGGGGTTGACTTCACATTTAATAATGTTTTGGAGATAACAGGTCAATATTCAAGCCAATTCACCATCAATTCGACAGGAAAGGTATGAAAGTGCTGACAATGTGAATGAGCTTCGACGAGCTCAGCTCTTAAAGCAAGAAACCTTCGACAAGAGAAGGCTCAACTCTTCGACAAAGCAGGGTTCAACACTTCGCCAAACGGTTGACGACGTTTTAGTCGAAATGCAAAGAGTAAGAATTAGTGGGCAGTTACTTCTCCTTATTTCTAGGAGGCAGTTATCCTTTTTTCCCACGTTGGTTTCCAAGAGTATAAATACTCTTTTGTAATAGGAAATCAGGGTCACAACATTTCACAAGAACTCTGAAAACTTAACTTCCAGACGAAAGCGAAAACGAGTGAAACAGATTCATTGTACGTGTTTGTGAACCACTTTACTTTCAATTTTATGCAATCTTCAATTTCTCTTTATATTTATTGCAACTACTACTTTTGCTTTACTTTTAATCTTGTTCCTCGCACCATTTACTGTTCTTAAGATCGTTGAAAACACAAAAACACAAGGGCAATTGTCAAAGAGATTTTCTAGTTTGATCTCACAATCACAATATTGAAAACTAGTGATTGTTTGCTAAAAACACCAGCAAACACCTATGTCTAGGACTTAGCATGGTTTTCACAAAGTTTCCTTTATGTAAAACACTCACCCATATTAGTTCTTGAGTTCTTAAATGTAAGCCATGTCCAGTGGCGGACCTACATATATTTGAGGGGGTTCAAGTGAACCCCCTCAAATAATAAAATTAGCACCGATACTTTAGGGAAAAATATTTTTGCATCCCCTGAAAAATATGTTTTGCACCCAAGTTCTTAGTTTTGCACCAAAGTTCCTAATTTTGCACCACTCTAATGGACCACACTCACACAATCACTCACACTCTTACTATATTTTATTTTAAAAAAGTTTTTGTCTCTCTATCTCCTTGGATCCATTCTTGTTCTTATTATCCTAATTTTGAATCTATTAGTATTATTTAGTTTGTGTTTTGTGTTAGTGCTATTTAATTTGAATTTTTTTACCAACAACAGTTGATTTGCGTGGTAACTTGGATCCCATCGCAATGTCTCGAGTTCGGATTTTGGGTGTGGCAAAACTCGTTGGAAGAAGAGAGCGCCAATATTGATTTTTTTAGTGCTATTTAATTTGTATTTAGGAACTAATTTGTGCTATTTAATTTGTATTGGTCTAGTGCAACACAAGTTGAACCTGATAAAGTCTTCTTTTGAAGTTGACACTAGTTTTGTCTGTTGCAACCGTACATGTAGAAATAACTTTCTCTGCTATGAATATTGTGAAGAAAGGTTGCGTGATCGGATGTGGGATACATGGATGAACGATTGTTTGGTGACGTACATTGAGAGTGATGTATTCAATAAAATTGACTCTGGGCTTATTATTCAACGATTTCAGAATATGAAATCACGTAGAGGAGAATTATGAAATGTATAATTTATTTATTTAAATATATTATAGTCGTTTTTAATTATATTTTTAGTAAATTGTGTATTTAAAAATTTTGACACTCCTGACCCCGGGGTCCTGGATCCGCCACTGGCCATGTCTGCTCTTACACATCTACTTATTTTAAGTGATCAATCATAAAATAAGTGTTGAAACCATTATCAAGCAAGAACTAAAGTACAAACATACATACATGCATCATACTTACTTAAAAGCTCATTAAATGATTAGAACATTCCAACTAAGAAAGATTTAGCTAACAATAGACATTGCAAGGTATAGATAAACTGAATAGACCATGTTTATATAATAGAAATCACAAAAGAGAAACAACAAGATAAAAGTTACACAAGTTGAAGCCCTTTGTATGAAGTCTCCTTGTAATGCACTAGCATTACTCCTTAGCACTATACTAACACTATGAAATCGAGTTAAGGAGGATTTGTTAATTCCTTCTTTTCCCTCTTATAAAATAGAAACTAACTATGTATATTGAAATTTTGATCTAACTTATGGATTGTGATATATTTCCAAATGAATATGTGAGATCCTTTTATAGCCTTCAAGAGAGGTGCTTCCTTCCTTCATGTTGAAGTAATCTTGAGTGGATAATAGCTGTAGTTGCTTTTCAGAGGTTGATCCCAAGTTGAAATCTTTGACTAAGTGTATAGGGAGGTCTCATGATGTATGAACATGTGTCCCTATGTTGATGACTCTTCAAAGCTACCCTATAGCTATGTGTGAATGGTAGGTGCCTACTATATAAAGTGGTCTGGCTTGAGGGGACCAAGCATGAGGTCAGCAATTGCAAGTGGATGCACATGAAGCTAGCTGCTCATTCACCAAGTAGTGCAGATTTGATGCAGGATCAATGCCGGAGCATTGATGCAGAAAGCATCTGTAGACTGCACTGAACAAAAACATACCACAATATATCCAAAGTGGCCTAATAACAACTATAACCACTCAAATCACTCAAGTTATCATATATCACACTAAATACTATATAAACTCTTTATTATTACTTGAAAGAGAGCAATTTACTAAGTTTAAACATATGAAATACTCTATATAAAATAGAGTTATCAACTACATTATTTAGTATTTTATCTTCCGTGTCGGATGTGGTAAGGAAAGGTGTGGCCATGATTATTTGGTGTTTATGGAAGAGACGGAATGAGAAAATATGGCAGAATATTACACAACCAATTCAGTTTGTAATTTCTATTGCAATGGAGTTTTTATTTCACTGGCAGCAGGCGAGAAGACCAGTTTTAGCGCATGGACAAGCAAAGACTAACAAAGAACAAAGGCGCAAGACTAGCGCGCCAAACAAGAAGCAGAGACACGCGATAGCAAATTTTTCACAACAACATTGTTACAAATGACAACAACAAAGCAGAGAGCGCGACAACAATGTTTCAAAGATCAATCGATGGGTCCGCCAGCAGTAGGGAGTGTAAAATGTAATGTCGATGCGGCTCTGTTTGATGACAATAAGTTTGGTATTGGTCTTTGTATTCGGGATTCCGAGGGTCTCTTTGTTAAAGCGAAGACAACATGGTTTTATGGTTCCCCACCACCACAAGAGGCAGAGGCTTTGGGCTTATTAGTTGCAGTCAAATGGCTTCAAGAAATACATATCCAAAGAGTCACCATTGAGCTAGATTGCAAAACAGTGGTCGATGGTATCCGAGGAGTGTGTCGTTTTGTTACCGAATTTGGCTCTATTTTAAACACATGTAGAAACCTTTTATCTATGTCACAAAACTATACGGTTAGTTTTATCCGGAGGCAAGCTAATCTTGTTGCCCATTCCTTAGCTCGGGCATCAAGGGACTTCGCTAGCGTCCAAACTTTTGATTGTAGTCCGGCTTGTATCTTTTCTTTGCTTATGAATGAAATATAAGTTTTCCTTTGTCAAAAAAAAAAATAGACCCAAGATAACTATTAACTCTTTTATTTTAATTTCAACTATCCCAAAATAAATACATAGAGGATGTGAGAATTTTAGGGAAGAAGTGAGGGGATGTCTCAGGTGAAGAGGATGTGTCTGTTGTCTCAGATTACATTGCTACATCGAATTCAGTAGTTGAATATGACATGAATATTTTAAGACAGCTCTGGTGTGGGTCATCAGATGATGTTGGTGATCCTGTGACTTCGCTTGCTCCCACTTTAGGGGTGTTCGTGGTTCCCTCTTTGGAGGAAATCTCTTCTTCCACTCAATCTCCCACGATTCGGCTAGATGCCACCTCTTCTAGAATGATGGATGAACCTGACATGCGAATTATAGGGAAGGATTGGGGGATGTCTCAGGTGACGAGGATGTGCTTGTTGCGTCAGCATACTAGCTACATCGAATCCGGTTGTTGAATCTGACATGAATATTTTAAGAAAACTCTGGGGTGGGTCTTCAGACGATCTAGGTGACCCTGTGACTTCTTCTCTTGAGGATAAGTCCAGTCAAGTGGGATCCACATCCTGAAAGAAGAAGAAACACAAAAGCAATCGGCTCAGCAAACAGCAGTGTATAACACTCGTTCAAAGACTAATATTCGGTCTCTGCTTCCTTTTGATCTGATTTGAGGGTTATTAGATCTTTTATTTATCTCCTCTAGCCGACGATTGGTTGGTCTCGACTGTTTATCTAATTTTTGTAAGTTAGCTTGGTTTTTTGGTTTTTAGTCTAGCCTGTAGGCGGTGTTTTAGGGGCTCAGTAAGGGGCACTCTATTATTGTTATGGTTTTATCTTTTCTGATGGAAAGGGTTTCGGTCTAGTCCCCTCTTCACTTTTCTCTATTTTTTTTTCCTTTTTTTATTAATAAATTTGGGCAATCTGTCCGTTTGTTCAAAAATAATACATAGAGGGAATTTTAGTATCTGGTTAACACAAACTAATTATACCTTAGTTTGAGTGTAACGAGCCTAAAGTACTAAACATTATGAACAAATGGAGTATTAATTAACACAATTACTAAAGCAAAAAAGTTTCTTCATTTTTTATGTGTTAATTAATTCGGAATGAGACATTAATTGTGGAGACAAATAAAGATTTAAAAAATTAAATTAAAATGTCAAATTACATTTATGTTCACACATTTAAGTAGTTGTTAAAAGAGAGTGATGGGTTTAAGTAATTGTCAAATTACCACAACAAACTGCTTTTTATTGGTTCTGTTTGATTTTTTTATTAGTGAACCGTGCAGTTCGGTTCGGGGTTTTGATTACCGAAACCAAACAAACCACAAAATTCTATATACAATACAGTTTTTTGTTTCGTTTCAGTTATCCCTACTTACTCCTTAATTATAATCTATCAGTAATTTGTGAGTTGTAAAATGACCATTAATGCCACTTTGGTTAGTAAAGTTTCTCCCTTCCCTAATTTTTTAAAAAACAAAAAGTCGGGGAACTTGTTCGTCTGAACCTCAAGAATTCTTTGGTTAAATAGATAAGTATTGCATATAGCGGTGTTCAAAACCAAACTAAACCTATAGAAAACCGCAAACAAACCAAACTGAAAATCGCAAAAAGCTGTTTTTTTATTAGTTCTGTTCGTTTTTTTATCAGTGAACTGCGCTGTTCGGTTCGCGGTTTGAATTACAGAAACCAAACCAACCGCAAAATCCTATATACAATACAGTTTTTCGTTTTGTTTTAGTTATGCCTACTTACTCCTTAATTGTAATCTATCAGTAATTTGTGAATACTGTTAGTTTTTGTGGAAAATGTTTTCTATTAACGACATGCAAATATAACATTGATTTCTTATCATGTGTTTTACAATTACAATGCTAACCAATGTTACAAGGTAATAATTTCTTCCTCACATCTGAAACATGAACATTCCAATTTGGTGAAGCTGTGGAGTGGGAAATCGCTTTAGCTCTTTGATCAATATGGTCCATTGTTGCCTACAGATACAATGTTAAATTAAGGTATTGCAAGACAAGGAAATGTAAAACCAGCTCATGAAATCTTCATAGGACCAAGGGAAAGAACCAAGAGTCAATAAACCAAGAGGAAAAGTTATATATGCCAATACCAATGTGATAGAGTACTACTTCAATAGAATCTTATGTGAAGTTGTTCCGGGGTGTATCAGCAAAACCGAGAGGTTCTATTAGCATTGGGCCATCGGCCCATATCAGTAAACCGGCCCAAGCTCGGTTGCTTGGAGCGCACTTCGCGCTAGCCGGCCGATATTCTCGCAGACGGTCGGTAACCTCAACAGTATAAATGCCGCACGCATTCTCACTATCAGGTACGTTATCTTTACCTTGTGATACCCTGCCCGAGTGATCACTGACTTGAGCGTCGGAGTGTCATTGCAGGTACCACCCGCGTGCAGCCCAGACCGGTTCTTTCCCTTACTCAACGACCGGCCGATCCAACGAACAACAACATCACTTCATTGGTCTAAGTTACGATCAGAAGTATTATATCATTCAACTAATGAAACTTCATGATTTAACATTAACAAACAATTATGTTGATTGCCCAAATAACAAAACCTCTCAATATGAAACGGGTTTAATTGGAACGTACTCTCATTGTAAAATTTCTTTAAACCTTAAATGTTATAGGCAAATTTTTATTGCAGATTGACTGATTATTATTTTCGCAGAATTGGCAGATTTATAAATTGAGTTTTGTCTCGCCAAAAATCGAACCTATCAAAACCACATTGGTTTAGTTTGGTTTGGTTTGGTTTTATTTTGGAAGTCAACTGAACCAAACCAAACCGCATCTATGTTTATCTTACGATTCGGTTCACTTTTTTGCTCAAAATCGAATCAATCCGCACTGCGAACACCCCTAATTGCATATTGCATTTAATAAAGTTTTAAACCAGAGTTTTCTTAAGGAGGGAAAAATAGCATATAAAGTTATCAACTAATACCCCTTCATTCAATGAAAGGAACATTATAGAGTATCAAATTAATTTATCATAATTGAAGACAATATCAAAATTAAACATTTATATATATTGTAAAATTGTTTCCAGCTTTGTTCATTGATTCTAAATTAATTTATTTTATCTAAGCCTGAGATCTATGCAGCTGCTCCAAACGTACAAGGATAGTTGAGTCAAATTGAGTGCTCTGTGGATTCTCTGCATAAGCAACATAGTAAGCAGAAACACATGCTTGTGGCCATGCCATACCCAACCGAACCTGCATAAGAGAAACCATGGAAAAAAAATAAAATTCATAAAAAGGGTAAGAAAGAAAATAATCTAATTTTGAAATGCAGACAGACCTAGACTGGGGGTCCGGCCGAACTTAATAGGCCAAAGTGAAAAAGCGGGTTGGGTTGGGCCAACCCAATATCTACTGGGTTGTGTTTTTCGTAGCTCTTCCCAACCCAAAACATTGGGCCAGCGAGTCGGCTCGGCCCAATCCAATGGTAACAAAGAAAAATCCAACAAATGTTCTAAAAAACACAAAAGGCGAGCCCAATTGGCTCATGGGCCAAAATTGCCTAGTTATTTCTAGATCTCTATTCTTTGAGCCCAACCAAAGCATTGGGTCATTGGGTCGGTTAGTTGGACTGGGTCAAACTTGACACCTCTATGCAGAGCTAGATCTCTTAAGTAAAGTTTTGTGTTCGAGTCTTGTAGGTAAAACAAGATAATACTAGGTTCTCCGATGGAGATAAGTCATAAAACAACATAATACTTAACATATGTAACAAAGTAACAAAAGAAAATTGAAGATAAGTTGTTATTTCTTACCATGAAATATCCAATTAGAAAAGCATAAATGGACAATTGTGTTGCATAACTCTTGTACAAAACAATGCTCCAAATTCCACAAACTAGGCTACAAATTGCACCCCCTGCCACCCCACTAAGGAAACAAAATGAGCCAGTGAGATCCAAGTCAATGATTTCCTCCAAACCAACCCTATGAAAAATATCCCAAGTATCACAAGAAGCTTGAACAAACCCTTTGTTATAAACTCCAACATGCACAAAACCCCATCTATTTCCACATGTCACAAGAATAGAAGCAATTCTCATATAACAACTTACACAAGAAAACATAAACTCATCACTATCTCCTCCAACAAGACTCATTGACCTTGCAAAACCTCTAAACAATGAGATAAAAGGGACAAGAATTGAACCAATTGAGACACTTCCACTTAGATACTTTATTGTCTCATGTAATATTGCCAAATTTGTATCCATAATTACTCCACTACCTAAATTCATATACTTGACTCTTGAAGTTGTTACTTGAATCACATTCTTCAAAAACTGCATGGTCCATCCAAGACTCATCAAAATTACCAAGATGAATAAAGGAGTTAATTTTGTCTTTTTTTCAATAGCTTTAGCTCCTCCAATTCCAAACACAAGAAAACAACTATAAAGAACACCAATGAGAATTGATGAAAATGTCAACTTCATGATGTTTTTGATAGGAGGATTTGGGTTACCTATTGAAACTGATAAAATCTTGTTGGCATATTCAAATCTGGGACTGACCCAACAACCATAAAGGGATTGAATCAATGAAGAAACTAAAGAAACTACACCAATTGCAAGACTTAAAGGAGATTCAATGTACACAAACATAATAGCCATTGTAAATGTGAGCAAAGGACTTAGCCAAAATGTTGTTTTAATGGCTTTTGTAGGGTTTAAGAGAGTGATCCATTGCCAAGTGAAAGCAAGAATTCCAGCACATGTTGTTGAAGTTAAGAGTGGAGGGTACCATTTCATTGGTTGGAAATTGTGGCTTTGGTTAGAAGCATAGATAAGGCCATAGGTTGTGAGGAAAATCCCTAAGATTGTAATTAGAAGCAAGTGAAGGTAGAATATAATCTGGAAGAATTTCCTAACAAATTTTCCAACCAGTGTTGTGTTTTCAAAGCTTGAATCTTGTGCCTGCTCCACAAACACTAAGTTTATAAGTTACATAAATAAACATTTCTATAGATAAAATACTATGTAGCACCGGCATCTTATGTGTCCGGTGTCCAACATGTGTCATGTCAGACACCGACACCGATACCGATAATGTAGTTCTACTTTTCAAATTAAAGCCAGTGTCTACATGTATGTGTCACTATAGTGTCTGATGCATGATGCATGTCTGTGTTGGTGCTTCATGCATATATAGAGAAAATAAAATATATGATTTAAGATTCAAGATTGAAGATAGAAGAAAAGATATGAGAAAGAGAGGTAGAAAACCTTGATGGGGTGTGTGTCTTGTTGAACTTTGATTCTCTCTCCATCTGTGGATGTGATCATGTTGAAGTTCTTTAAACCAGCAATGTGGACTTTATAATAATAGTTGGAATATTTCCATGCAGAGTTTCTTGGAATTTTGGTTCAATGATGGAAATTTTTCAGAAACTCTTTACAAAACAAGTCTTGTTGTTGAATTAATATCACTCACGGTACAAGCAATTGAAACCAAGTCAACATTCATTCATCTCAAATCTTTTAGAATCGTTTTTTGCCTTGAATTTAATATGGTCTGAGACAGTGAATTACTTTATATGGATGCATATTTATTTAACGTGACTTGGAGGAAGTGCTTGTGTTGTTCTCCACGTGACATCAAGAGGTGAGTTCCCGTTGAGGCTTTAAAAGTTGCAATGAAAAAGTGAGATAAAAAGGAAATGGCTTTATTTAGTTCTTATCCAACAATTGGCTTGTTTGAGACGTGCTAGATATATATATTCACAACTTTCTCTATGTATAATAAGACAGATTTCATTTTCTTTATTAAGTTAGATAAGGAAAATGATGGCTGGTAAGAAGGTGTTGTGTAAGAAAACGAGGAATCATTCGTTTTGAGATATAATCACCACATGTTTTGTGTTTTGCCATGCCTGTTTTAGTTAAATTCTTACGTTTCGCACTTTTTAGTTTGTAACATAGATCACTGCCGATTAGATAATATGTAGAGAGCAATATTTTGAGTATGTCTTCGGGCAATAAATGTCAAATCTTTTGCACAAATTTTGATGAGTCCGAAAAACAAGACCTATGATATTCCTCTTAGTCAACTTCCTCGCCCGTGTTTTAAAGGAGACGATTTATCAATCTCAATTCCTGAAGAGGAGTATATGACAGGTTTGGAAGAGTGCAAAACACACCTTGTAAGAATTTTACTTTCAAAGGGAGATACTCCTATCAAGTTAGATGCTTTGAAATTCAAACTTCAAACTCTCGGGCAACCAACCGATAAGTGGGGACTGATTTCTTTAGGGAGTATAAGATGTGTGTCGTATAAAGTCTTATGTGTTCTTCAAGGTGTAGTAGCCCTTCAAGGCACTGATATATCTTAAATATTATTTTAGATTTTGTGTCTTCATTGAACTTTTAGTAGTGTTTTGTGCTTATATAGAATGAAAGTAGATAGTTATGCAACTTAAGAGATAGAATCAATGTCTTAAGTTAAGACTCATGGAAAAAGGTAAAACCATACATGTCTTTTGGGAACTTTTAGAAATGTTGCTTTTGCTAAACTCCATAAAGAATAATTAGTTACAGTGACAAATTAACTAGTTGTTTAATGAGATAACTAGGACTTGGGCCTAGAGCATAGAAAGCGACCACTAAGTTGTTGGAATCTAATTGAGTAAAACCATAGTAATCGTCGTTGAAGGTATGGTGTCCTAATATTAAATTGATAGAGTGTGGTTAGGCGAGTAAAATTTTAGTGACCTCAAAATTAGAAGTTTTGTACAAGAATAAGTTAGAATGTAAAGATGTGTTCACAGTCTGTTGCTTAGTTTACAAGATAACATTGATGACAGTTAGGAAAAACAATATGTACGTTTTCTTTTCATGGATCTGACAAAATTTCGAGGATGAAATATTCTAAGTGGGGGAGAGTTGTAACGCCCCAAATAATTTAATTAATTATTCAATTAAATTATTCAGGTATTGTATTGGTATAGTCATATTAAAATAATAATATGGTACTTCATTTAAATCAAGGGGTGGTGTTTAGTAATTAAGTAAGCGGTAAAAAGAGGCCCGTGACCCAAGAGCCCAAGGATTAGGCGCTAGGGTTAGTCCCACTTACTCATTTGGAGAGAAAAAAAAGGAAGAAAGAAAAAAAGAAGAAGGAGAGCGCTAGAGAGGAGAGGACGGCGCGCAAGGGAAAGAGAAGGAGAAGGAGAAGAAGCTTGTTGTTGTGGTTCTTTGGAGTTTCGCAGAAGGAATCTAGTAATTCGGCGAAAATCTAAGGTAAGGGTGGGGTTCTATCTCTATAATGGGTTATATGATGGGGTTAGGTGGGAAATAGGCTCTTTTTTTTTGATTGTGTTTGATGATTGTTTGGTGATCTATGAATGTATTATTGGTGTTCGAAATTGGCATTTGTGGATTGATCATGGTGAAAAATCAAGAAAAAGAAAGAGAGTGGGTTTTAGGTGCCTAGGGCGCCATTGGTGTGTGTTCCGCGCTGTATGCGCTGATGTGGCGCGCTGTGTATACTATCAGGTTCCGTGTTGCGCTGTGGCGCTGTGTGTGTGATGTTGCGCTCGGGCGCCATTTTTTTATCTTTATCTTGTGTTGCCATTTTTTTGTGTGTTTATTTTGTGTTTGTGTTGCCATTTGTGTTTGTAATGTGTCTGCATAAGTGTTGTTGTGTTTCGGTTGAACATCGCGCAGGTGCGCACTTCGCACTCGTGTGTGTGCGTTCTTTGTTTTTGCCTTGTGTTGCGCCTGTGTGTGTTGTTCTTTGTGGGCGTGCCGCACGTGTTGCGCACATGTGTGTGCGTTGTTGTTGGGCGCCAGTTTTGCCTATCTTTGCGCGCGCATGTGTGTTTCAGTTGCGTTGGCGGCATTTTCTTTGCTCGTGATGCGTGTGCGTGCTGTGTTGCCACCAGCGCCATTTTCTATGTTTTGTACGCCTGTGTGTGCTGTGTTGCCACCAGCGCCATTTTCTCGTGTTTTATGCGCCTGTGTGTGCTGTGTTGCCAGCGCCATTTAGGAGCCATTTTTCGTGGTGCTGTGTGCTCGTTTATAGGTGCCATTTTATGTGTTTTGTGCGCCCTGTGTGAGCCCGTGTTGCCACTAGGCGCCATTGTCTGTGTTTGTGTTGCCCAGTCTTTGTGTTGCGTTACGTGTTCTTTGCTTTGGCGCCAATTGCATCTTGTGTTGCGCCTAGTGTTGCATTTTTGTGCTGTCTGCCTGTGTTGCGTTCTTTTTGTTGCTTCTTTGGCGCCGCCAGATTGTGTTGCGCCCGATGTTGCATTTCTATCTTGCTGGTTCTTTGGCGCCATTTTTCACAGTGATTTGGGGCGCTCATGTGGCTGCCCCGTGATGTTGTTCTCGGTGTCATAAAATTTTCGTTGTCATTGACTTGATAAACTTATTGGTGTTTTCATTGTCCTATGGGTGTTGTTGTGTTTGGTGCCGTTGGTGTTAGTGGTGATGTTATATACCGGTGATGTGTCTATTTTATTGGCTAAGGTGATAGGTGATGGGTCTATGACCATTTGTTGTTGTTGTTGTTGGTGTTGTGTGTCAATTACATGACTATGATTGTTGATTGTCTTTGGTGCATTGTTCATGGCGTCGCATACAACTCATATGCATTATTTGGTGATATAAGGCTTCGGCCTTCGAGCTATAGGTGATGATGATGATGCTCAAACTTGGTGATGATGCCCATAGTGGCTAAATTTATTGGTGATGAATGGTACCACATGCATATACCCGTTGGTGTGGGTTGCATCTCATTCATTTATTCATATCATCGATGATGTTCCTTGGTAGTTGTATATTGATGTTGTTGTGAGGTGGTTAATATAGTTGCCGTAAATCTGGCATATTACTTATCATACATGGTATTATATTGTTAGATATCTCACCCCTTCTGTTTGAATGTTACCCCTATGTTGGTAACATGGAGGTGATCGCGTGTGAAGGCTTGTGTACCTTCGCTAGTTGAGCCGGGTCGTCGCTCTGATACGTAGCACTCTGGGGGTAGGGGAAAAGAACGCTAGTTTTATTAATTGTCCTTTTTATTTGATGGATGGATTTTATTTTGTGATGTCATGATTATTATTGTGAAACCGTTATCTTATTCCGCTGCGTGGTGATAGAGTTACTGTCATGTAGACTAAACAGGTGTTTTTGAGGGTTCGCCCCATGTATGATGTGCTATGTATCATGCTATTTTATTTGGTGAATTCTATTATCGACTTGTGATGTTTTATTGGTGTAAATGTAGCATCCTTTGTGGGTGAAGCGAAAAATATGTTTGAAAACTCTGATTTTTGTTTTAAATTTACCGTTTAGAAAAGGGGGTGTTACACCTGCCCCCTATGCATACTGTCTAAGAACATCTTCAGTGAGATCATCAAGTACCAGCAGCCACTTAGCCTCAGTCCTGTCTCCAGTCTTCGAACTGAAGATGTTGTAGGTCAGAAGCAGAAGAAGAAAGACCCTCACAACAACAGTCATGTCACCCCCCTCCACCATATTACGGGCAAGTAGCTCTTGCAGCCATCTGAAACTGTAATATGGACCCCCACAAGTATTGTTACGAGCCTCAATCATGGTAACACCCAGATACTGATGTGCAAGTGCTACGGCCTGCTCTGAGGTGACAGGAAGGGCTGCAGCTCTAGCATAATTACCCTGGATGGGAATATGCAGCAAACAAGAGACATCATCCAGAGTGATCGTCATTTCACCAAATGGTAAGTGAAATGACGACGTATCTGAGTGTCATCTCTCAATAAAAGCTGACAGCATCTCATGGTCTACTGTGTTGTGTCCAGTGTAGACTAGTGGGGTCAATCTGGAGTGGGCGATCTGTGGGTAAGCAAGAGCTAGGGTCTGGTAGGGTCCATACAGTTGGCAAAGGATTTTGTTTCCATGGGCTCAGATTTTCACAACACGCTCATACTCCTGAATTAAAATAAATTAAGAAAA
Source organism: Oxytropis ochrocephala (assembly GCA_020916435.1). Lineage (NCBI taxonomy): Eukaryota > Viridiplantae > Streptophyta > Magnoliopsida > Fabales > Fabaceae > Oxytropis > Oxytropis ochrocephala. Next base: position 37,506,806 of record CM037093.1, on the reverse strand, counting down.
TAAGGCTATAAAATAAACAAGACTACGTGCCTTAAATAATAACCTATGTAAGAAATAAATTCAACTTACTGGGTCAGCGAGTATAGAAGTGCAGACCTGATCTGCTAAATCAGTGAAGAGAGACTAAGGCTGAGGCTGAGGCTTCTGATGATGCCCCTGATTCTCTTGAGGTTAAGGCTCCTCATGCTGAGATATAGACATATCTGACGACATATCCATCTCAGACTCATCATGCTGTTGATAGTACCCCTGATAGTGATCCTCATACTGAGCCTGCTGCAGATAGTCCCCATGATAATAGTCTCCACCCTGATACTGGGCCTCCTCCTGATACTGAGGAGGCTGCTGCTGATACTGAGGCGGCTGCAGATAGTGATCCTCATACTGTGAACGTATATATGATGCTTACTTTTCAAGGCGTCGTATATACGTTTGATGGAGATAAATACGATTGAGTGGAAATTTGTTTTGTGGTATATGTGTGTGTGTGTGTGTGTAAAAATTTGGCCCGTCAAATATACGTCTCTAAAGGTATATACGATTGAAACTATCATAATCGCATATATGTCTCAAATGCTAAGTGTTTTGTGATTTTGTAAACTCTTAAGGGTATTTTGATATTTTCCAGGGGTCTGTAGGGGTAGAGAGGGAAAAGGTAGGGGTACAAAAAAAAAACCCCTTTTTTATTTATAAAAGAACCCGAGGAAGTATGTTTATAAGCTAATCCATAAAGAATAACAACAATAAAGAATTGGTCTAGTTTCATTTTTGATCCCTCATCTTTCTCAGTTGTGCAACTTTCATCTATTTTCTTAGTTTGGTGATTTTAGTGTTTTTTTAATTGCAGTTTTGGTCTCCAAATATCGTGGATTATACACAATTGTTCTACAAGTATTCAAAAACTCAAAATATTTGGAAATCAAAAATACAAATTAAAGAATGAAGATCAAAATTACCAAATTAAAAAAATTTGAGGGACCAAAATAGTGAACTTCATTAGTAAAAATAACTTCTTATACAATGTTTTAAAAGGGGAAGGAAAGTTTTGAAGCTTTCTTGTAGTTTGACCCACGAATTAACTTCACAGTTTCATAACGTTTTAGCTTGCTTCCAATTACACATAAAGAAAAAGATTTTGCGGCAGGAAAAAAATCTTGAATATGCTAATAGCTTTTTTGAATATGCAAATAGCTTTTTTGAATATGCAAATAGCTTTGTACACGTCTGTTGGTTACGTGAAGGATAAATTTCCTTTATGTGCAGTTACATGCACCTTAATTTTAAGCTAGACTACAAATTAACCTGTGATTTTAAGAATTTATATGAATTTATTATATACCAAAAGCTTATGTTTTATAATGCTATGCAGTTTAAAAAAATTATAAGCAAATGACTGTATTAATGGAGTACAAGGGTTTCAATCTGTACAATTATTTTGAAGCCTCATTAAAAGCTCCATTTTTTTAGCGATAATTAGAGATTTCATTAAGGCAAAAAAAGGAAAACAAAAACATGGGGGACATGAACCAAAACCCAAGCAGAAGAATTAAAATTAAAATAACACTAAAACATAAAAGAAGATAAAGCTGAATCAGACATATCTAACGTTCTTTTTTCTAAGAGTTCTCAAGTTATACATTCGAGCTTTAGAATTGACCACTGTGAACTCAGAATCATCCTTAAGAGAATTAACACTCTCTTGGTTATTCTTTCCTTGAGCTTCATCAGTCCAATGTTATTTTAGCATGATTAAGTCATATTTCACTATTTCTGAAAGTGCTGCAATATTCAACATACTATCAATAGGCGCACTGGCAGAATTCCTCATGTTATTCACTTGATTGATTTCATCCAAAGAATTGACAACAACTTGTGAGTCCTCGGTTTCAACCAAGAGAATTGCATTCTCTTTCTGACTTTCACCCATCTCTTCTGCATGAGGAGTTTCCATTACCATATCCACTATCAGGTCATCCAACTCAATAGTCTCAGATTCTACATTATCTGTTTTGACATCCTGTGTTGTCTCAATGCCCACAAGTCGACTAGAGGTATCATCGTCATCTGCTAACCCCTGAGTTGTATTAGTTGATTCAAATGAACTGCCAAAGACTTCATGAATGACACCACTCGTACTAGAATGCACTATTCCATCATTATCTTTAAAATCACTAGTTGGTACTTGTCATACCCCAATTTTGTCCGGCTTAGGTCAAAACCCTAATTTTCCACAAAAAATAAATAAATTGAAGAGTGAAGAGCATTATGCACTGCATTTTGGGTCCTAGAAGTCATTCCAATGTTTTTGAAATCACTTTTAGGGTTAGAATGCACTTTTTGGGCAAATTAGGGTTTTAGGGTTAAAAAGGGCATTTTGGTCATTTCACAGCAAAAACGGATTTCCATCACAAATCACTGGACAATTGTCAGGGGAATTGTTTGAGGAAGAATGTGCATAATTATAATTTTTTGCGCATGAATGGTAATTATTTGCATAAAAATTCAAATTTAAAGGAAAGGGTAAAATGGGAATTTCCTTCAAGGTGAGGTATCAAATCAATTTTGGGAATGATGATATCATGGAATTTTGGGCCCAATGATTGGTTCCTAGGATGAAGCCCAAAATGGTAAGATTTTATGGAATTATCCTAAAAGAATAATCAAAAAATGAAAGGATAAGGTAGTGCACAATAGTACAATAGTACAAGATGACAACTTACAAAAGTTGGCAAATTCTCCCCCTTTTAACATTTGTAAACCGTCAACCCTCTTCCCCATTCCCTCTCCATTTTGTGTTTTCTCTCCACCCTCAATCCATGTGATAAGTCACCAATCCTCTCCTACTCTAGTTCATATTGGCATCATCAAAAGCTTGTGGTTTGAAGATTTGTATAGGGTTCTTGTGGTGTCCCATTGAAAATCATTGTTGATTTGAGTTCTTTCTCTTCACTTTTCTTCATAATCTAGCTTGGTCTAAGGTATACTCTAAAAACCATAGCATTATCTCCAACATTTTTGCATCAAAAAACACACTTTTTCTTTCCTTCATTTCGCATACTCTCATAAAAATGTGATTTGCTAGTTGTTGTTGGTGAGAGGAGCCTTAAACACTATGGACAAGCACTTAGGGAGGCTTGGGTGTTTAAGGTGCCTCTCACCCTTGAATAAATTGATTCATGTTGTTTTGTTTTGATTTTATATCTTGTTGAGAAATAAAATTGTTGTTTCATGTGTTATTTAGTTCGCATATCATGTTAGAATTGGCTTTAATGAGATTTTGTTTGATGATGTTTAATCTTATTGTTAGTATTTCATTTTAGTGTTAAATGTTATCTTAGTTGTTGATGATAGGCAAGTTGATTCTCACTAGTGCCTAGTGCACTTTTCTCAAAGTGAGAGGATTGCTCTATGTGATTCAACCTAGTTTTTGGGTTTATTTAAATCTTGGTTTAGTTTGCTTATTGTTAGTTGTTGATGATAGGCAAGTTGATTCTCACTAGTGTCTAGTGCACTTTTCTCAAAGTGAGAGGATTGCTCTATGTGATTCAACCTAGTTTTTGTGTTTATTTAAATCTTGTTTTAGTTTGCTTAATGTTAGTTGTTGATGATAGGCAAGTTGATTCTCACTAGTGCCTAGTGCACTTTGATTCAAGTAAGAAGATTGCTCTATGTGATTCAACTTGGTTTTAGTGTTTATTTACTTGCTCTTGTATTCTAGTTTTTGAGTGGGACCATAACCCAGGTCTGCAAAAACTTAGGAGAGTGGATTCGAGTAGTGAGAGCCCATCAGGACCTTTGTCCGTTTGGCTACTTGCGAAAGTTTCAACCAGAGTTGTGCTCTTTCATGATGCCTCACACCTAGCAGTTTGCTGCATTTGTGGAGAGTTTTGTGGAGGGGACTGTGGCTCTGGTGGCCTTGTGAGGGAGTGAATAGAGCTACATGGGAGGATTACCTTTAAATTGCCCTAGATCGTAGGTTTTTCCCCTTTTAGGTAGGTCAAGAGATGCGTTCCCAATTGTGTGTTGCATTGTTGCATCTAGTTTAGTCATTTTTCCCTCAAGAATTTTCGAAAATAAAAAAATGTATTTTTTTCATTTTCATAAACATCTATATGAGGTGACATATATCTTGTATTTTCTCAAAAATTCAATCACCAAAACAAAAAAAATCTTTTTACTTTGCTTTTCACATGCATGTAAAGTAGCATCATCAACCTCATTCTCATGCAAAAAGCATCTTTGCATTGCATAACATGGGAAAACTAAAAAAAAATCCATACGCGCATTTTTCTCTATATCATTTAGGTTTGTCGAGAGTGCATTCCCCGCGTGGGTGCGTTTCCATTCACTAAACTTTTTCCTAATTTTGTCAAAAAGTCCAAAAAAACATATTTTATTAGGAACGTGTCTCATGCATTATTGCTTTTTGCATATCATGAAGAATGAACATGTGTCCATCTCATTTCGCATACATTTCCATTCAAAATAAATCATGTTTTCTCTTGCATTAAAAATCATTTGCGAGCATCATGCACTTTCTCGCATAAAAAGTTTTAGAAACATATCACATGCTTTATTATTTTCCTTTTTCATATCATATATGCAAACATCTCATTTTGCATGCATTTTCATAAGAATCATATCTTTCTACGCACTAAAAATAATTGTTAGTATCATGCATTCCCTTTCATTGTTTAAAAATAAAACAAAAAGTAATCATTATCCGCACTTTGCATCATGGCATCATGCATTACATAAAACAAAATTTTGAAAAAAACAATTATCATCCCTATGGTATTTCATTCGTTCATAATCATGAAAAATCATCAAGTGATGCAATTTACGGCATCCTTATTCAAAATGCACATTCGTTCATTTATTCACCCACTCATTCTGTCGTCCATTCATATTACATCATCGCATTAATACTTTTCTGTGTCGCAAATCAAAAATAAACATTAACGTCTCATTTCACATGCATCTTCATTCAATATCTCTCATGCATTAGGAAAGTAATTATAAGCATCACACATTTCATTTCATTGCATAAGAAAAATGAAAACCAGAAGCAGTTATCATCCATATCGCATTTCATTCATCCTTAATTATGCAAAAACTGTCATCAAATAAAGGTGGGCATCACATCAATATTGCATGCATATATCATTCCGCTATTCATATAGCCTTAGCTCAAACGCGCCATTTTCTGCATGCATTATTATTTTTCTCTTTCATATCATAACAAATAAACAAAAATCCAAAAATGTATGTTTTCTACTAGATTTTAGAAAATGCATCGCATGTACCCCTTTTCCCGTTTTCATGGCATAAAAAATAAGCACTTGAACGTTTCATTTTGCATGCATTTCCACGCGTTAAAAATAATTGTGAGTATCATGCATTTCATTTCATTGCATAAAAACAAAATAAAGCAAGAAGCAATTATTATCCGCATTGCATAAGCATCACATTCATCCGGGTGCATGTACAAAAAATCATCATCAAATAATGCAGACATCGCGTCAATGTGCACTCATGCATCAACCTCATCACTTTGTTCGAATACACCATTTCTCCCTGCATGCATCCTTTCGAAACAAAGAAAAATTTCCTCATGTGATGGCTTAATGGGTAGAAGTGCACCTTTGAACAACGAAGGGTAATATCTCAAATTTGTTTGTCGACTACAAATTTGAGATGTTACTCTACGATGTCAGGGCACTTTGACCCAGTCACACGTGTTTTTATTTTCAAGTAGGAAATTAAATTGAGTCAACTAACTGTCGAAGCGTTTCAGTATATTGTGTGAAGTATTGAGTCAGGATCCACTCAATGTTTCATGCAGGTTACTCAGGGTAACGACAATCAGTTGCCTCATATCACCATTCTTGCATCTCTCATCATTCAAAAAAGGGGCATTGGCATTTCGTATCTTGTCTCGCCTCTAAAAAAATAAAAAATAAAAAAAAAACATTTTGAAAAAAAAGAAGGGGGCATCATTCTTGCATCATTCGCATTGGCATTCCATATTTTGTCTTGCATTAAAAACAACAAAATTATTTAGAATAAGCCACACTTTTCGAGTGGTCATTCTCCACGCATTTGCATCATACTTGCATATCATAATTTGTTCATTCATTCATTGCATAAAATAAAAGTTGTGATGAGAAGCGAGACGTTCTTGCAAAACAATCATCCTTTTTGAAAAAGTTTATCCTTACTTGGTTGCAAACTCAAGGTGTTCCAAGGCACTCAGTTTTTTCAAATCAATAGCTCATTTTCATTTCTTTCAAAAGCATTGCATCCCATCCATTCCATGACAAAAGACTGAAGCAGCTCAAAAAAAAAAGAAGGAAAAATTTCATTGCTCTAACTAATGTTGACTCTCTGTGAAGCATTCCTATAGTGAACGTGCCCAACACGTGCAGTTTCTCTTGTTTGAGTCAGTCAGTTTCTTTCCTTGTCATCATCACCATCCATGTCTAATCCCGCCCTGTCCACCCATAAAGCGCATATTCTCTCCCATCAGTGCATACTTGACTTTTTGGTTCATTCTCACTAACACTCTAAGTCCTCCATGCTGGGGCAATTCTGTGATCACTAACTTTCTTTATCGACATTATATTCCTTTAATGCAAGTCTTTCCAAAAAAAAAAATAGAAGAGATAAATGAAGAACAAGCTCGCTAGGTTGAAAACCCGCAAAGGGCAGCCTAGGCAAAAAGGAACGCCCGGTGGATTGAAAACTTGCAAAGAGCGGTCCAGACAAAAATTAGGGCATAAAAGAAAATGCAAAGAAAAGAGCAAACACATATAGATAGATAAATTGTTGTCGGGTTTTACGAAAAATAAGCAATCGGAATTTGAAATGAAGTTTGGCCGCCTCCCCACAACCTCAAGAAAATCCAAAATCCAAAAATTCCCTTTCCTGCCTACCTTAAGCCAAGAAAATCCCAAAGAGAAGGAAAAAATCCCCCTCCTACCCACCTTAAGTTAAGAAAGTCCCAGGATGTCTCCATCACTCTAGACAAGGATCAATTCCACGTCGAGAATGGTATATCATCTTTATCAGCTCACCCAAGTCCAAAGAAAAGAAAGAGGTCAAAAGGAAAAGAACGCAGTCAAACAAAAAGATTCAAAAAATGAAAATCTCAAAAAAAAAGACCAAGAAAAAAGAGAAACAAAAGAAGTACAAATTGTGAGCTGATATATTTCACCATGAAACACCAGAGATCCTTGTCTCCATAAACTTTCCAACACTCTGTTGTGTATAATCATCTCTCCTTTCATAAAGACCGCAAACATTTTCTTTGGCCTCAACATCTAACCCTCCATAAACCCTCAACCATTCTACCATGAAACACAAACTTGTCCTAATAAAACCACAAGCAGCTCATCAAACCTAATAACCATTTCCTTCATAAATCATTGACCATTGGCCGATGCCGAATAAGACCCAACAACCCATCAGCCTCAAATACTTCATTAAGCTCAATCATCCCTTCTCCACAAAACATCACAATCTTGAAAAGGCCATCCCGATCAATAACTGATCGCTTTTGTTTTCTCAAATTTTAACCCTAGGACAAATAAGTTTATATATCTATTTACGATGGGTTTTCTCAAAAGAAAAACAAACAATCGGAAAAAGAAAGCCGATCAAGAAAAATCCTCAGAAAAAAGAAATAGTCAGAAAAAAGAAAGCTGACAAAACAATAAAGACTTGCACTCTAAAATGCATTCAAGTTGCATTAAAACAAGGTTTAGTGATCACCAAGTGAGGCTTCTTTCATACTAAAAGTCAAAACTTTCATTGCATTTGAGTTTTTCTTAAAGAGAACCAAAGATGTGTACTAAGGGGCATTTCCTTCACCTCTCACTCCACTCAACCATGGGGAGATTTGTTCATCGTCTATCCCATTCACATACCACCCTCCGTTCATAACCGTCACCATAACTCTGTCACCTTTCACAACCTCACTCAAAGAAATCGTTTGAAATGTCATTCCAAAGTGGGGCAAGTGCATTCCCATTCCTTCACCTCATTCATTCCCATAAAACCTCACTGGGCAATCTCTCAACTCACTATCCTAAACAAGGCCTCGTCATTCTAATTGGGGAAATTTTGTCTCGTCATGACTGGGGCAACACCAAACTCTGTGGGTTGAGACAAAACCCCTTTCATTCCACCTTTCATCCCAAGAGCCGAAGGGTTCCCAATTCATTATCTCCTACACCCCTAGTCATTATCACCACCAGACAGAGGCAAGCTTATTCACTCATCAAAAGCCCGAACTGGGGCAGTCTTGCATCCCTGAGTCCCTCATTAGCGTCGGCAATAATCATGTCTGTCATCCCTTCACTTATCATACATGTTCTAAACCAATCCCAAGTTAACTGACTCACTCATTCACATTTGCACTCCTATGCATGCTTACTAGACAATGCTTCAAAGAGAGAGAACCCAAGTTAGTCATGTGATATCTAAGATTCAGTCGTCATTGGAAGGAAGAGAAAACAAGTGAGCTTGTTTGTAAATAAAAAACCTTGAGAACACCGGAGTTTGAATCAAATTCAATTTTTTTCAACAGAATGGTCAATAATCATCTCAATTCCTTGCATTCAAAGTCTTGCATCTCATCATCACAAAAATGTTTAAGTACCCCAATCATTCATATCTTATTTTTCGCCTCATGCATTTAGGCGTTCCATTTTGTTTATCATAGTGTCCCATTTGCATCGTGCCGACATCATCATTTCATGAAAGGCAACAAAAAAGGAAGCAACGGATAAAAGCAAAAAAAAATCTTCCATCTCATTCCATCAAGCATCAAAGCATTGCATCATAAAGAAAGAAAAAGCAAAAACACAAGCACTCCGTAACATTCAACATCATTGTATCGAACATCCAATCCTTTTCAATAAATGGGGGGCTAAGTCGAATACACATTCGGGATAGTCATCAGGATGCTTGAATTGATCGCTCAAGAATCTGAAAGTCCCTATGCCAAAAAGCAAAAACACGTCATCCCATGTCATTGCATTTGCATCATATTAATGTTTGCATTTCATAAAAGGGAAAGAACCAAAGTCCTTGCATCAAAGCATTACATGTGTATCATGCAAGGCAACACAAAGGCTTCCCATGTCATTCGTCATTCCATTATCGTTCATTTCTTCATGCCACTCATCGAAACATTGCATTCGCATGCCCGCATTTCATGAAAAGAGAAAGAAATAAGCAGAAAATAAAACAAGAGCATTCCATTCATCAAAACATGAATCACTGTCATTGCATCGCACACTTGCATTACAAGTATCAATCTCTGCATCAAACATCAAAGCACTACATTTGCATATTCGCATTTCATAAAGAGCAAAAGAAAACAAGCAAAGAAAAACAAACGATCAGAAAAAGAAGGCTGATCGAAGAAAAAACAATCAGACCAAAAGAAAAACTTTAGGAGTGTTCCACCACATTCATCATTACACCAAAGTCGTAGCATTGCCCGCACTTGCATAACATGCCCTTGCATAGCATGCACCCATATTCCATGCATCATTCCTTGCATCAACTGACGTATGCAGGTACCTCAATCCAGTGCGGCGACATTGGCTATTTCAATCAATCAATCAACAGGATTCGTGAATCCCTTCAGGACCCAAGCGTCCCTTCAAAAAGCAGACTTCACCTCGTATTCGAGCTGCGGGTAAGTCCTTCGACCCCATTGGGTCCAGTAGAAAAGGATAGTTGTGTTGGCCTAAGACATGGCGCAGCCCTAGGGAAGTATCGAGATCTAGACTTGATATCGTCCCCCCCCCCCCCCGATCGCTCTTGAAGACCACCATGCCCAAGTGCAAACTCGGTTCGTTCGCGGTTCGTTAAAAGGCTTTAGGCAGCCTCCAAAGATCGACTTCATCGAGGGTACCTTCTTCTTTATCGCTTTATCGCTTTCTATCGCTTTATTTCCGCTTTACGCTCGAGGCTAGCGCCAATTCATGTCTCCCGCTTTTGGCTTACTAAGGGTTGGCACCAATTTATTTCTCGCTTTTTTAAAACTTCGGCCATCGAGGGCCTTTCTTGCTTTCTTTATCGCTTTATTTCTTTTTATCGCTTTATTCCTTTCGCTTTTCGCTCGAGGGTCGATAATTCATTTCTGTTTCTTTGGCTTAATGAAGGTTGGCACCAATTCATTTCCTGCTATTATTGGCTTACTGAGGGCTGACGCTTCATCCATTGCATTCATCTCGAGCTAACACCCATTTATTCAAAAAATAATAATAATAATAAATAAATAAATAAAAATAAAATCTCTATCCTCGCATGCATTAGAACTTCATTTTTCATCCTGCATCAACAAAAACAGAAAAACTAGAAAGATGGTAGAAATGGAAAAAGGAAGCGCTCTTTTGGCTACTTTGCCCGAGTTCTCATGGAGATTGATTTGTCTCAACAAATACGCGATCAAATATTGGTGGAAAGACGAGGTATGGTTTTCTTGTTGACTTAGAATATATTGCCATTTTTTTTGTTCTTTTTTCCAATGTATTGGTCACACTCTATCTGAGTGCAAAACAAAAGGCGGTGTTTCTTTAAAGGAAACAGTAAGGAAATAAATCAGCCAAGATTGTGCCAATTGTTCGGAAACACATCTATGTTCCAAAGCCTAAAATTAGCACTTCTCCGGGCAATAGAGTATTGTCATACCCCAATTTTGTCCGGCTTAGGTCAAAACCCTAATTTTCAACAAAAAATAAATAAATTGAAGAGTGAAGAGCATTATGCACTGCATTTTGGGTCCTAGAAGTCATTCCAATGTTTTTGAAATCATTTTTAGGGTTAGAATGCACTTTTTGGGCAAATTAGGGTTTTAGGGTTAAAAAGGGCATTTTGGTCATTTCACAGCAAAAACGGATTTCCATCACAAATCACTGGACAATTGTCAGGGGAATTATTTGAGGAAGAATGTGCTTAATTATAATTTTTTGCGCATGAATGGTAATTATTTGCATAAAAATTCAAATTTAAAGGAAAGGGTAAAATGGGAATTTCCTTCAAGGTGGGGTATCAAATCAATTTTGGGAATGGTGATATCATGGAATTTTGGGCCCAATGATTGGTTCCTAGGATGAAGCCCAAAATGGTAAGATTTTATGGAATTATCCTAAAAGAATAATCAAAAAATGAAAGGATAAGGTAGTGCACAATAGTACAATAGTACAAGATGACAACTTGCAAAAGTTGGCAAATTCTCCCCCTTTTTCCATTTGTAAACCGTCAGCCCCTATGAAGCCCCAATACTTCAAAATAGGTCACGTACCCGTATCCGATACGTATCCGATACCGATACGTATCGGATACTTCCGGATACGTATCCTGGGAGTATCCTAGAATTTATATTTATTTTTAAATAAAAAAAGACCAGATACTTACAGGATACTTGTTTGATACTTACCTGACACGTATCCTGGGAGTATCCTAGATTTTATATTTATTTTTAAATCAAAAAACAATAAGATATTTACTCTTTTATTCATTATTTGAAGAGAAATAAAATGGATCCAAAAAGGGCACAAGTTATGTGCATACTAATCTTCGCCTTTTTTCTAGAAAAGATGAAGGATATGGCAAAGGAGAGACAAATATGTGGGACGTTAGTGGAGATGCACATGATCCACTAGATGGTGTTGGAATTGAATTAGCAGAGATATCTCTTGATGAACCAGAGAGTTGGAAGCTATGTTATTTTTTGATGATGGATATGGAGGAGGGGGGAATGACACAATTAGTGTTAAGTAGTTAATAGTAGGCAATTCTATAAAGCTTAAACTTCTTTTGGATATGAGTTATGGTGTTGTCTTTTGTAATATTCTAATAGTAAATTGTATATCTTTTGTGACATGTTCGTAGAAGGAAAAATATATTTTAAAATGGGTGAGGAAAAACATTTAACTATGCTTACTTATTTTTTGGGTTACCATGTCATTGGTGCACAATTTCCACAGGCTTTGTCGATGACAAATCTACACAGGGAACCTGACTGGCCACGAGTACTTGACTTTGCCGGCCTGTGTGGTTCTCTCCTCCCAATAGAGTTTTTTGTCACACCCAAAATTTGAACCCGGGATCTTGGAGTGGGATCCAAGTCTAGTTACCACTTGGACCAACCCTTGTTGGTACTATTCTTACTTATTTTGATCACAAGTATCTTTATGTTTTATATTTTTAAATTTTAATTAAATTTTTTATTGAAGTATCTCTGCCGTATCGTATCTTGATTTTCAAAATTTTCCCGTATCCACGTATCGTGTCGTATCGTATCCCGTATCGTATCTCGTATCCGGGCTTCATAGGTCAGCCCTCTTCCCCATTCCCTCTCCATTTTGTGTTTTCTCTCCACCCTCAATCCATGTGATAAGTGATCTCAACCCTTCATTCAAAATCAAAATGCAATCCTAGAGCACCTCCCAAGAACAATGACCAAAATAACCCTTTTGCTCGGTGCCCAAGTTCAATTATTTATTTCATTTTATTTTCAGCTGAATATTAATTCCCTTTTATTGCTTGATTACCATTTTAACCCTAGCCCTTCACCAATTCTATAAATACCTTGTTAAGCCCACCTCTCACAATCTTTGGCCTCACAATTCACTTCAAAACCCTAGCACACAACTCCTCTCTCCCTCTCTCCCTCTTGGCCGAACCCACCTCCACCATATTTTTTTTGATTTCTTTCCTCCTTTTGATCTCAAAATTCATTTCTAATCCCTACATCTCCATCCTCTCCTACTCTAGTTCATATTGGCATCATCAAAAGCTTGTGGTTTGAAGATTTGTATAGGGTTCTTGTGGTGTCCCATTGAAAATCATTGTTGATTTGAGTTCTTTCTCTTCACTTTTCTTCATAATCTAGCTTGGTCTAAGGTATACTCTAAAAACCATAGCATTATCTCCAACATTTTTGCATCAAAAAACACACTTTTTCTTTCCTTCATTTCGCATACTCTCATAAAAATGTGATTTGCTAGTTGTTGTTGGTGAGAGGAGCCTTAAACACTATGGACAAGCACTTAGGGAGGCTTGGGTGTTTAAGGTGCCTCTCACCCTTGAATAAATTGATTCATGTTGTTTTGTGTTGATTTTATATCTTGTTGAGAAATAAAATTGTTGTTTCATGTGTTATTTAGTTCGCATATCATGTTAGAATTGGCTTTAATGAGATTTTGTTTGATGATGTTTAATCTTATTGTTAGTATTTCATTTTAGTGTTAAATGTTATTTTAGTTGTTGATGATAGGTAAGTTGATTCTCACTAGTGCCTAGTGCACTTTTCTCAAAGTGAGAGGATTGCTCTATGTGATTCAACCTAGTTTTTGGGTTTATTTAAATCTTGTTTTAGTTTGCTTATTGTTAGTTGTTGATGATAGACAAGTTGATTCTCACTAGTGCCTAGTGCACTTTTCTCAAAGTGAGAGGATTGCTCTATGTGATTCAACCTAGTTTTTGTGTTTATTTAAATCTTGTTTTAGTTTGCTTATTGTTAGTTGTTGATGATAGGCAAGTTGATTCTCACTAGTGCCTAGTGCACTTTGATTCAAGTGAGAAGATTGCTCTATGTGATTCTACTTGGTTTTAGTGTTTATTTACTTGCTCTTGTATTCTAGTTTTATTATTGTCCATTTGTTGATGATAAATCATATGATTCCCACTTATGCCTAGTGCATCATGTTTTAAGTGGTGAAGATGATTTTAGATGATTCAACCTTCCCCTTTTAATTTCTTAGTGAATAACAAATGAGATGGTATGTTTAGGGTTTAGGGTTCGTGAGGTATTGCAAAGGATAGACTTACCTTAGCATTAGCATTTTTCATAACAAAAAGAATCATTTTTAAACCCATTGTTGCTAGTGGCTAATCAGAACCTTTGTTCGACTAGCCATTGGTGGCAATGTCTTTTTCCAAAGAACAATAAGCGATGGTCACCCATCACTTTGGTTAGTTTGATCATTCGTGCCAATTAATCTCTTTCGAAAACCATTTTCAAAAGATCAAATAAAAAACGAGTCGCTACTAACGGTCAATCAGAACCTTTGTTCGTCTGACTAGTGGTGGTGACTCCCATTTTTCAAGAGTACTTAGCGGTGATTACCCATAACCTTTGTTAGTTTAATCATTCGCTGAATACTCGTCCTATTTCAAAAACTCACTAAAAAGATAAAAAACAAAAACCTTTTCATGACAACCACGAACTACGTAGCTTTGAATTCTCCATCGCACCAGGAGATACGTAGGAGCGAGAGGTCAACTCTCGTCAAGCGCCAAAAATAAAAATTTTCATTAAGTTTTCCCGTTCATCTTCAAACAAGAAATAAATAGGCAAATCTAGGTATTTTGCAAATCAAACGTTAAAACCACATATCTAGTTAGAGGTTCCCTTTCAGTAGAAATGACGTGTGCGGTGCTAGTACCTTCCTCACACGTATATCTCTAGTTTTCAAAAGACCATCCGCCTTGTTCAAAAGACCTTTTTCCAATGTTTTAGTCTTAAAATTAAAATATTGGTGGCGGCTTCAAAATTTTTCCACGTTGTACATTGAGAAACCCAAACCAGATTTTTCGGGGTGCAACAACTGTTGCATCCCCAGTGAAGTCGCCAGCTGTTGAACCTCGAAAAATCCGGTTTGGGTTTCTCAATGTACAACGTGGAAAAATTTTGGGTTTCTCTTCTATTGAATGTCACTTGAAAGGGTTGAAATCCAGTGTCCATTGGGAAAGATGCAATATATCTGGCTTCAAAGACCAAGACCCGTGTGACCAAACCCTCATGCGAACTTCTATAGAAGAGAAAGAAAACTCAAAGTAATATTTTCCAAGAGAAATCAAATGCCAAGGATTAATAAGTTTCCAAATAGAAGACAATTTTGATTGCAAGTCAGCAAATTTCAAAGGAGTTTCACCCTTGAAGAGAACCAAACATCCGTGAAGATGATTCTTGCAAACTTCCAACCCCGCCTTGTATTCATCTTCAGGAATTTGGACGGCCAAAAACATCACCTTTAATGCATGGTTTCGGCAATTGTTATAAAGTGATGTGGAATTCAATGATAATATTGAATACTAAGAGGATCTTTTCCATGATTAGGTTTCCAATTTCTTGAATCAATCAACAAAAATTAAGAACAATGAAGGAATTAAAAACTCACAAAATGGAAAGGAAAGAAGATGGAGATGGAGTGAAGATCGCCACATCTAAGGATAGATGATAAGATCGGTGCGTGATCGCCACAAGGGAGATGGTAGCCCATTGATAAGATCAACTTGAGTTCTTCCAAGAACCAAAGGAAAGAAAACTATGCTCTCAAAAATCCCATTTCTATTTTATCAAAATCTCCTTTTTACAAAGCACTTGACCAATTTATACTCTTGGCACTTTACTAGCTACACCACCCTAAATTGCTAATCACACCCTATTTGCCTTAGAGCACAAACTAGGCTTCTAAAAGAAAATATATCAAAGTACAATTATTACACATTACAAATGGAAAGGAAAAACAAGTCTATTATATTTTTTTGATAAGGACTAGTCACTAATCAATAGGACTTGGTAAATTTTGTCTTCATTGAATTCTCCTTCAATAGGAATCAACAAAGAAGTAATCATCTTCTCCATGTCCTCTTGAATCCTCTTTGCATTGCTTCTAGTAACCACTCCTTTAGGTGCTTCTTTTCCTTGAGCTAGGAGGTCCTCATCACAGAGACCTCACAATTGTCTTGTAGGACTTGTGCAAAGGAACGCCCAAAAACAGCAGGAGTTGCAACCTTAGCAACAACAACATAACTCACAATAGTAGGAGGCAGCGAAGGAACAACCAAGCACAACCAGTGGGACAGGACAGCAGACATAGCAGGCGAAAATCAAACCCCCAAACGCGAACAAATCTCTAACTTAAAGAAAAAACTGCCTTTGGTTTGGACATTTTTACAAACAGTTGATGTGCATGCAGAAATTCAGTTTGGGAAAAACACTTGGAATTTCTTTCACCTCCGCAGAAATTCAGTTTGCAGAAATTCATGAGTCGATAGAGTTACCCAAAACCTATTCTGAAGCCTAATTTCTCTCACCTCCGCAAGTCAATGTTTGTTTCAAGGAGAAGAATATTTTATTATGATGTTGTCAGCATCTTCTAAAGCGACTCTAGATTTCACTTCAATTCAAGTTGTGAATGAATTTTTTGATGTCTTTCTGGATGAGGTAGCATCTTTACCTCTGGATCATGAGGTTGAATTTTCTATTGAATTGGTTCCAGACATAGGACCAATTTCAATTGCTCCCTATAGAATATCCCCATTAGAGTTGAAGAGCTTATTTCCAAAAAGTTTATCCGACCGAGTACTTCATCTTGGGGTGCTCCAATTCCGTTAGTTAAAAAGAAGGATGGAAGTATGAGATTGTGTATAGATTACAGTAAGCTCAACAAGGTGACCATAAAGAACAAGTACCCATTTCCCACAATTGATGATTTATTGGATCAACTTATAGAAGCAGCCATATTCTCCAAGATTGATTTAAGATCAGGTCACCACCAGTTCAAAGTCCGAGCTTTCGACATTCCGAAGATAGCTTTTCGTACCAGGTATGGACACTATGAGTTTGTATTGATTCCCATTTGGATTAACCAATGCTTCGGCAATGTTTATGGACTACAAGAACAGAGTTTTCAGCCTGTATTTGGATCGATTTGTAGTGTTCTTCATTGATGACATCTTGGTGTACTCTAAGACAATTGAGGAACATTAACAACATCTCTGCATTGGTTTTGGTGTACTCCAAAAGAAGCAATTATATGCAAAGCTGACTAAGTGTGATTTTTGGATGTCGGAAGTCAAGTTTCTTGGGCAGGTGATATCTCAAAGTGGGGTTGCAGTAGACCCTAGTAAAGTGGAAGCAGTATTAACTTGGGAAAGACCGACCTCAGTGACTGAAGTAAGAAGTTTATTGGGATTGGCACACTACAAGAAATTCAAGGTTTTCCGGCGGACAGAAGCCGCCGGTGAAGGCAAAAAACCGCCGGTAAGTGTATGTTTCCGGCGGAACTTTCCGGCGGATTTTCCACGGTTAAAGCACAGACGACGCTTACACGCGGAAAAAGCCGCGGTAACTACTTGATTTTTTCCGCGGAAAAGCCGCGTAACGAAGATAACGAAAAAGCCGCGGTAAGAACGAAAAAGTCTGCAGTAATGTTCTTTTTTTTTTTTTTTACAAAGCGCCGGTAACTACATTAAATCGCATGGTAATATTTAATTTTTTTTAATTAAAAAAAGCCGCCGGTAATTAATAGAATCCGCCGGTAATATTTTCTGAATTTCTTTTTTTTTTAAACAAGCCGCCGGTAAAAATTTTCTTTTTTATTTTTTTTTTCAAAAAAATACATATTCCGCTGGTAATTATTAATAATCCGCCGGTAATATATATATTTTTTTAAAAAAAACGTTTTTAAAAATTAATTTTAAATTTTTAAAATATAAATTAATTTTATAATTTGAAAATAATATTTAAATTTTAAAATCTCTTTTAACAATTTGAAATTTGAAAATTATTTTTAAAAAGTATTTGAAAATCTAATTTTAAATATTTTAAAAGTAAATTATTAAAATTTGAAAATTATTTTTAAAAAACCGTTATTACTTTTAAATTATTTAAAAGAGCGTAAAACATTCATTGAATGTCAAATTAAACGAGAAATAAATTATCAATAGATAAATAATCAAACCAACAAAGCAGTAATTAAATTTAAATTATCCATACAAAATAAACAACAAATAAAACCAACAAAGTAACAATAAAATTATCCAACAACAAACCACTAATAATAAGGCCTATTTGGGTTCGGGTTGCTGTTGGAATCCAGCTGTAAAAGCGCTGTCGTCCAATCATCTTCTTCATCGCCCCGCTTTGTTGGGGTTGTGGTTGACGTGGTCGGGTCCGAAATTCTTTGGGGACGGTTGTTGGAATTGCCGCGGGAGACATGACGTGGCCGACGTGGTGGGCTGATGGGCCCGAGGTCGGAATGGTCGCGGAGGAGAGTTTAAATCGAGGCTCGGCCGACCATATGAGGGTGACCATATGAGGGCTGACCATATGAGTGGTCGACCATATGGGTATGGCGGACTGATTGAAGCGCAAAGTCGCTCATAGTTGAAGCGGAGGTGGAAGGCACCAGTGGTATCTTTGAAAGCACCTCCGTAGGGCTGCATCCCTACCGGTGGATAAGGTACTGATGATGATGATGATGATGGCATAGATGGCCTTGCATGAGCCATACTATCCATTACTTGCTTCCTGAATTCCTCATTGATTCCGCGTTCTTCAGCCGCCAACCTGCGCTCCTCAGCTTGCTGCTCTCGCATCTCCCGAATCTCACGCTCATAGTTGCTCAATTTCTCGGTCAATACCGCAACCTCAGCTCGCTCTTCAGGAGTGGTGACATGAGAGCGTTAGTACTTGTTGTTGAAGAGGAATTTGACCTGAAATTCGGAACAATGGAATTTGGAAAAGAACGCGGGCCCATACCACCAGATCACGGTAATCGACCTTTTCTTTGGCGATGGACCGCCAAGTTCTTTCCATTTTTCTAAGGCCAATCGACCTCCTCACGGATCAACCTCACCCCGCGCTACTCTCCCGTGTTTGGCGATACTCCTCCCGCCAATTAGAGAATGCTTCCCGAATCATCCTTGGCCGCTTCTTCAGAAAATCACGGTGTCTCTCGCGCATATGAAGTTGCACGTGTATCTCCAAGCAAAGTAGGTGGCCGACCAAGAACAAACCTCTCCGTATATAGTATTAATTTAATATTAGTATTTAATAAAATATAAAATTTGAAGAATTAAAAACAAAGATATATAAAATATTACAGCGTTTAGCATGTTCATATGGTGATAGAACCACCCGCATTTACACAACCACCTTTCTCAGAAGCCCGATTCGCAGCAGCTCTCTTACATTTTTTTTTATAATCATCATCCGCCCATTTCAGTTGGAGTTCATCCCATATAGGCGGACCAATCCAATCTGACGGCTCTGATCCAGCAGGCTTGTCACGCTCTTCCCGCAGCATTTCAGAAAAACGGTGAGAAGCTCTTGAATTGAAGACTTTCTTAACTGCAGCGTCATCCTCAGGTTTCCATGCGAATGTTGCCTGGTTGCACAAAATAAAATAAGTTGTTAGAAAAAACAACTTAATGAATTCAAGAATTTGGAATAATTAAAAATTAATTAAATAGTAAAAAAACTTACCCTAAATTGATTCCACATTTTGGACTCCGGATCTTTTTTAACCTCCGACCAATCAACCCAGGAAGTTGTGTAATTTGCCTTGATTATACTTGTTATCGCGCGGGACACAATCCTCCCAGGATCAAAGCTGTACATAAGAAAGAAAAATTAAAATGATATTAATTTAAAAAGACAAATTTCAAATACAAATACAAATATATATAATAAATACTTACAGGTGTCCAACAACCTCCACAACGATACGACCGTCTTCCAAAATATCAACCACGTCGGTTTATGATCATACACGCGCGTGGCGCCTATCTCGATCGGTAGGGGTGCCATACTACCGGGTGGAGGCGGCACGGGTTCAACGCCCTGGAGCTCGTCTGATGAAGGCATACCCACATAGTTGTCATGAACAAGTCGATATACTATCTTACGCTTACGACCGCGTAAAGAAGTACATATCTTCTTTCCTTTATCCTGAGGCGGCACGGGTGGGTCCTCATCATGTGGTGAGTCACTATTTCCTAACGATGCCATAAGTGTTATGTAGCTATAAAATAAAGTTAATAACATATATAAATGATGAATAACATAGGCAAATATATATCAAGTCTGATAAATATAAATATTATTTGACAACAAATAATATTAATGATGAATAACATAGGCAAATATATATGAAGTCTGATAAATATAAATATTACAAACCAACAAATTATATATCAAGTCTGATAAATATAAATATTACAAATTAAACCAACAAATTATTTAAATAAGATAACATGACATTAATTAATTAGAATCCCATTCTTTCTCAAAATCACCATCATCATCAGATAAGTCAACTCCCGATACACCGACGTGATCGACTGCGTCCTCATGATTTGTATCTTCGTCTTCATTAACTTCATCAGCAACGTTGGACTCATCACGTAAACGAGTAATGATCTCAACTTCAATCACTTCATTTACATTGGACATTTCTTCTGACTGATATGGCACATCTTCCACTGTGTCATTTGTCTCGATGTAACCTCTTGGTTTTGTCTTAATTGCGACACACCAACCACGCCGATCAGTCCGTGTTGATGGATAAGAGACATAGTAGACTTGTCTCACATTTGTGCAATGACAAAAGGATCGTACAGTTGATATCTACCACTCATTTTAATGTCCACTGTATTTGACTTTGGGTTAAACTTTGTTCCTCGAGGGGACGGATCAAACCAATTACAGTAAAAAACGATTATCTTTTGATGATAATCAAGATAAGGGTATGCAAGTTCATAAATGTGTTCAACAACACCATAGAAATCATCTTCGCCTCTCCCAGTGTCACCCTTCATGCAAACTCCACTATTCACTATTTCTCTACCTTCTGTCCATCTGTTAGTGTGAAATTTGTAACCATTCACAAAGTATGTGTGCCATTCTTTAACACATCTTCGAGGACCATCAGATAAGTTTCTCAGGTGTTGGTTGGTAGGAGTTGGCGGAAGGGAATACATACGCCGCTTAAACCACATTGGAAAATGCGCATGAATATGAGCAGACGATTGTTCTTCACTTACTCCCTCTGATGTCAAAAACTCCCTAATGAGAAATTAACAATTGTTACACACAGCAGATTTCTTTAATTTATAAAGAAATTAAGATAACTAGGTTGAGAAAGACATACTCAATGAATGGTTGGACCTCATGCAGCTTTATCAAGACATGAACATGTAATGAGTTTAACTCTTCTTCATTGCTTGCTGAATTGACTCTTTTCCAGACGGACGACCAGGGAGACAAAAGACAGACAAAGCTAAACGATGTCTTGGTGGTTCATTGTTGAAATAATATGAACAAAAATGAGTTGTTTCACGATGCAAGTAAGACGAACATATCGATCCTTCAACTCTAGCTTTATTTTTGACTGATCTTTTTGAATCACCCATGAACCTATAGAAAATTATATGTTAATAATAATGTGTTGAAATTGTAGTAAACTTCTTTCATATGTATATTAATCGACCTTTCAAACGGATACATCCATCCGTATTGGACAGTCCACCAAGTTTAGCTTCGGATTAAGTAGATGAACAACAAGATGCTCCATAGAATCAAAGAAACAGTGGGGGAAAATTCTCTCCAACTTGCATAAGATAAGTGGGATGTCTTGTTCCATTTTTGTCGATCATCCGCTTTAAGCGTTGCGAGAACACAAATTCTTAAAATATTGACTTATTTCAATGAGCGGATTCAAAACATGTGTTGGCAACGAACTAAAAGCGATAGGAAGTAAGCACTCCATGAATACATGACAATCATGGCTCTTCATCCCATGCAACCTCCCATTATCCACTTCTCGCACATCTTGCTAAATTGGAAGAATAACCGTCTCGGCATTTTCAATGCTTTATCCACCGATAAACTTCTTTCGCTTGTTCGGTAGATAAAGTATAATTGGCTTTGGGTTTCAACGCCCTAGTACCCGCTTCAACCAACGACAAATCCTTTCGCCGCTGCAGTAATGATCCACGCCCTTCCTAGCCTTCTCATTGTCTTTTGTTTTACCTTTTACATTCATAACAAAGTTGTTAAATATGTTATCAAAAAATTCTTTTCAATGTGCATGACATCCAGATTGTGTCTCAAGAGATTATCTTTCCAATATGGAAGTTCCCAAAAAATACTCTTTTTTGTCCAATTATGCCATACTCCATAACCATCTGGACGAGAAACAACACCTGCAACGACTTCTACTAGAGGGATATCCTTGACACTGTTCCAAACTTCTTCTGGTGTCACCACGGGGAGGTTCACTGTTTCAATACTTCCTTGATGAATGCATATTTTGACCTTCTAAATGGATGATCGCTAGGTAAAAACCTACGGTGTGAGTCAAACCATGATGTTTTTCCTCCATATTTAAGAGTAAAAGCTCTTGTGTCAACCATGCAAATCGGACACGCCATCTTACCATGTGTCCCCCATCCTGACAACATTCCATAGGCGGGGAAGTCATTGATGGTCCACATCAAAGCCGCCTCATGAGAAAATTTTGTTTGCGTCTTTCGCATGATTAAGTTAAAACACCATGCCACAACCTTTTTAGGTCATCGATCAAAGGTTGCAAATATATGTCAATACCATTTGTTGGATTGTGTGGTCTCGAATAATGGCATTTAAGAACATGTATGGTTTAGACATACACATTTTCGGAGGAAGGTTGTACGGGGTAACAATAATCGCCAACAAGAATACGGTGATGCCGATGCTTGAATATACGGTGTGAAACCATCGAGCATAAACCAAGCCGAACATTGGGTGGATCACTAGCAAAACTGGATGAACACGATCGAAATGCTTCCAAGCTTCACCATCGATGGGTGGCGTAATTCACGTAATTGTTTCTATTTTCATAGTGCCATGACATTTTACCCGCGATCTCCTTTGAAGTAAACATCCTCTCGTAGCCTTGGTATAAGAGCGAGATAGAACATTGCTTTCCGTGGAACCGGTGCCTCTACTTGTCCCTTTCCGCCGGCACTGTAGCGTGGCTCTCCACACAACTTGCATTCCGACAACTCTCCATCATTTATCCCAAACTCATTGCTATAATATAGCATGCAACCCGACACACAACAATCAATTCTCTTAGATTTTAAGCCAAGCTTCGACACGATCTTTTAGCATCATAATAACTCTGCGGCAAAAAAGTCCTCTAATGGGGTTGCATCCAACATCATTTTTGTCATATATTCCATGCACAATTCAGCAACATTAAATTGAGACTTGAGACCCAACAACCGAACACACATTGATAATTTAGATTCGTTAGATCCTTCAAATAATGGTTGATTTGTCTCACTCAAAAACATATAAAACCTCCGAGCTTCTTCATTCTGGAACTTCTTCAAAGATCATATTGTGGTTCCTCAAAATCCAAATTTACACCGATAGCATCACGTATCATCCCCGAACAACATCAAACGGTTGATTTCCCATAGTCGATGAGCCAACAGCCTTCTACGATCGGACTTGAAGTGCCACCTTCTACTTCTTGGACAGAACAATATCAACCGGAGGAACATTAAAGGGATTAACACGAGAAACTCCATTGCTACCTCCCATGACGAGTCCATATCCAATAATTTGGCTTAAATCAATTGTTGTACAAATGAAGTCGAATGTCACCTTCATTTTTTATGGATCCAAAGATACATTTCGAACAAGGACATCTAATTCCACCTTGTTGCTCAAATTCTTTTTGACGCTTAGCTAAAAGAACAAACTCTTCAACTCCTTCAACAAAACGTCGTTTCAACCCCGCTCTTCCAGGATATAATCGATCATACATCCAACTACGATCCATTTTTTGTGGATGTCCTAAATAAATTTATTACAAC
This sequence comes from Oxytropis ochrocephala, assembly GCA_020916435.1. NCBI lineage: Eukaryota > Viridiplantae > Streptophyta > Magnoliopsida > Fabales > Fabaceae > Oxytropis > Oxytropis ochrocephala. The sequence goes on along the minus strand of CM037093.1, from coordinate 37,483,127 downwards.
ATATATGTCTATCGTAACAATAGACATTTTCATTTTTATATTATAGCTACTATTATCTTTGTAGACTAACAAAAATTTAAATAAACTATCAACTATTATATTTTACTATGACCCTAATTATTTCAATTCATTAAATCAAATAACATTCGTTACTATATAATAATAATATTAATGTGTTACAAATCCATTACCTCTAATTTTATTGCGCATACTAAATAATAAACAATAAATGATACAAATATTAACAAATAACTAATCTAAATATTATACAAAAAATTTTGAATTTAAGAAAATAATAATATTATATATTATGTTTACTTTTTTAAACTCAAATATTATAGTAAAATTATAATAATTCCTACTTATTTTTTTTGTAAACATAAAAACATTTGAAATTATATTTTTATCCAAAAATATCTTATAACTAAATAAACCATCAATCATTATTTTTTACTATCATCATAATTATTTCATTTCAATTAAATACATCAAATAACATTTAGTATATTATTTTGTATCACATAATATTTATTATGTCAAATAATATTTACTATCACATAATATTTATTAACTATATTAATGTTCTTCTCAAAAAATAATCCCAATTAACATTGTTCAAAAAAATAATCATATTAATGTATTACTAAATCATAAACTCCTATTTTATTTTAAATAACATCTAATCTAAATATTATACAAAATATTTAAAATAATAATTTTTGGACCAAAAAAAAAGTAATTAATAATTTATTATATAGTCTTTTAACTTTTTTATTTTAATCGAAATATAAAATTCAGTATTATATTAAAAAAATAAACATTTTTGAATTTAAATTTTTAAACAAACAAAATAATATTAGTTATAGCAATAGTAATTTTAAATCTAATTATTTAACTAGTACCAAATCAGCAAATAATAATTATTAGTAACAAATCGAATAGTAAGTACTAACCAGTAATGCCGAGAAGATTCTGACTTTACGTTAATAGCTTTGAACGGACTGAATCAGCAGTGAAAAAAACTCTCCAACTTCAATCACCACACTAGAGAAGAATCCAACTTCAAGCCATTGCTAAATAAATAACATCAGAATCAATAAGGACTAACTCATATTAATACAAATTGTCAAAATTAACTATATTATGTAAATAACATACCTTTAAAATCTGGACAAATTTTCAAATGCGTTACCGGCGGACTCATTGAAATTACCGGCGGATTTATTGCTAATTTTCAGTTTACCGAGGCTCCAATTACCGGCGGAATTAATTCCATTACGCGCGCTTTGCATAATTACCGGCAGAATTTACGACACGGCGCTTATATATTATGGCATGCCCATACAATTACCGCGGACATTTACAATTACCGCGCCCTTTTTAAAAATTAAAAAAATAACGGATATATTTCAAAAACCCGCCGGTAATAGACAAAAAGCCGCCGAAGTAAGTTATGCATAAAACAAACCACGGAAAACACCTAAAAACCGCGCAGACTTACTTAAAGCGGATAAAACCACGAAACTTTCTAAAGCCGCCGATAATTTACCGGCGGATACAATCCGCCGGAAAGTTGGCGCCGGTATTTTACATAATTCTGGTAGTGGCAGGTTACTACCGAAGTTTCATCCAAGGGTTCTCTCAGTTAGTACTTCGACTCACCCAGTTAACTCGTAAGGGTCAACCGTTTCTGTGGGGCTCTGACTGTGAAGAATTCTTTTTGGAATTAAAGACTCGTTTAACCTATGCTCCAGTTCTTATCATTCGAGATCCAGCCCTAGGTTTTCAGATTTATAGTGGCGCTTCATTGAAGGGTTTGGGGTGTGTCCTTATGCAAAACAAGTAGGTGGTTGCCTATGCCTCCCGACAAATAAAGACCCATGGAGAAAATTTGGCTGCCATTGTGCATGTGCTGAAAATTTGGAGACATGCAATAGAGATGGGTGAAGTTTTTGAAGGATTAGGATTTTGAGTTGAAGTACTATCAAGGGAAGGCTAATGTTGTAGCAAATGCTTTAAATAGAAAGTCTCTACACACGGCCACATTGATGATTCATGAAATGGCTCTTTTGTAGTCCTTCAGGGATCTCAATCTGAATGTGAGGACTAACAGAAATAAATTGGTGTTGCGTCATGTTCGGATTGCTAGCTCATTGAGAGATTCAGTTCGTTTGGCTCAGAGAGTTGGTGTGGAACTTCAAGCTCAGAGAGGTTCATCCAGTTTCACTGAAGATGTGGTATGACTTATAAAAAAAGTGATTCTAGAAAAGAAAAAATGCTTATAAAAAAAAGGCAAGTATTCAAAAAAAAAGATCAATTATCCAGATTGTTTCTACATTCAATTTGCAAATAGTTGTCACATTCATTATGTGGATTGTAAGTCTTTAATGACATACTTTTCAAAATTTTGGTTCCATACACACATTGGTTACATATACACTTTTGGTTCCCATTGATCGCATACATTTTCTTCCTTGAGTCTATTGTTCAAGATCTATTTGTTTTAGTGTCATTTTCTTGTTAGCTTTCTTATTGTTGTCTAAATTGTCTGGGAGTCTCTTTGTTCTCATTTTTGACATCTTGTGTGATAATTTCTTTGCGTGGTTGTTTTATTGGCTATGGTAGTAACATACCTTGGTGATTAGAATCTACTTAAATCCTTTTATGACACTACAAGGAAAGCTGGATTTTTAAGGCGTGACTTTTCGGCGGATTTTCAGAAAAAGTTTCGACGGATTTGTGTCTCTTCCGGGGGATTATATATGCCAGAACACTTTCGGCGTTTTTTTTTTGCACTGACGGAATTTTGGTCGTTTGTGGCGGATTTAGAGTAGGAAAATTTTTTTGGTTTAAAAAAAAATAGGGATCCGCCGAAATTTTTTATGTTCCGCCGAAAATACACACAAGCGGGAAAATTGAATTTTGTGACATCCGGGGCTGACGAGGGCGGGGAGTGATCGCCGGTGCCCAAAAAGGTGGCATGGCAAAGAGCGGCTCCTGGCAGCTTCAAAGCGAAGGGGCGCGTGAATGAACCGAATACGCACCGGAATGAGAGGGATCCTGAGGCTGTGCAGTGGGACTGTACAATTGAAGGAAGGCTTAAAAGAATTGATTTGGACTACCTATACCAACAAGATGCATCTTCTTTTCGGGAGTCCATCCCATAAGAACTCCATAGTTAAGCGTGCTTGGCTTGGAGTAGTAGTGGGATGGGTGACCTTCTGGGAAGTTTTCCGGAAAGCATGCAAGTGAGGACAAAGCATGCTGAAAAGACTCGTGTTGGTTCGTGGGGGCAGTCAACAGTTGTAGAAGCAGTCTGGGATGTTACAAATGGTATCAGAGCAGCAGACCTCTCTCAGTACGGTGTGGTTCGGGGACGAACCAAGCGGAAGCTGGTGGGCATGTGACATCCGGGGCCGACGAGGGCGGGGAGTGATCGCCGGTGCCCAAAAAGGTGGCATGGCAAAGAGCGGCTCCTGGCAGCTTCAAAGCGAAGGGGCGCGTGAATGAACCGAATACGCACCGGAATGAGAGGGATCCTGAGGCTGTGCAGGTATGGGACTGTACAGTTGAAGGAAGGCTTAAAAGAATTGATTTGGACTACCTATACCAACAAGATGCATCTTCTTTTCGGGAGCCGATCCCATAAGAACTCCATAGTTAAGCGTGTTTGGCTTGGAGTAGTAGTGGGATGGGTGACCTTCTGGGAAGTTTTCCGGAAAGCATGCAAGTGAGGACAAAGCATGCTGAAAAGACTCGCGTTGGTTCGTGGGGGCAGTCAACAGTTGTAGAAGCAGTCTGGGATGTTACAAATTTCAAATTCCGTCGAAAAGACCTCCAATCCGCCGAAAAAGCAAGTTCTCGGTCAATGCGCTCCGTTTCCGCCGAAAATGTCTATTATCCGCCGCAACTGACACCTTGGCTGACGTGATGTCTATTCCACCAGAAACACACTTAATTCCACCGAAAATGAGTTGGTGGGAATTTCGAAATTCACATCTGCCAGAAACACACTTATATCCGCCGAAAATGACATGGTGGGAATTTCAAAATTCAAATCCGCCAAAAACCCACTTATTTCCGCCGCAAACGTACGCGAGCTTCAAGGAAAGCAACGGCTCTCCTTTGCAACAGCTCTCCATCTACCTTAATAAAACTGATTTTACTCAACTCTTCTATCAAATTTCTCCTTCTCACCTTAAAACTTCACCCATTTATCAAATCTTCTCTCAAATTTCTCCTTCTCACCTTAAAACTTCACACATTTATCAAATCTTCTCTCAAATTTCTTCCCTCAAACTTCTCACAAATTCAATTTTTTTCTTCTTGTCTCTCAAACTTTTGGAGGTATGTTGTAGTTTATACTTTGTTTTAACTTATACTTTGTTTTAATCTATTAGTTACTAATTATGGTGTTGTTTGAGTTTAGTGCCTCTGTTTCTTTGTTCGAAGGACTCGGGTTTAACATCAAGTCAGAGTCTTCCCAGCACCACCAGTTAGTTATTGAAGTTATTACTTACCATTAAACTTATTTGATATTAATAATTAGAATTCTTCATTATATTATCATTTTTTTAAAAGTGTTAAATTTTATTATATTTTCGGAAATCATTATATTATCATTTTTTTGTTTAAATTGTTAAGTTTTATTATATTTTCGAAAATCATTATATTATCATTTTTTTGTTTAAATTGTTAAAATATATAATATTTTCGAAAATCATTATATTATTATCAATTAATATATCAAAAAATTATGATATGTAATTTATTTTCATTTAAATAGTTATGATATGTAATTTATTTTTATATTTTCATTTACTCTAAATAGTTATGATGATAAGTAATTTATTGTTAATAAAAAATTTAATAAAAAAATTGATAGACAGGTTAGTTAAAATGTTATTTATGTTGTTAGTTAAAATGACTAATATTAATAGAGTCAATGTGTTAAATGTTGTAATTTATGTGTTAAAATGTTATTTATGTTGTTAGTTAATAGAGTGTTAGTTAAAATGAGTAATATTTACGTTTACCATAACATAATATATAAAATGTGTTACATTGTTAGTGTATGTAAATACTTGTATATGTGTTTGTGTATGTGTGTGGGTACGTATGTAAGTAAAAATATAAAATTTTATTTATTATTTATGAAATGAAAAGTAATAGTTATTGTTTATGATAATTTTTATTGTACGTAGTACTAGGATTTGGAAAACATGGATCGTAGTTGGATGTATGATCGATTATTTCCTGGAAGAAGCGGTTTAAAGAGACGTTTTGCAGAAGGAGTAGAAGAGTTTATTTTTTGTGCTAAGCGTGATGAAGGATTTGCGCGAGAAGGGGGAATTAGATGTCTGTGCGCGAAATGTTCAATTCGATTTATAAAAAATGAAGATGAAGTCACAATTCATTTGTACAATAATGGGTTTAGGCTAGATTATTGGATATGGAGTCGTCACGGCGAAGTAGCACCTGGGGTACCTGCGGTAGCTGTTCCTGCGGTTAATGTTCCGGTTGAAGTAGATCCTTCAAGTACTAATGTTCCGGTTGAAGTAGTAGCCTCCACATCTGGATCTAGCCAAATAATCCAACCCGCGTTAGATGTTTATCAGGGAATGATATCTGATGTTGTTGGAGTAAATTTGGATTTTGAAGAACCAGAATATGATGCTGAAGAAGTTCCAAATGAGGAAGCGCAATTGTTTTACACGTATTTGAGTGAGACAAATAAAACATTATTTGAAGGATCTAAAGACTCAAAATTATCAATGTGTGTTCGGTTGTTGGGTCTTAAGTCTCAATTTAATGTTGCCGAGTTGTGCATGGAATATATGACCAAAATGATGTTGGATGCAACACCTATTAAAGGACTTTTGCCGCAGAGTTATTATGATGCTAAAAGACTGGTATCGAAGCTTGGCTTAAAATCTAAAAGAATTGATTGTTGTGTGTCTGGTTGCATGCTCTATTATAATAATGAGTTTGGCATAAATGATGGAGAGTTGAAGGAATGCAAGTTGTGTGGAGAGCCACGCTATCGTGTCAGCAGGAAAGGGATGAGCAGAGGCAAACTGGTTCCACGAAAAGCAATGTTCTATCTGCCGCTTATACCAAGGCTACAGAGGATGTTTGCATCAATGGAGACCGCGGGTAAAATGAAGTGGCACCATGAAAATAGAAACAATTCTGGTGAATTACGTCACCTATCTGATGGTGAAGCTTGGAAGCATTTTGATCGTTTTCATCCAGATTTTGCCATTGATCCACGCAATGTTCGGCTTGGTTTATGCTCTGATGGTTTCACACCCTATATTCAAGCATCGACATCACCGTATTCTTGTTGGCCAGTTATTGTTACCCCCATACAACCTTCCACCAGAAATGTATATGTCTAAACCATACATATTTTTAAATGCTATTATTCCGGGGCCAAGCAATCCAATAGCTGGTATTGACATATACTTGCAACCTTTGATTGATGACCTAAAAAGGTTGTGGCATGGTGTTTTAACTTATGATGCAGCACGCAAACAAAAATTTCGTAACGAGAGCGACTTTGATGTGTACAATTAATGACTTCCCTGCCTATGGAATGTTGTCTGGATGGGGAACACATGGTAAGATGGCGGTTCCGATTTGCATGGTTGACACAAGGGCTTTTACTCTTAAATACGGAGGGAAAACTTCGTGGTTTGACTCGCATCGTAGGTTCTTACCTATGGATCACCCATTTAGAAAGCAGAAATATGCATTCATCAAGGGACATGTTGAAACAAGTGGACCTCCTCATAGTTTGACACCAGAGGAAGTTTGGGATAGTGTTAAAGACATCCCTCCAGTGGAAGTCGTAGCGGGTGTTGTTTCTCGTCTAGAAGGCTATGGGCAATGGCACAACTGGACAAAGAGAAGTATATTTTGGGAACTTCCCTATTGGAAAGATAATCTATTGAGACACAATCTGGATGTAATGCATATAGAGAAGAATTTTTTTGATAACATATTTAACATTGTCATGGACGTGAAAGGTAAAATGAAAGACAATGAGAAAGCTAGGAAGGACATAGATCATTATTGTAGACGAAAGGATTTGTTGTTGGTTGAGCAAGGTACTAGGACATTGAAACCCAAAGCCAATTATACTTTATCTAAGGAAGAAGCGAAAGCAGTTTATCGGTGGATAAAAGAGTTGAAAATGTCAGATGGTTATTCTTCCAATTTATCTAGATGTGCGGATGTGGAAATGGGAGGTTGCATGGGATGAAGAGTCATGATTGTCATGTATTCATGGAGTGCTTACTTCCTATCGCTTTTAGCTCGTTGCCAACCATGTTTTGAACCCGCTAATTGAAATAAGTACATACTTTAAGAATTTGTGTTCAGCAACGCTAAAAGTTGATGATCTTACAAAAATGGAACAAGACATCCCACTAATCTTATGCAAGTTGGAGAGAGTATTTCCGCCTGGTTTCTTTGATTCTATGGAGCATCTACCGGTGCATCTTGCAACTGAAGCTAAACTTGGCGGACCTCTCCAATACAGATGGATGTATCCATTTGAAAGGTCAGTTATTTATTATAATACAAGCAAGAAGTTTAAAAAATATCATTGTTATACCCCAATTTTGTCCGTCTTCTTTTTCTTGCTTTAGTCGTCTTTTTATTAGTGGCGTGTTTCGGAGTCGCGTGATTATGGGAAATATTAGTGTAGAGTCTCGGTTACCAATCCAAACCAAATCCAGTCACTCCGTTCAACTAAACTCGAAATATCATTGTTTAAATTAGGCATGCGCGTGAATGATCGATCTTCTCGTGCGTTCTTCAATTTAATTATCGTATTTGAGTTTAGTCAGATATCGAGCAGTCCACCTAAAGTCATTTTTCTCAAAATTTGGTTTAAATTCAGACTAATGCGATTCCAAGTTAATTTTGGGGTTTGTAGTTAACACGCCCATTTTTGGTTTAGTTTTAGCGTATTTGTCGAGTCCGGCCCGTCCTCGTCTTTGTATTTGGCCTGACTCCTATTTCTTATTATTTTATTCGTATTTTGTTTATTTAATTTATTTAAGCATATATACAGCCCAAAAATGTCAAAAAAATTCTATTTAGTTTAATTTACAATTTAAGATCACTTAATAGTCCAAAAAGTCCAAAAATACAAAAAATGATAATATAAAAAATACAAAGAATATAAAAACGAAAATTAAATAAATGAGCAAAGATCAAGAATCTCGGGGTCTGTTCTTGCTCTCCAAGACTACTCAGCAGGCCCACATTATCAGATCTGCAAAAGCCCAAAAACAACAATTAATGCTAAAACCTAATTTCCACCTATAAATAAACGGCTAACCTAGAGTCTAAGACACACAGAAACCCAGGCAGACACCTACTGCTAAAATCACCCAAAAAATAGGATTAGAGTTTCACATCGAAACCCGAATCCACTAAACACACGGTTTTGCGCCTCGGAGTTGAGGAGAAGAAGCAACAGTAGCAGTCCAAAAGTAGAGCAACACACGGTAGATGCGGTCACAGTTGAATAGTGTATGTTTTCTATATTTGAAACATACACTAACGAGGAGGAATCAGAACATTACCTTTCATTCTTGGTGAGCTATATTTATATATATATATATCCCAATTAATAACTCTCATTATCATATAATATATACTTTCTAATAAACTTTCTAGCTAGTAGCTTTCAATTACTAAGTTCTGCAGATTCATTTTCTTACTGAATTATACCATCGCCCTTTTTCTTGTTAAATCAATTTATTGGTTGGACTAAGAGAATAAGATTTTGAATTATACTGAAGTGTGAGAGTGAATAAAGTATAAATCAAAGAAAGATAATTAATTAATTTCTCCAGTTCCATTGTCTGTTATATATAGATCTACTTACGTGAAAACTATACTTGAATAGTGTATGTTTTCTATATTTGAAACATACACTAACGAGGAGGAATCAGAACACCTTCTTGGAAGGGTGGCTGCGGCGCAGCCATGGATGGAAGGTGGGGAGGAAGGAGAGTGAATGATTTTTTTAGGTTTAGAATTTCTGGTATTGGGCCTATAATATCTTTCTATTTTTTCTATTTTTTTAAATATTCAGAACGCTATTCGCATCCCCTTATTCACGCACACACCTCCCCCACTTAAGCCCAGCCGCAGATACGGGCTCTCCTATTGACTGGGCTTCCTTTTCACACCTCCTATTAATAATACAACCCTCGCGACTAATGAAACCTCATTTTACAATTTTCACCCCCCTTTTCCATTTTAATTATTTTCCAGTTCAAATATAAATGTTTTTTTCTCTCGTAATTAAATAAACGGCTAAGTCGGTTGTACAACCGGGTTAGTCATTATTTTAGGGCCAATGAGCTGTACAGTTCAGTAACCCTGAAAACTTAATAAACACGAATAAACTATTTTTCCTAAATAAACGGCTAAGTCGGTTGTACAACCGGGTTAGTCATTATTTTAGGGCCAATGAGCTGTACAGTTCAGTAACCCTGCAAACTTAATAAATACGAGTAAACTATTTTTCCTAAAAATAGGGGACTAAGTCGGTTGTACAACCGGATTAGTTAGCGTTCTAGAACTAATGAGCTGTACAGTTCAGGAGTTCTAGAATACCTATTCTAAAATAAACCCATCTCACAACTCCTTTCAAAAATTCCAAATCATTTTCAAAAAGTAGGGGACTAAGTCGGTTGTACAATCGGGTTAGTAGTCATTCTAGAATCGATGGTCATGCACAGTTCAAGGAATCCTAGGACCCCTACACTAAAAAACACCAACCCACAAACTTTTTCAGGAAGAACTACGTAGCTTTGATTCCTCCATTGCATCTGAAGGTACGTAGGAGCAAAATTCAACCCTTGTCAAGCACTAAAAAACAAAAAATCTAAATAAGTCATTTTCTTCACAAATAAAAGGGTAACAATTAAATAAATCTTAAATTAATTAGACAATAGGATGTCGTGGGGTGCTAATACCTTCCCCACACATAACGACTCCCGAACCCTAACAACGCCTTATCTTAAAACTTAAAGGGATTTTCCGAATTTGCCCTTAAACTAAAATTTGGTGGCGGCTTCCTAAAGAACCATTTCGAAGAATCCTTTCTCGGATTTTTCGGTCGCTACAGCTGGCGACTTCACTGGGGACTTAAATTTTTAGAGAGTCAAAACCTAGTCTAATTATTTAGGATTAACTTAATTTTTACCCTTCCCTTTATTTATTTGTTTATTTATTATTATTATTCTTTGCATATTGTACTTTTATGTTATATATAAACTCTAGGATAGAAGACGATATTTGTATATACGTTTGTTTGTCTGTTTGCAGCTTTTGGGTTGTTTTTTAGATCGCTCCTACACACACTTCACTTCTACACTTCACGCACGTGAGAAAAGTCCTCTACCCGGACTCGAGCATAAACCTAAGTTAGAACGAGATTGCGTAGTGATGGCCTGCGGGACGTACGTCTCGTTGGGTGGTCACGAAAATCTCACCTAGAGTTTGATTCATTTTGAGGATGCTATCCCTTCTAATAGCTTGCCTATTGCTGGGGTCAGTGTTCTTGATCGAAGTCCTTGGCTCTAGGGACCATGTGTAGGACTCTTTAGAACTATCCCTGTGAGGTTCACTATAAAAGAAACCTTAGACCCACTCCATAGGATACCTTCCTAGGGTCACAAAGGAGCTTTATACCTTTGCATTCAAACAAATATTTATGCATACTGTCTTTTATCAAAAACAACCAAAAATCATTTTTTTTTTACTACTTTTTTAGAAAATATACCACATGCATACAACAAATAAACATCTATTGTTGCATGCACTTTTATGACCGTCAGGGAATTTAAATCTTTACCTTGGAGAGAAGCCGTGCACGCTGAAGTAAAAATTACATTTTGTACTTTACTCTCCAATGAAAAGTTCATAATTCCCCGACATGACGAATAAAATCATATATTATCATTTCATACACATACATCACATTCGCATTTCACATACATTCATTCGTTCATTCGCATTCTCATTTCATGCGCATTCATTCATTTGCATACTTACATCATGCATTATAGAAACGAAAAAACATAATTTTGAGAGAAAGATTGTGATGAGAGGTGAGGCATTCTCGTGAGTAAATAATTCTTTTTGAAAAAGTTTAGCCATACTTCGTTGCAAGCTCAAGGTGTTTCAAGTCACTCAGTTTTTCAAATTTTTAGCTTGCTCACATTTTTAACCAAACGTTGCATCCCATGATAAAGGACCAAAATGCCCATCAAAAATTTCTATCATGTTTTAAATGTTAACTCTCTACGAAGCATTTGTGTAGTGACTTGGGTAACATGTGCGTTTATTTTTGTCTGAGTCAGTTAGCATCCCTACCTTACCATCATCCCCTGTCAAAGTCTAATCCCACCCAGACCACCCTAAAGTACATACTCCCCTACCTAGTCGACTTTTTGGTTTGTTCTCACTAATGAAATAACGCTTTAGGCCCTCCATACTGGGGCAAATTTGTGATCTCTAAAATACCTTGTCAACATTATATTCCCTTGGTGCAAGTCCTTTACAAAAAATTCAAAAAGGCCCGTTAGGTTGAAAACTCGTAAGAGCGGCCTAAGCAAAAATTAGGGAAAAAAAAAAAAAAAAAAAAAAGAGCAAATATTTTGTAAATAAGTAAATTATTGTCCTTAAGTTAATTTTTGAGAAAACGAGCAATCATGATGTGAAATGAAGTTGAACCATCTTTCCATACCCTCAAAACTCCTTTGCCACCCACCTTAAGCCAAAAATCCAAAAACCTTTCAACCACCCTAGACAAGGATCAGTTCTACATCAAAGATGGTATATCACTTTTATCTGCTCACTCGGCCCAAAAGAAAGAGAAACAAAAATCACAAAAGAGTGAAGTCAAAAAGAGGATTAAAAAAAAAAATCCCAAAAAAAACAAAAAAAAAAAAAAACAAAAATAGTACAAATCGTGAGCTGATACTTCATTACCATCAAAGCACAAGAGATCATTGTCTGAAATAAACCCCCAAACACTTCCCTTGTCCTCAATATCCTTTCCTTCATAAATCATCACCCATTAGCCAAGTTACATCACCAAATTAGTCGTCCCATCAATCATCAAACACTTCATTGAGCCTAATAACCCCTTCTTTCACAAACCATTAACCATTAGCCAAATCATACCGCTCAAAAAATCATCCATCCCATCAATCCCCAAACACTACTTTGAGCCCAATTATCATGTCTCTCATAAACCATTAACCAGCAGCCACATTACAACTCCGAAAATCCATTCTGATCAATGACCGATTGCTTTTGTTTTCTCAAAATCTTAAATTTAGGACAAATAAGTTTATTTATTTACGATATATATGTCTCAAAAAAAAAAACTCTCAAATAAAGAGAAAAATCAAAGGACTTGCACCCCAAAGATTCATTCAAGTTCTTTCGACATCAAGACAAGGTTTAGTGATCACCAAGTGGTGTTGTCATCATAGCGAAAACTCAAGACTATCATAGTCTGGGAATCATTTTATAGAGAACCAAAAGTTTATACTAGGATCGTCATCGATATCCTAGAGTGGGGCATCCCTTTCACCATCTATTCCATTTGAACTTGGGGAAATTTGTACAGTGTCCATCCCATATCACACCCAGCCTATACCAGACCAACTCGAAAAACCCATAGCCCTAACGCTGTCACCTTTCCCAATCTCACTAAAGCCAACCATTCGGAATACCATTCCAAGTGGGGCAATTCCGTCGCTCTTCACTCCACCTTCAAATGGGAAAATTCACCTTACACCCATCTCATCCCCTTGCCATATTCACAGCAAAAAAACCATACCGGGGCAATTTCTCAACTCACTATCCTAAATGTTTCTACCCTAGTCGGGGCAATCTTGTCCTTACCATAATTAGGGAAACATCAAACTCTATGGGTTGAGACAACATCTCCTACTTGCCACCTTTCATTCCAGAGCCAATGCATTCCCAACTCATCATCTTCTACACCCCTAGTTTGTCACCACTAGACAGGGGCAGACACTCACCGTCATCAAAACTAAATTGGGGCAGTCCTACATTCCTTGGCTTGGGAAAACCTACCTTTCATGACCTTGACAAAGACCGGTCAGTCATTCACCCCTTCATGTGCCACAAATGCCCACACCCTAGGTCTTTAGAACCCCAAGTTAACTGACTCATTCATCTATATTCGCACTACTATACATCTTCACAAAACAATGCTTCAGAGAGAGAAAACACAAGTTGATCATATGATGTTGGAAATCCACTTATCTAGCTGTGCGGGCCAAAACTTCGGTCATCATGGGGCATCAAAATGAAAGAGAAAAATGAGCGAGCTTGCAAATACTTTTTCACATCAGTGCCCGTAAATAACAACCTTGAGATTGCTAAAGTTTGAATCAAATCTAGCCTTTCCAATGAATGATCAATCTCCACCTCTCACATCCAAAGTCTCACATCTCATCATCACAAAAAAGGTGTTTCTACACCCAAATCAATCATTTCATATCAGCGCACCATAGCATTTGCATTCAAGCATTTCATCCACATTCGCATTTCATGCATTTATTGTATACCAAAAAAGAAGCAAAAAACTAAAAAAACAAAAAGAGAAAAGAATCACCTATTTCATCCATCACCCCACCAAAAATCACCTGTTGTATGTCCGTTACATGATGTATTGCCTCTGAATCGACTTCAAGCGTCGATACCCATATTTTGATCCTCTAAGATCAAAGCTCTAAGCGTTGATCCCGTATCGCATCACAGATCACCGAAGTGATCCCGCACCCCGAGTGGTCCTTCGAGCACCACGCCCTTCAAAGGCCCTAAGTGGCCCAGTCGCAAACGCCGAGTCGAGCCCGGCGGAACTTCCGCAACCCCGCGTGGTCCTTCGGACTAGTTGTGCCACTAAGACACGAGTGTACGCCCTTCATGGTCAACATATCGATTCTAGACCGATCTTGACCCATCATGGCCGCCGAGTATAAAGGCCCCTCGCACCGCTTAATTAGTACCGTAGCTAGTTGCGCTCCTTCGCACCACGATGGTCCTTCAATTAAGGCCAGCAGCCTTCCGGACCTTAAGTGGTCCTCCGAGCCTTATCGCTCCTTTCGCACTCTCGAGTGGTCCTTCGAGCCTTAGTGCTCCTTTCAGTCCTTGTTGACCCTTCATTCAACTCTCGCACGCGCCAAGTATTAACCGCTCCTCTTATCTCCCAAACCTTCCACTTCCCCTTAAACGGACAAAATTAGCGTTTATCTTATCTTTATTCCTATTTCTACTACGAAAGTTCGAGAGCTCCGCACTTTCTAGTGAAATATTAATAAAGAGGGGCAGCTGTTATACCCCAATTTTGTCCGTCTTCTTTTTCTTGCTTTAGTCGTCTTTTTATTAGTGGCGTGTTTCGGAGTCGCGTGATTATGGGAAATATTAGTGTAGAGTCTCGGTTACCAATCCAAACCAAATCCAAATCACTCGCTCACCTAAACTCGAAATACCATTGTTTAAATTAGGCATGCGCGCGAATGATCGATCTTCTCGTGCGTTCTTCAATTTAATTATCTGTATTTGAGTTTAGTCGTATCTGAGCAGGTCCACCTAAAGTCATTTTTCTCAAAATTTGGTTTAAATTCAGACTAATGCGATTCCAAGTTAATTTTGGGGTTTGTAGTTAACACGCCCATTTTTGGTTTAGTTTTAGCGTATTTGTCGAGTCCGGCCCGCCCTCTCTCTTTGTATTTGGCCCGACTCCTATTTCTTATTATTTTATTCAGTATTTTGTTTATTTAATTTATTTAAGCATATATACAGCCCAAAAATGTCAAAAAATTCTATTTAGTTTAATTTACAATTTAAGATCACTTAATAGTCCAAAAGTCCAAAAATACAAAAATGATAATATAAAAATACAAAGAATATAAAAACGAAAATTAAATAAATGAGCAAAGATCGTGAATCTGGAGTGCATGCTTGCTCTCCAAGACTACTCGTGAGCCCACATTATCGATCTCGCAAAAGCCCAAAAACAACAATTAATGCTAAAACCTAATTTCCACCTATAAATAAACGGCTAACCTAGAGTCTAAGACACACAGAAACCCAAAGCGGACACCCACCGCTAAAATCACCCAAAAAATAGGATTAGAGTTTCACATCGAAACCCTAATCCACTAAACACACTATTTTTGCTTCTGAGTTGAGGAGAAGAAGCAAAAGATGAGTGATCCAAAAGTAGAGCAACACACACGGTAGATGCGGTCATAGTTGAATAGTGTATGTTTTCTATATTTGAAACATACACTAACGAGGAGGAATCAGAACATTACCTTTCATTCTTGGTGAGCTATATTTATATATATATATATATATATATATATATATATATATATATATATATATATATATATATATATATATATATATATCCCAATTAATAACTCTCATTATCATATAATATATACTTTCTAATAAACTTTCTAGCTAGTAGCTTTCAATTACTAAGTTCTGCAGATTCATTTTCTTACTGAATTATACCATCGCCCTTTTTCTTGTTAAATCAATTTATTGGTTGGACTAAGAGAATAAGATTTTGAATTATACTGAAGTGTGAGAGTGAATAAAGTATAAATCAAAGAAAGATAATTAATTAATTTCTCCAGTTCCATTGTCTGTTATATATAGATCTACTTACGTGAAAACTATACTTGAATAGTGTATGTTTTCTATATTTGAAACATACACTAACGAGGAGGAATCAGAACACCTTCTTGGAAGGGTGGCTGCGGCGCAGCCATGGATGGAAGGTGGGGAGGAAGGAGAGTGAATGATTTTTTTAGGTTTAGAATTTCTGGTATTGGGCCTATAATATCTTTCTATTTTTTCTATTTTTTTAAATATTCAGAACGCTATTCGCACCCCCTTATTCATGCGCACACCTCCCCCACTTAAGCCCAGTTTCGCATACTGGGCTCTCCTATGCGGACTGGGCTTCCTTTTCACACCTCCTATTAATAATACAATCCCCTGCGACTAATGAAACCTCATTTTACAATTTTCACCCCCCTTTTCCATTTTAATTATTTTCCAGTTCAAATATAAATGTTTTTTTCTCTCGTAATTAAATAAACGGCTAAGTCGGTTGTACAACCGGGTTAGTCATTATTTTAGGCCAATGAATCTGATAGCCAAAGAACCCCAAAACTTAATAAACACGAATAAACTATTTTTCCTAAATAAACGGCTAAGTCGTTTGTACAACCTAAGTTAGTCATTATTTTAAGGCCAATGAGTATGCATATTCAAGTAACCCTGCAAACTTAATAAATACGAGTAAACTATTTTTCCTAAAAATAGGGGACTAAGTCGGTTGTACAACCGGATTAGTTAGCGTTCTAGAACTAATGAGCTGTACAGTTCAGGAGTTCTAGAATACCTATTCTAAAATAAACCCATCTCACAACTCCTTTCAAAAATTCCAAATCATTTTCAAAAAGTAGGGACTAAGTCGGTTGTACAATCAGTTAGTTAGTCATTCTAGAAGGAAATGAGTCATGCAGTTCAAGGAATCCTAGGACCCCTACACTAAAAAAACACCAACCCACAAACTTTTTCAGGAAGAACTACGTAGCTTTGATTCCTCCATTGCATCTGAAGGTACGTAGGAGCAAGATTCAACCCTTGTCAAGCACTAAAAAACAAAAAATCTAAATAAGTCATTTTCTTCACAAATAAAAGGGTAACAATTAAATAAATCTTAAATTAATTAGACAATAGGATGTCGTGGGGTGCTAATACCTTCCCCACACATAACGACTCCCGAACCCTAACAACGCCTTATCTTAAAACTTAAAGGGATTTTCCGAATTTGCCCTTAAACTAAAATTTGGTGGCGGCTTCCTAAAGAACCATTTCGAAGAATCCTTTCTCGGATTTTTCGGTATAGATGATTGGAGAGAGTATTTCCGCCTGGTTTCTTTGATTCTATGGAGCATCTACCGGTGCATCTTGCAACTGAAGCTAAACTTGGCGGACCTCTCCAATACAGATGGATGTATCCATTTGAAAGGTCAGTTATTTATTATAATACAAGCAAGAAGTTTAAAAAATATCATTATTATATAATTAACATATATTGTTTTATCCAGGTTCATGGGTGATTCAAAAAGATCGGTGAAAAACAAAGCTAGAGTTGAAGGATCGATATGTTCTTCATACTTACATCGTGAAACAACCAACTTTTGTTCTTATTATTTCAAGAATGAATTTTCTCCAAGAAGAAGTCGAAATGATATGGATATTGAATGTCCTAGACATGAATTAGCTTTGTCTGTCTTTTGTCTACTCGGTCGTCCATCTGGGAAGGAGTCAATTCACTGGCTGACAAAAGAAGAGTTCAATGCAGTACATGTTCATGTGTTGATAAACTGTGCTGAGATGCAACCATTCATTGAGTATGTATTCCTCAACATTAACTATATATATTGATCTTAAAAAGTTAATAAAAGTAGTCACATGTGTAACAATTAATTATTTCTTTTTAGGGAATTCTTGTCATTTGAGAGAGTAAGTGAAGAACAATCTTCGGCTCATATTAATGCACATTTTCCAACGTGGTTTCAGCAACGTGTTTATGCCCTCCCACCAACTCCTACCAACCGACACTTGAGGAACTTATCAGACGGTCCTCGAAGATGTGTTAAAGAATGACACACATACTTTGTCAATGGATACAAATTTCACACCAATGAATGGACACAGGGAAGAGAAACAATCAATAGTGGAGTTTGCATAAAGGGTGTCACTGGAGGTGGTGAAGGTGATTTTTATGGTGTGGTTCAACACATATACGAAGTTGCGTATCCCCATCTAGATTATAGTCAGAAGGTTGTGGTATTTTATTGTAATTGGTTTGATCCGTCTACTCGAGGAACAAGGGTGAATCCAAAGTCAAATACAGTCGACATTAAAATGAGTGGTAGATATCGGCTGAACGATTCGTTTGTCATTGCTCAAAATGTGAGACAAGTGTATTATGTCCCTTATCCATCAACGCGAACTGATAGGCGTGGTTGGTGTGTTGCAATTAAAACAAAACCAAGAGGTCGGATTGAGACAAATGACACACTAGAAGATGTTCCATATCAAATGGATGAGATGCCTAATGTAAATGAAGTGATTCAAGTTGAACCCATTACTCGTTTATGTGATCAGCCAAACACCGGCAATGAAGTTGATGACGAAGAAGATGTTGATGAAGATGCAGCGGACCATATTGGTGTATCAAGAATTCACTCAACTGATGATGATGATTTTGAGAATGAATGAGATTCCAATTAGTTTTTCTAGTCATTCAGTTTTATTTAGTACTTAATTAGCAACTGGTACTAGTATGGATAATATTTATGGTTATTTTCTATGAATATTTGTACGGATGTTTATGTTTATTTACATGTTTCTTTTTTTAATATTTACATATATATATATATATATATATATATATATATATATATATATATATATATATACACACACACACACACATAGCCATGTCATCTGACCACTCATCCGGATCCGCACCTGATCGTGACGACACACACGGTGTTTCTCCACCTGTCGCGGGCACTGCACCTAGGGGGAAGAAGGTTATTACTCGCCTATCGCGTAGTCGCAAGGCACGTCGTCGTGTTGTTCCTCTGGGCAGATATTTGCCGAAGCCAAACACAAACGGTGCTAGTAGTAGCAGTGCACCTCTTCCGGTGACTGCTGGCAACGATAACTTACGCCCGACACATGTTGAAGATGGTCGTGTCATCGTGGTGCCTCGAGGAGATTCGTAAGTATATGATTTCTTAATTTAATGTTGTTGTCTTTTATATAACTTTCGTGGTCCAAAATTCATCTTTTTTAATTTACAGGTTTATTCCTTCAAAGCCTGCAGCTACCGCAATCATAAATTCAATTCAGGAGAATTTCACAAAAGGATGGAAGTGTTGGAATGCGGTTAAAAAATATCAAGATGGAAAGGAAGTTCAGGCCATGCTCGACTCTTTCTTGGTAAGTTCTACGAAAAAATTCATTTTTAATTAATTTATTGGATTGATTAATTAATTTGTTTATATTAACAAAATTCTTCTAAATTTTTTAAATAGGAACAATGTACATGGTTACCAGAGCAGCAAAAAGAAGTTGAGCATGTGTTCCACAAGAGATGTAGTGATCGATATTCTGAATTAATGCGGAATGCACGGGCCTTGAACACAACCACCTTATATGGGTCCAGAGGCTTATCAAGAACTGCTAGACTATTGGGCTACACCAGAATTTAAAAATAAACAAGAGAAAGCTAAGAAGAATCGTGCTTCAGAAAATGGCTACTTCATTCACGCAGGTGGATGTGTTGGTGCTGGAACCCATCACCAGCGCTTCGTAATTTTATTACTTTATTACTTCATCAATTAATTAAATTTATTAAATATGTGTTAAGTATTAATTTTAGTAATTAATAAAATTATGTATTATTTGATAACACTATATATGTATATAGGAGGACACACTTGGGCGGGAAGTCAGTTTGCCTGAGTTGCATAGGAACATGAACCTGCGAGAGGAGGATGATACATTTATTACTGATAAGGCGAGGAGGATTCAGGTAAAACTACATTATGTATTAATTATTTATCTTATATATATAAATATATCTGTATATATATTTATCTTTATATATATATTGTTTTTATTGTTTTTTATTAATAGTTATTTATTTGTTTGTTATTTTATTTTTTTTAGGAGGCATTTCATGTTGGGATGACCGAGTGGCGTGACTCTCAGCAGCAGAGCACCAGGAGCACATCAATCGATCCTGTGGAGGAGGCTAGAGCGGCTCGCTCTATTTGGGATATTGATGTTGGTCCACAAAAGAACGTGATCGTTTGACAGGATCGGGTAGCTTGGGACCCAAGTTCTTCAAGGAAAGCATTCTACCGAGTCTATCACAATCTGGATTAGAGAGCACTAGTCACTCTTATTTTTCTCCTAGCTCCTCCTCAATGGAAGATTTGTCCCAGCAATTTAACCAGAAATTGATCGAGCAAGCGGAGAAACATGCACGGGAAATGCAAGAGGTTAAGGAGCAACAAAGGATAACTGAGGAGTGTGCTGCTAAGCAGGCTAGGAGAACTGAGGAACGCATTCAGTAGTTGATGACTCAGATGAACCAGCCTTCGAGGCCATCATCATCATCATCACATATGGTGCCATCCTACCAGCCGCCGCAACAACATATTGGCGGTGCATTTCAGCCTTGGCCTCAGTCGTACCCCCAGCAGTATCCACAGGCTCATTATTATCAGCATTATCCTCCTCAGCAGTAGTATCCCCCACAAGAAATATTCCCACCACACACTATACGGACTTCAAAGAAGAAAGCGATCACCTCAAAGAAGAAAGATTATCCACCACCTCCCCAGCATTATCCACCCCAGCAACAGTATCCTCTTCCCCAGCAGCGATCACCCCAACAGCTCTCACCCCATCAGCTCTTCAACATAAATAATATCAATCTTAATACGATTGATTCTTTCATGACAGATGACGTCAACCCACCGCGTGGTGCCTATTATTCGGGAGATGACTTAGATAGGCACGCACCTTAGTAGCTTTATATTTTATTAAGGATATTATGGATGTTTAAGTGTTTTGTTGGATTTTATTATGAATATTTGTGTATTTTGGATTATTAATATTTGTCTATTTTGAATTTGGTTGGTTTTGGATATTTGAGTTTTTTTTATTAATTTCTAATTTAATTTATGTCTATTAGTTTTTTTTATTAATTTCTAATTTAATTTATGTCTATTATTTTTTAAAAAATTAATTTTAAAAATAATTTTTTTAAAAAATTTTATGGAATTTATATGTATTTGGGTCATTTTCATGAATTTTTCTAAAAAAAAAAATTTTTTTTTAAAAAAAAATGTGTTGTTTCAAGTGGAAATTTAAAAATTATATATATATATATATAAATATATATATATATATATATATATATATATATATATATATATATATATATATATATATATATATATTTTTTTGTGAATTGTGTCGTTTGTGGCGGAATTTTCCGGCGGATTTTGCGCCTGTGCATTTGCGGCGGATTTTTTTACATTTGTGGCGGATTTTCTCCCGGAAATTACCGGCGGTTTTTTTGGCGGAAAAAATCCGCCGGAAAATTTTCGGCGGAAAATCCACCAGAAACACGTTGCGACGACACATAATTGCGACGGATTTGGGTATTTTCTGGCGGAAAAATCCGCCGGAAAAACCCATTTTTCTTGTAGTGTTAACCTCTAAAAGGGAAATTTAGGGAGTGGAAAAAGGTAAGAGAGAATACATTACAGAAACGCCATAAAGAGTGTAAACACGAGTAAAATTCAAGAGTGTAAACACTTAATTGAGTGGTGAGGTCCAATTTCTTTTATTCTTTTTTACATTTTATTGGTTATTTGTGTCATGGCAGGTGCTCCATCATCCCCAAGAACAGCTGCCCTCATGGCTCATATTACTAATCGTCAAAAAGAAACACAATTGGAGATTAGGAGGGTTAGTGAAGAACTTGGGGGAAGGACTACTTTGGTTGAAGGAGGGTTGAAGAACCTACTTCAAATCATGAATATGCGGAGGATGAGGGTGAAGAGGAGATACCTAGACAAGTAAGGAGGGAAAGGAGGCTGATACACTACAAGAAAATCGCTGGTTTGCCACGGCAATTTCCGTCGCAAAAGGGCCAATTTCTGTGGCAAAACAGAATTTGCCACGGATTTGCGACGGACAAAAATTGGTGGCAAAAATGCTCGTCGCAAATCGTTTGCCACAGAATTTTCCGTGGCAAATGTTTCCGTCGCAAATCCGTCGCTAATCCGTCGCAAATATCCGTGGCAAAGTCATCGCAAATTTCATCGCACTCCGTCGCAAATGTAAAAAAAAATTAAAAAAAAAAATCATACAAGCATGAATTTTGAGAGAATGTTTAATAAAAGTACAACTCGAGCTGCTGCATGAAGCACGTGTCTAGCAAAACTACGAAAAGAACTCACTAACCTGAAGAGCAGTAAATAATAGACGATGTGCATAAATATTAGACAATTTCCACATAACCAAATAGACATGCGAGCAGAAAAAATAAATGGACTTCCAGACCTTCTCATTACGAGTTTTATAAGAGGCTGTGGCCGTTTTGTCTTCTTTGATTTATCTTTTGAACTTTCCTTTGATGATGCATCTGGTAACTTGAGAATCTCCCTAGTCAAACGATACCACCCAACATCACGCTCCTCAGTCCTAAAAAGTGTAAACATGAAAGGATTATAACCGACTCAATGAGAAGATCGTTAAAACTTCAACATAATTAATAATTTAGCCAATCAAATATTGTATGGTTATATAGAAGAGAATAGAGACTCATTATTTAATATAAATCACACCTCTCAGTGTTATCAAATTTTCCAATTACACACAAAATTGCCTCAAAACAGACTCTTTCACTAGGATCCAACAGAAGTTGATAGAGCACTGAATTGAACTGAGATCTAATATCTTGTCTCTCTGTACAAGTACGTAAATAGAAATTTTGTCATCACAAACTTCCCAAGTGTCAACTTTCACTAAAACACAAGTTTTTAAACACACCAACCATCTAAAGCTCTAGCTCTCGATATTGTACTGCATAACCTCGCTAGAGAAACTCTAGCAAGAACATCGTGCAAGTGGAGAACATCTTGTAAAACCCCTGCAACATACACCAAAAAACCATGATCAAAGAATCTAATTTTATGCAGAAACATAAATATAATAATCAAAACCCACAAAGCTCTATTTCTTACTATGAAAGCAAGAGGTTGGAGCAGTAAAACTCGGCTATTGGGTATGCAACCATTTTCCATATGTATTTGGACTCTATGGTTTATTAAATACCCAAAATAAGTAATGTGGGTGCTTTGATATATTTTATCAAGAAAGAACCGGTTCTTAGTCCTTAACTACTAGTTTTTACTTGAATAAAGAAAAGTAAATGAAGGAAGCAAAAGTTGATGAAGATCCAATAAGCATACCTCCAGTGCACATGTTTATCTGTGAGAAGAATACCCGGAAGCATTAGATAAAAGATAGTAAACTACGGAGAAATTTGTCTCTAACATTTAATTAATAATTACAAAAGAATATGTAATAAATCACCATTGAATGAAAATTACTATGAGGAAGTGTCATGTTACCTAAGGCCATTGCAACAGCATAAGGGTCCCTTGCAACTACCTCAGAAACAATTTCCAGAGCATGCCTCACAGCAACCGGATCAGTAGATGAAATCTTGAAAACAATTCTGTTAGGAGAACTAAAACTAACAACAAGGAAGGGAAAAATGAAGAGGCTAATAAACTATGGAAAGTTAAGCGATTAAAATCAGTAGATGAAATCTTGAAAACAATTCAATAAATGAAGTTTGAAGAAAAGAAATAAGCGAAAATTATTATTATACAAGCACAACTACAATGCCTAGTAAAAGAAATGTCTAACATGAATATGTGAAGCCCCATATCAGCCATGCCTCACAATTAAAATTAGAACTCATTTAAGGAAAAATCTACAAAAACCAATAACATTATTTTAAATTTTGAAAAAACAAAGAATAGTTTAAATTTATTTCTTGATAAATGAATACTTCCTTCAAAAGAGAAGGGAAAAGCACTGCTAAAACTCAAATAAGAAACTAAAAAGATCTACAAGGTACCAATGTATGTAATATGCAGAGGAAAACCCATCTGCATGTTGCAAAGAAAAGCTCCAGGCAATAATTAGTAAATGTTACATAAGAGTAACTTACCCCAGTACCGCATAATGCAGAAATGCTGGATTGCCAGGATCCAGAGGGAATCTTCTAAGAGAACTCAAGGCGGCATATTACAGCAAATATAATTTCTCAAGATAAACTATAGTTTCCAATAATTCTTGTGCAGAACTCAATGTTCATCAATTCCAAATAAATAATAAAATTCTTAAATGTAAATACAAATTAGATATCATTGTAAGATTGCTAACAGAACGCTTATATATAGATTGAAATTTCTTAACATCTTCAGATAAATCCATTAACCAAATTACTGCAACAAACAGGGAATTCAGCCAATCTGTATGAGTTAAATGTAATTTGTTTATATAGAATGAAATTCATATTAACAGCCCAAGAGCAACAAAAGCTACTTTTAAAATCAAGGTAAACTATATCTATGTCATGCAAGCATGAATGTGCACAAATATTCACTAGATGCTACCAAAGGTTTAAATCCTTAAAAATAAGTGATTAACGCTCACATTCTACATCAGCATTTGTGGCTTCTGTACAAAGCTGTTCTACTATTCGTTGCTTTCATTTAAGATATGAAAAGAGGAATTTAGGGTTTTTGATTCTACCAAAAATTGGGGGTTTTCTGTAACATCCCTAATTTCGTTAATTTCGAATTAAGAAATTAACGAGTGATTTATTACTCGAGTAGGTAATAAATCAAGTCACGGATGTGAAGTTGTCACGGAAGCAATTTATAATTGCTTGAGTATATAATTTAAATACATAATTGAGTGGAAATTAGAACACTAGGAGTATTTTAGTCTTTATACCACTCACACTAAATGAGATCCAAAGACCCAAAAATATCCAAATACTCTCCTAACTCTCACTTATGTGAAAATAAAGAGAAAGAAAGAACAGAGAAGGAAAAAGAAAGAAAAGAATAGAGAGAGAGAGAGAGAGAGAAACGTGAAACCGAGAGAGAGGGAGAAGGGACGTGAGGAAGAGAAGGAGAAGAAAGGAGAGATCTCCACGGATTCTCAACGGTTGTAAGTGATCTTTGTCTCATTTTCTTCCATTTTTCTTCCTCTATCTATTGATACCAATTTCACACCCTAATTTCTTCTCTAACTCAAATCACCATTGTTGAACCTTAGAGCTCAAAGTGGAGAAAAATCGAAATTGGGTGACTTGAAAGCTTCGTATTGATCGTGGGAAGCTCAACTACTTGCTTGGGAGTGTTGGGTACGAGTTTTATGGTGGATTCGAGTCGATTGAAGCCACAGAAGAATTTGGAGCTGTTGGGTTCGGTTTGAGGGAGCTGAGAATTCGGTTTTGGAGCTTTTGGGAGCGGTTTGGAGCGGGTTCGTGTTACTGGATCGATTGAGCTTGGAGAGTTTCGTTTATGTGTGATTTTCATCACACGAGGTGAGTTTTACTCACGTTAGGGAATTTTAAAATGTGTTTATGTGTTATGTTTAAACGGTTTTGAAATTTGGAGTTTCGTAATTTTCGAGTCAAACGATATTTTACGGAAATTATGCGTAGTGGAGATTTAAAAAGAAATCATATTATTTTGATTATTGAATTGTTATGTTTAAACCGAATATATGTGTGTTGTAGTGCATGCGTGGTTGAATTGGATTGAAATACGATTCGGGATCGATCGGAGAACGAAACGGAACGGAATTGGGCACTAAGTTGAAAAGTTCCTATGTTCCCAATTCCCGATGTTTCGCTTTCGACGCTCGCGTTCGACTTCAAACTTCTTTTAAATCCTTTTTCTAACCATCCGTAGCGTATATGGATGATAATGTTTGTTTGGTCTGTGGATTTAAAGTTGTTTGGTGTAATTCGGTTGAATTCTCAAATCTTTTGGAAAACCGTAAATTTTGTATATATAAAGGGAATTAATGATTTTTGAACAAATTGATGTCCTGGACTGGTTTTACAGTGATTATTGTATTTTGGGATGTCCATATTTCAGAGGAAACTCTGCTAATTTTCGTTATAAATTTTTATGCAAATTCAAAGTGGTTTTGAAATAACGGTTAATGTTTTGAACATTTCAAAAACAGGAAAATCTAGAGTATGCAGTGGGAATCAAAAGTTTTATAACTCAACCTATTTCTTTGGACGGATTTTCATGAGCGTGTGCGTATAATAATATGTTATCACAACATATTATGCATTGAGTTATGTTCCGATATATATATTATATCGAGTATAGGAGCCCAATGCGGGTGTGATATATAAATTATATCTAGTATAGGAGCCCAATGCGGGTGTGATATATATATTATATCGAGTCGGGGTGACGACCCTGTTTTTGTTAGCATGCTAAGTGAGGGAAGTCATGAGCCCTTGACCTAGGCCCCGTTCATATATTTATGCTGCTCTTAGGATTTGCGCTCCTATTAGATATGGGGTTCACTCGAGCTTATGGAGTTGGTGATGTGCTAAAACTTTTAAATGTGTATATTGCGATTTTGTCACTTGAGCTTCTTTAGGTTGTTGGTGACATGTCACAAGTGATTAATAAAGAGGATAGTGCATAGCCATCAAGAATTGGGCTATGAACTATAGATAAGTAATTTAAGTTGTACATAGTCATCCAGAATCGGACTATGAACTCGTATGTAATTCATTTATCGGATTACACATGATTGATTGTATATTGTAATTCTTTTGAATTACTAATTATGGTTTTATAAATGGACCGAGTGATAGGTAAGGGGTCACGGTAAGACTCACTGAGACAAGTTGTCTCACCCTATCATATGTTGTTGCTTTTCAGATTAACAGGGAAGAAGAAGATTGTATGGCACGAGTAGGTGGCATGCTCGGACAGAAGATTGAATATGTAGTCTTCCTTCTGTCTTTATGTTTTCCTTGTTACTTTTGTATCAGTTTATAACTTAAATTTGTTTAAGTTATTTATTGGTTTCCGATTTCCTTGTAGAGATTCATATCTAAGTAAGGAAATTTATACTCTGATGTAAGCTAATATGTATGTTTTGGTATTTCTATTGTTTAGAAATACTAGGGTGTTACATTTTGGTATCAGAGCGATTCGACTGTTTCGGACATAGAGACCTTATGGTCAAGAGGTTAGATAGAGTCAGCTAGGGACTTGGACAATTAAATGTCAGAACCTTTCAGTATATTATGTGAAGTATTGAGTCAGGATCCACTCAATGTTTCATGTGAGTTACTGAGAATGATGACAATTATTTGCCTCAGCCCCGAAAATGTCCAAACCCTAAACCATAGGAATTCTGGCCTTCTTAGTTTATCAGAGCACGTAGCGGAAGCAGAGGGCTACAGATGGTGTTCTGAAGCAAGCAATGGGCAGCCAAGTTGGTTCGAGGAAATTAAGGGCGACTGTTCAGTCAATGAACTCGATGCAATTGTAGAATTGCAGTGGAAGCTTTTGTAGGTTCTATAGGGAACTATATTAAGCAAAGCCTTTGGGCAGTAATAAAGCCAGTATCGTAAGATCTGTTAAGATTAATTGAAACCCCGAAATCCTGACCATTGATTAGTCAGTCTATTAGTTATCAAATACGGTTTTACGATAACCTTACCTTATGGTTAAAGTAAACCCCAGCTTATGTCGCAGTTAGAGACATTCTTTCAGATAACTGCAAGTATTGATCAGGTTCTTTTCCTCAAAGCCACATTTCGAAATGCCATGAAGCCGACCTAGTAAATTGTACTGCAATCTCAGTACGACAAGCAGAATCACCTAATGTTGATCGAATTAGTTCTGATTGCGGGTCGTGAACCAATTCCCATTCAAGATGAGATTAGTAGATTATGGTAACCGAAATAACCTTATTATTACCTTGGGATTATGAGCAAGCTAATCTTGGTCTGTGAGAAATTTTTGTCAGTTCTCCGACTTGTTTTATTTATAACTTTTAATTCGGAACTCCGATTTTTATGTTCCGATATGTGTTGGAAAGCTAACAGAAATATCTACACGTCTAAGTAGGCTGAGAATCCTGTTTCCAGTTGTATTTTGAAATTTACTTCTACCACACCTAAGTGGTTGTAGAACATACCTTCATTAGAGGTTTGGGAAGTTGAAAGAGTGCTCCCAGTAATTGATATTAGATACCTAGACACCGGTTTAGAATGATAACCATTGTAGTTTCCAAGAAGTTTGTTTCTTGGAAATGGTCATTAGTAGCTATGTACCTCAGCCGTCAATGGAGTTTTTAAAAGCCAACAACAATGAGGTATTTTACTAGTATACTAGGTATACTACAAGGATGGAACTTTCAATGACTTAAAGTATTGGAAGCGGTGTTGTCCTCTAGGAAGACTGAATCAACTAAGTGTTAAACACCTTACTCCTCGATAGATAAGACATGTTCCCAACCGAATGGATATGTTAGGGGTTATGGTTATGTTTGGAGAATTGTGGAGTTTGGCAAATTGTGGGACCAAAGGAATGAGTAAAATAGTGAGATTGTTCTCGGAATCAACGCTGGAAGCATTATCTTGTGCCCGTTTGATTCCGTGGAAGAATCCTTCTATTTTGATTATTTCTTTGATGTTATAATAATTAGCCCAACTCCGTGATTAATCCAAATATGAACGTTCCGCTTAGAGTAGTCAACAATACAACATGATGGAACAAAGTTTAGAATTTTCTAGTAAGTCTTACTTAACTAGGAAAGCTGTTATGTATCAAGCGAGAGATCTTTATTGTTAAGATCTTCTCATACTTAAGTGAATGAATAGTAGACTCAGTTCAAGAGAATAGTCGGTGGACTTATAGGTTCTGAAAAGCCATACACCTGCGTGAGACTTTTCAGATTTAGGAATTGAATTCAAAGACTGAGTCGCGATGTGAAGATACGTCTTATTAGTATTTCGGGTAGCGAAGAAACAAACTCCTATGGGTAAGTGAGAAAATTATTTTATATTCAAACGTTTTTAAGAAACTTTTACATAACCTTTACCCATTTGTGAGTCGGTTAGAACAATCAGTAGTGATGAGTTTAACCCAAGTTCTAATAGTCTTGTATCAAATAAAACCGAAAGGTGATGTTCCCGATTTACTACGAGTTGGGGTGCTCGGTGTTACTTGTTGAAAAGAAAGACGGGGAGCAGGAGGTCGTGTATGGATTACCTCCAGTTGAACAAAGTTACTATTAGGAATAAGTATCCTTGCCAAGAATAAGTGATTTGCTTAATCAGCTTCGAGGTGCAGTAGTGTTTTCAAATATTGGTCTAAGTTCGGGTTACCTTTAAATTCAAGGTTAGAGCTTTAGTTATTCCGAAGACAGCTTTCCATACTAGATATGGACATTACGAGTGAATAGTGATGCTCTTCAGTCTAGCTAATGCTCATGCGGTATTCATGGATTACATGAACCGAGTTTTTCCCCCGTACTTAGACTATTTGTTGAAATTTTCACTGATAACATCTTGGTGTACACTAAGTCCATTGTGGATCATGATCAGCATCTCCGCATTGTTCTGAATGTACACTGAGGGGAGAGGTTGAATGCTAAACCTTTGAATTGTGATTTCTTAGGTGCGTCGAGTGCCTCATAATATATATAAATCAGCTTGAGTATATTTTCCCTCACATGTGATATTTTATTTTTCCTTACTGCTGTCATTTCTTAGAATCAAATAACGAGTCATTAGTGCCATCCAGTTATCGGCGGCCATGTCCATTACATAGCTTGATGGGAAACGAGTTTTCGAGAATGGAATAAAAAGATGTTAAT
Organism: Oxytropis ochrocephala; assembly: GCA_020916435.1. Lineage (NCBI taxonomy): Eukaryota > Viridiplantae > Streptophyta > Magnoliopsida > Fabales > Fabaceae > Oxytropis > Oxytropis ochrocephala. Next base: position 37,453,472 of record CM037093.1, on the reverse strand, counting down.
CAAGTTCCTATAAGCTGTATGAGGAAGTGGGAAACCGCTGTAGGAAAGGTACAGGAAGGTTAAGGTCAATGCCTTAAATGATGATTCTGAGGACAATGATGATGAGGTCTGTCAAGTATATGATATTGATAAGCGTAACCGCATGACGAGGTCAAATTTGGAGGAGAGTACGAGAAATATCTGCGATATTGTAATGAGGCTTTGGCTATATATAATGTAACTGATATCTATGGTATTCAAAAAGGAATCAGTCAAGAAGTGTTGTTTTGCCTGGAAGGTAACTGGTCTTCATCGCAGATTCATCCGAGAATTCTGATTAGTTATTCCACTCCCTGGTTAACTTGTAAGGGTGGACCGTGTGAATGAGAATCGATTGTGGAGAATGTTTTCTAGAGTTGCAAGAGAGGCTAATTTATGTTTCCATCCTAATTCTTCAGGATCCGTCCCTGAGGTTTTAGAGTTATAATGACGCCTCGGAGTAGGGTTTAGGATGTGTTCTTAAGCAACATCGTGAAGTGGTAGTTTATGAATCCAGCATAATTGAAGTTTCATGAGAGCCACTGTTTGACTCATGACTTTAAATTGAAAACTATTGTGTATATAGTGAGAATGGAAGATAGCTCAGAGTTGTTCAACAGAAATATGTTGTCAAAAGGAGTAGACCACTAGAGTTAAATCTGGTGACCCCGTATTGTAAGAGTTTCATCAATCATTATTTACAAAGAGAACATCGTCTTGGTATATTGGATCTTTCCAAATCATCGAGCGTATTGTGCTGGTGGGGGTGCTATATAGCTTTACCTTTTGTATTGTCCAATCTACGTGATGTGTTTCACGTATTCCAATTGAGGAAATACCTTTCCAATCCAAGTCATATCCTAGAATGTAGAGAGAAGACACTTCGGACGCGAACAATTCCAATTGCTAAAGTAGATTGGGAATGGTTAGTCGGCCGAGAAGGTTTCATGCGGATTGGATGATGATATGCGGACGGAGTATCCGTATTTGGTTTCTGGAAGGTATGTTTGTTCAATTTTGAGGACAAAATTTTTCAAGTTCAGTGATTGTAACATCCTCAATTTCGTTAATTTCGAATTAAGAAATTAACGAGTGATTTATTACTCGAGTAGGTAATAAATCAAGTCAAGTCACGGATGTGAAGTTGTCACGGAAGCAATTTATAATTGCTTGAGTATATAATTTAAATACATAATTGAGTGGAAATTAGAACACTAGGGGTATTTTAGTCTTTATACCACTCACACTAAATGAGATCCAAAGACCCAAAAATATCCAAATACTCTCCTAACTCTCACTTATGTGAAAATAAAGAGAAAGAAAGAACAGAGAAGGAAAAAGAAAGAAAAGAATAGAGAGAGAGAGAGAGAGAGAGAGAGAGAGAGAGAGAGAAACGTGAAACCGAGAGAGAGGGAGAAGGGACGTGAGGAAGAGAAGGAGAAGAAAGGAGAGATCTCCACGGATTCTCAACGGTTGTAAGTGATCTTTGTCTCATTTTCTTCCATTTTTCTTCCTCTATCTATTGATACCAATTTCACACCCTAATTTCTTCTCTAACTCAAATCACCATTGTTGAACCTTAGAGCTCAAAGTGGAGAAAAATCGAAATTGGGTGACTTGAAAGCTTCGTATTGATCGTGGGAAGCTCAACTACTTGCTTGGGAGTGTTGGGTACGAGTTTTATGGTTGATTCGAGTCGATTGAAGCCACAGAAGAATTTGGAGCTGTTGGGTTCGGTTTGAGGGAGCTGAGAATTCGGTTTTGGAGCTTTTGGGAACGGTTTTGAGCGGGTTCGTGTTACTGGATCGATTGAGCTTGGAGAGTTTCGTTTATGTGTGATTTTCATCACACGAGGTGAGTTTTACTCACGTTAGGGAATTTTAAAATGTGTTTATGTGTTATGTTTAAACGGTTTTCGAAATTTGGAGTTTCGTAAATTTTCGAGTCAAAACGATATTTTACGGAAATTATGCGTAGTGGAGATTTAAAAAGAAATCATATTATTTTGATTATTGAATTGTTATGTTTAAACTGAATATATGTGTGTTGTAGCTGTGCGTGGTTGAATTGGATTGAAATACAATTCGGGATCGATCGGAGAACGGAAACGGAACGGAATTGGGCACTAAGTTGAAAAGTTCCTATGTTCCCAATTCCCGATGTTTCGTTTCGACGCTCCGTTCGGCTTCAAACTTCTTTTAAATCCTTTTTCTAACCATCCGTAGCGTATATGGATGATAATGTTTGTTTGGTCTGTGGATTTAAAGTTGTTTGGTGTAATTCGGTTGAATTCTCAAATCTTTTGGAAAACCGTAAATTTTGTATATAAAGCGGGAATTAATGATTTTTGAACAAATTGATGTCTGGACTGGTTTTACAGGTGATTATTGTATTTTGGGATGTCCATATTTCAGAGGAAACTCTGCCGAATTTTCGTTATAAATTTTTATGCAAATTCAAAGTGGTTTTGAAATAACGGTTAATGTTTTGAACATTTCGAAAAACCGGAAAATCTAGAGTACGAGTGGGAATCAAAAGTTTTATAACTCAACTGTTTGCTGGACGGATTTTCATGAGCGTGTGCGTATAATAATATGTTATCACAACATATTATGCATTGAGTTATGTTTCGATATATATATTATATCGAGTATAGGAGCCCAATGCGGGTGTGATATATAAATTATATCTAGTATAGGAGCCCAATGCGGGTGTGATATATATATTATATCGAGTCGGGGTGACGACCCTGTTTTTGTTAGCATGCTAGGTGAGGGAAGTCATGAGCCCTTGACCTAGGCCCCGTTCATATATTTATGTTGCTCTTAGGATTTGCGCTCCTATTAGCTATGGGGGTTCACTCGAGCTTGCGGAGTTGGTGATGTGCTAAAACTTTTAAATGTGTATATTGCGATTTTGTCACTCGAGCTTCTTTAGGTTGTTGGTGACATGTCACAAGTGATTAATAAAGAGGATAGTGCATAGCCATCAAGAATTGGGCTATGAACTATAGATAAGTAATTTAAGTTGTACATAGTCATCCAGAATCGGACTATGAACTCGTATGTAATTCATTTATCGGATTACACATGATTGATTGTATATTGTAATTCTTTTGAATTACTAATTATGGTTTTATAAATGGACCGAGTGATAGGTAAGGGGTCACGGTAAGACTCACTGAGACAAGTTGTCTCACCCATCATATTGTTGTTGCTTTTGATTAACCAGGGAAGAAGAAGATTGTATGGCACGAGTAGGTGGCATGCTCGGACAGAAGATTGAATATGTAGTCTTCCTTCTGTCTTTATGTTTTCCTTGTTACTTTTGTATCAGTTTATGACTTAAATTTGTTTAAGTTATTTATTGGTTTCCGATTTCCTTGTAGAGATTCATATCTAAGTAAGGAAATTTATACTCTGATGTAAGCTAATATGTATGTTTTGGTATTTCTATTGTTTAGAAATACTAGGGTGTTACATTTTCTATCTAATAGAAGTAAAATAGAAGCAACAAACTTACCTTTAAGAAGAAGAACTGCTGAGAGAAGAAGAAGGGAAGAGAGAAAGAAACTCAGCTTCGTTTTCATGAGGCGCTGAGAAGAGGAAGAAGAAGGGAAGGGAGAAGAAGAAGGAAAACGACTGAGTGAGAGTGAGGAAAGGCGCGGTGGTGCAGTGGAGGTTGAGGGTGGTGCAGTGGAGGTTGAGGGAGGTGCAGTGAAGGTTGAGGGTAGAGGTGGTGCCCATGTCGGGCTCGGGCTTTTAAGGTCGGGCTAAAAGCCGGAATGAAATCGGGGCTGCGGGCTTTTCGGACTAGCCCGCATTGCACGTGATTTTTAGCTTATTAATCACATCATATACAAACAAAGAAGGCTCTATATTTTTCAATTTTTCAAAATTCTACAACAGGCTGCCATTGACATTCTCCATTCAACACTTTTCAATAACATAATGCATTTTTTTATTAACGGAGAAATACAAACATAAATTAACCCACCCTACAAAAATCTCTACGACAACAATTGATAGTATAATAAAAAGACACTATTTATGCATAAAATCAATGTGAAAAATCGCAAGCCATGTCGTTCTAAAGCAGTACCATTTATGCCAAAAATCAATTGAAAAATCTCTATGTTCAATATTTTTTGCATCCAATAACTCATTCAACATTTTGAATCAGTGCTTGCTTCTATGCATAGCGTATATTTTAGAGTGTGTGAAGAGAAACAATTGACTTAAGGATTTGGTACTTGTTGAATTTGGTATTTGTTGAATTGTTTCGGATTGGACTTTTTAGTCTCAGGTTGGGTCTATTAATTTTGGACTGGGTTGTAATATGATACACTCTAATCTTTTTTAATTCACGGGCCTACGGGCTACGCTACCCATGGCCCGGCCGGGCTAGCCCGACTCGGCCCGGGCTGTTATAGATCGGGCTAAAAAGCCCGGGTATAAAATAGGGCTCAACTCATTCGGCCCAAGCCCTCCCATTTTTCGGGCCGGCCCGATACGGCCCGACGGGCCCGCCCCATATTGCCAGCTCTAGTTGAGGGAGGGCGGAGGTGAGGAGAGTGAAAGGTGGAGAGTGAGAGTAAGCGTGAAAGAAAGAGGGGTCGAGTAGACTCCATTTATTTAATTCTGATTCAAACATTTGCCACGGGTTTGCCACGGAATTTCGGTGGCAAATTATCAACGTCCGTGGCAAATTATCAAAGTCCGTGGCAAATCCTTACCAAACTTACGAACACTTTTCTCATTACAGATTCTGTGGCAAGTCTGTGGCAAACCCGTCGCAAATTGGCGACGGAATCAGGTTGTGGCAATAGTTTGTGGCAATAGTCACGAGCCCTAAACCTAGGCCCCATAAAATTTTACCATTAGGCAAGTCCTATTGGGAAGGGGTTCGCCGGGATTTAGTCGGAGGGCAGTCGGTGTTATGCTAAGATGTATGATTGCACTGTTTACCGGGATTTAGTCGGAGGGCAGTCGGTATTGTGCAAGTGATTGTGTGCGTGGTTTATTTATTAAATCACGAAGTTAATGAGTTTGTTTTAAAGGACCGAGTGATAGGTAAGGGGTCACGACAAGACTCACTGAGATTTGTTATCTCACCCTACAAAAGTTGTTGTTTTACAGATATGCAAGGGAAGCGCAAGGCGAACAGGTACGATTAGATATTGTGGCTGGGAGATTTAGAAACATAGTAGCTTCGACTATGTTGTTTGGTTTCCCGTTCTGTTATTTTAAACTCAGATTATGACTTGCTTGTTAAGTTGTAACACCTAATCTATTTACCTTTGTCTTTGGAAATTTAATATCTGGTTGTATAACTTAAGTGACACTTAAGTACTTATGTCATTGTACTCTAAAGTACTCCAGGTTGTGAACAACTCTTTGATTGGAATCGAGAGTTTGTATTATTCCATATCTGAAACAGGGGTTATGTCTACTCTGATGTATGTAAATGGTACATGTGGGTATTTCTAATATTAAGAAATATTTGGGTGTTACAGCTCTCCAAATTATCTTACCTCCTCCTAGATTTGATGAATCAACTGATGGACCAACTGAATTCATTGAAGATGCTCCAATTGTTCTTGATTAGTTTGAGTCTTCAGGTTGTTTGTTTTGTGTCTTTTCAGGTGTAATGTGTTTATGTTGTGTGTTAGACTATCTTATTTTTGTAATAATTTGACTTTTGCTATCCTTTGTATTAAGCTATGCACTTTGGTTATTTAATGGATAATTTCGGTTTGTTAACGTTGTCTAATCTTTTCGTTACTCAATGGTCTTTGCTTAATTTCAAATTATTCTCTTCAATCAATACTAGGTCTCCCCGTCCATCAGACGGGTGATAAGGCTAGTCATATATACAAAATCAGGTCCTGGTAAACAAAAATTAGCGGTAACTACTTTAACCAGATGCAATATCTAATAATTCATCATTTAGGAAATGCAATATTTTCCAAAATGAACGAAAAGAGGACCACCGCAAATGCGAAATTATCATTTATAGTTTTTGTTATACCCCAATTTTGTCCGTCTTCTTTTTCTCGTTTTAGTCGTTTATTTTTATTAGGGGCGTGTCTCGGAGTCGCATGATTACGAGAATTATTAGTGTAGAGTCCCGGTTACCAACCCAAACCCATTCCAGTCACTCTGTTCAACTAAATCGAAACACCGTTGTTTAAGTTAGGCACGCACGCGAATGATCGATCTTTTCGTGCGTTCTTCAATTTAATATCCGTATTCGAGTTTAGTCGTACATGAACAGGTCTACCTAAAGTCATTTTTCTCCAAGATTTGGTTTAAATTCAGACTTAAGAATGCGATTCCGAGTTAATTTTAGTGTTTTTAGTTAACGCGCCAATTTCTTCTATTTTGGTCTAGTTTTAGCGTAGTTGTCAAGTCCGGCCCGCTCTCGTCTTTGTATTTGGCCCGACTCCTTTTTTTATTATTTTTATTCTCATTTAATTTATTTAAGCATAAAAATGTCAAAAATTCTATTTAGTTTAATTTACAATTTAAGTGTTTAAGAGTCAAATAAGTCCAAAAATGTCAAAAAATTGTATTTAGTTTTAATTTACAATTTACAAGCTCTTAAGAGTTCAAAAAGTCATAAATACAAAAAACATATATCCAAAAAACTCAAAAAAGACCAGATCCGAAAATATACAATAAATAGCAAAATTAGGGTTTCAGTCAGCATTCCAAGCTGCTGCAGCTGCTGTTGGGCTTGGGTTCCAACCTGAAATAGGGTCAAAGCCTGATTAAAAATAATAAATGCCTTAACCTAGTTTTAGACTATAAATAAACAGTCCAATAACAGTCAAAGACACACAGAAATGAACAGAGAAAAAACTGTGAAAATCACACACAAATAAGGATTAGAGTTTCACATCGAAACCCTAATCCACGAAACACGGCTCTTTCAAAAATCTGAGATTTGAAGATTTGGGTAGCAGCAGTAGCAGTTCAAGGAGGACACGGTAGCAGTCGCTGTAGTTACAAACAACGTTTAGGAGTCTAATCTGAGGCTGGAGAAAAGGTAGGTTTTTCAAATATATTCCTAACTCTAAAACTGATGTAATAATATCCAAATTATCTGTGTCAATGGACCTGTTTTTTTTATTTTATCAAATACGTATGTTTGTGTTCAGTAAGGAACAACAGATAGATGCAGAATTAAAAAACTTGTATGCTTTGGTTAGAGTTCATCAAATAGGCTGTGCTGAAAAAAAAAACTCGTTTTCGTTTACTGCAGTATCAAATCAGAATAGTTCCTTTTTTCTGAAATAAACACACACTGAGAGAGTAGAAAATACAAAGACAGGCCAAAAACAGAATAAAAAGTGGAAAAATAATAGAGTAGGAGAGAATCAGACCAGAGAAAGCATTAAAATCAGGTACAAGGAAAAAACAGAAACTGACCTCAAGCTCGCCGGAGCTCCGGTCGTCTTCTCCGGCAAGAGCTCCGGCGAGACTCCCAGAAACCGATCCGAAACCACAAAAAAACCACCACGAAGCGTTGCCACCTTGCCCAAACCGAAGCCTCTACCAACAAACACTAACCCAGAAACCCCAAAAAGAAAACCCATATCAGAAGTTGTTCGATCCGTGAACAAAAAGAAAAAACGAAGGGAAACAAAAAAATATAAAGAAGAACAGAGGAAAAATGAAGCTCACCGCGTCCTCGCCGGCGAGATTCGCGTCACCGACGCCACCTCCATAGCTACCCAATACCGAGACCGCCCCTCTTCCCTCTCTCTCGCCCCAACTGCTCTCTCTCTCCCCTCCTAAAACCCCGCGACATTTGCGCTAAAATTAACTCCTCTCTCATTCAAAGAGGAAAGCGGCGCGCACTGTGTAGCATAGAGAGAGAAAGTGGTTTTTTAGGGTTCTGTTGTGTTAGGGTTCTCCTTACATAGTGGCCTTCTTTTTTTTTTTTTTAAATATTCAGATTGCTAGTCACACCCCCATTATTCACGCACACACCTCCCCCCACTTAAGCCCAGTTTTGCATACTGGGCTCTCCTATGCGAACTGGGCTTTCCTTTCTGCACCCCCTATTAATTATACAACCCCTACGGTTAATAAAACCCCAATTTACAATCTGCACCCCCTGTTTCTCTTTTTAATTCTTTTCCAACTCAAACGTAAATAATTTTGCTCTCGAAATCAAATAAACGGCCAAGTCGGTTGTACAACCGGGTTAGTCATTATTTTAGGGCCAATGAGCTGTACAGTTCAGTAACCCTGCAAACCTAATAAATACGAATAAACTGTTTTTCTCTAAAAATAAACGGCTAAGTCGGTTGTACAACCGGGTTAGTTATCATTTTAGGACCAATGAGCTGTACAGCTCAATAATCCTACAAAAAACTTAAATAAATATAAATAAATTATTTTTCCATAAATAGGGGACTAAGTCGGTTGTACAATCGGGTTAGTCCGCGTTCTAGAATTAATGAGCTGTACAGTTCAGGAGTTCTAGAATACTTATTCTAAAATCAACCCATCTCACAACCCCTTTCAAAAAAATTCAAAATCATTTTCAAAAAGTAGGGGACTAAGTCGGTTGTACAATCAAAGTTAGTCGGCCCTAGAATCGAGTGAGTTATGCAGTTCAAGGAATCCTAGGACCCCTACACTAAAAAACACCAACCCATAAACCTTTTTTAGGAAGAACTACGTAGCTTTGATTCCTCCATTGCATCTGGAGGTACGTAGGAGCAAGACTCAACTCTTGTCAAGCACTAAAAACCAAAACTTAAATAAGTCTTTTTCTCTACAAATAAAAGGGTAATAGTTATCAATAAATCTTAAATTAATTAGACAATGGATGTCGTGGGGTGCTAATACCTTCCCCACACATAACGACTCCCGAACCCGAACAATGTCTTGCCCTAAAACTTAAAGGGATTTTCCGAATTTGCCCTTAAACTAAAATTTGGTGGCGGCTTCCTATGAACCTTTCGAAGAATCCTTTCCCGGATTTTTCGGTCGCTACAGCTTTTAAGAAAATAAACTGTTAAGAAATGTGATATATAATGGGGCTTTCCATTCTATTATTATAAATATTGGGTCCGAATATAAACACTTCAAAACTCGATGTACTTTAATTCAACCTGTTGTACTAGGTGTGAGCTCACTTGGGCACAATACACAAAAACTTCAACTTGTGCAACTTAAAAGCCACTTCTTTTCAAGAGCTCAAAACTAGATTGACAAATGTTTCGATCCTTTGCCTAATTTTTCTATGACCTTTGATTTGGAATGTGATGGTTCCAACATTGGCATAGGTGCGGTGTTATTGCATGAGGGGAACCCAATTGCTTATTTTAGTGAAAAATTGAGTGGTGCCTCCTTGAATTATTCCAGCTATGACAAAGAGTTAAATGCCTTGGTTAGGGCCTTACAAGCTGGACAACACTACTTGTTTCCTAAATAATTTGTGGTCCATAGTAATCATGAATCTCATAAGTTTCTTAAAGGTCAAGAAAATTAAATAAAAGGCATGCCAAGTGGGTAGAGTTCTTGGAACAATTCCCCTATGTGATAAAAAACAAGAAAGGCAAAAGCAATGTAGTTGTGGATGCGTTATTATCTAGGAGAATTCTTTACTTTCCTCTCTTGAAACTAAGATTCTTGGTTTTGTACATTTGAAAGAACTATAAGCTTGTGATGTTGATTTTGCCAATATATATACATCTTGTGATCATGGTGCATTTAAGGGGAATTATAAGCATGATGGGTTTCTTTTTAAGGGAAGTAGACTTTGCATTCCTAAATGTTCTATTAGGGAATTGTTAGTAAGAGAAGTGCATGAGGGATGATTAATGTGTCATTTTGGGTAGCATAAAACACTTGAAATGTTGCATGAACATTTTTCTTGGCCTAGAATGAAACATGAAGTGTATAAAGTATGTTCTAAATGCATCACATGAAGAAAGGATAAATCTACGAGCATATCTCATGGATTATATACCCCTCTCCCTATTCCCTCTACACCATGGGTGGATGTTTCTACGGATTTTGTGCTAGGTCTCCCAAAGACAAGGAATGGCCGCGACTCCATTTTTGTAGTGGTGGATCGTTTCTCAAAAATGGCACACTTCATTCCATCCCATAAGGTGGATGACGCATGTCATATTGCAAATCTATTCTTCAAGGAAATGGTAAGACTACATGGTGTGCCTAGGACCATAATTTCAAATAGAGTTCCAAAATTCCTAAGCCACTTTTGGAGAACTTTGTGGGGTAAGATTGGTACTAAGTTACTCTTCTCTACTTCTTGTCATCCTCAAATGGATGGACAAACCGAGGTAACAAATAGAACTCTTGGTACATTGGTTCGATCTCTTCTTAAAAATAATGTGAAAGCTTAGGAAGATTGTTTACCTGTGGTTGAGTTTTCTTACAATAGAGCCTCACATGGTTCCACTTCCCATTCCCCATTTGAGGTTGTGTATGGTTTTAATCACCTTACCTCCATTGATTTGTTGTCTTTGCCTATTAATTCTTCCATAATACATAGTGATGGAAAGGCTAAGGTTGAATTTGTTAAAAAGTTGCATGAAAAAGTCAAGGCTAATATTGAGCATAAGTATGAGGCCTATGCAAAAAAGACCAATAAAGGAAGAAAAACGGTTGTCTTTGAACCCGGTGATTGTGGGTGCACCTAAGGGAGAATAGGTTTCCTTCACAAAGGAAATCCAAGCTCCAACCTAGAGGAGATGGTCCCTTTCAAGTCCTTGAAAGGATTGGGGACAATTCATATAAAATTGATTTTACCCGGGAACTATGGGGTAAGTGCTACTTTCAATGTAAGTGATTTGACCTTGTTTGATATAGGTGATGAAGAGCATAACTCCTGGACGAGTTCTTCTAAAGAAGGACGGTGTGATCATGAGGACCTCCTAGCTCAAGGAAAGGAAGCACATAAAGGAGTGGTTACTAGAACCAAAGCAAGGAAGCTTCAAGAGGACATGAAGAATTTGATTAATTCTTTGTTGGTTCCCGTTGAAGGAGAATCTAATGAAGACAAAATATACAAAGTCCTATTCATTAGTGACTAGTTCCTTATTAAAAAAATATATATTAGACTTGTTTTCTTTTCTATTTGTAATTTCTAATAATTGTACTTTGATGTATTTTCTTTTAGAAACTATTTTTTTGCTCTAAGGCATATAGGATGTGATTAGGAATTTAGGGTGGTGTACTTAGTAAAGTGCCAAAAGTATAAATTGGCAAACTTGTTTTGTAAAATCAGATTTTGATGATATAGAAATTGTGATTTTTGAGTTCTTGAAAGAACTCAAGTTGGATCTTATCAAAGGGCTATCATCTCCCTTGTGGCAATCGCGCACCAATCTTAGCACCTATCCTTAGATGTGGCGATCTTCACTCCATCTCCATCTTCTTTCATTTCCATTTTGTGATTTTTAATTCTTTCATTGTTCTTAATTTTGATGATTGAGTCAAGAAATTGGAAACCTAATTAAAAAATGTCAGAGTCTCGTTAAAACCTTCTGATGCAACCCCGCCATGTAGAAAAGCTATCAATAAGGAAAAAGAGTACTCATCCTCATTTTATTAAAAAAAGAAAAATAGTGGAATATATGAAAGACTAAGGGGGGACTAGACCAAAACATTTGTTAGGAAAAAAAATCAAGCATATGTAGGAACACTACACCACAAAGGAAGACCTTATTTATTACGACTAAAGTCATAATGCAAACACTACAACGCAAAGGAATACATTGTCTATTATGACTAAAGTCATAATTTATATTAACTAGACAAAAATAGCTAACTTATCTGCGCAATTGTTTCCATCTCTAAAGATATGGGAGACAATACAATTCATATGTGAACAAATTCATAAGGTTTATTTTGATAAGCGATGTTAGTTGTTAATTGTTAGAGGGGTGGAAGAAATGTTAGTTTCCAAGGTTTGAACTCTGGACCTCCTTCTTACTCTTTCGATATCTCTTAACTCGCCAAATGAGCTACCTTTTGGGATACAAATCCTTAAGGTTTTTTCCCAATCTCCTAGGACAATATCTAGGTTCTTAAAAGCGACAACAACATAAGAGGAGTTGCATTAATGGACGACAGTATTTGATGAGTGTCAAGCTAGTGTTATCACCAATAAATGCATCTTAGCTCATTAAATACTCACTCTCATCAAATTTCACACATTTTGGTTGTTATGATCATGATACATCATGTGACCAGTGTCACCAACATATTCACAAATAACAACCATTAAACTTATGAATACTCTTTAACCTTCTCTTTGAACTTATTTGATATTACAATTCACAAATTACATGATACAACACAAAATCACATTAGTAAAAAAAAAACAAGATCACAATTCCGATCCTCTTCTTACATTTTCGGATGTGACTTATTTAATATATATTTTGCACATCACCCATTAAACCACTTTGATTTATGGATCATGAGCACGATTTTCTTGAGTACCACCATAGTCTTGGACTGTGAATTGGCTATCCAAAGCAATCCTCCTCTCCATCAATCTTCTAGGTAACATCTTCTCACTAACATTTTCCAACTGTAGTAAGCCTTGTTGCTGCGTATATATAACAATAATGCTATTTAGACAAGATATTAGACAAATAATGTTACAAATATACGGTTCTGTATATACTGTGGGTCCCATACCACTCAAAAGTAACTATGTCTAATACGGTGGGATTTGTATTTACAGTGGGATCCGTATATTTGTCACTATATTTTGTCACTTTACTTGTCTAAATAGCATTATTGTATATATAATGACATGTAAATAATGAGAAGCTGCCAAATCAAACAAAAAAGTGAAAAACTGTTTTTTTTTTTCAACTAATGAAAACAACGAGTTTTTTCTTAACAACTCAAGCTAAAGAAACTTATTCAATGGTCACTGCGAACTGCTTTTGGTCAAAAATCTTTAGGGTTGCTTTTTCCAATGAACGTTGGTTACATTTTTTATTTAGATAAGCATGAACGTTGGTTACATATCTTAATGTTCTTTGTACCTATGACTTTGTTCCTCAAGAAATACGCGCAGCGGAAGATGTGGAGTCTGAGACTTTCTATACCAAAAATGTACTCTTAAAGGATGGGGCCTTGAACTTAGGTATTCACTTAATCTTGTTGGGTATAGGGGCTTTTCTTCTAGTATTTAATGTTTATTTATTTATTTTTGGGGTATATATATGATACGTGGGCTCAAAGAGGGCGAGATGTAAGAAAAATCACTAATGTAACCCTTAATCCAAGTTTTTTTAAGCAAAAAAGAGGAAGGAAAATCTCGTTAAAACCTCCTGATGTAAGGAAACATCAAGAAGGATTACAAGAACTACCCCTGAACGTGTACGTATTATAGTCTACCGTTTTCTGGACCAATTTCTTTTTTTGCCGATTTTTATTCTTTTTGGTCTTGGACACCACAGGTGCGGACTTATCATATTGTGCAACTGTTCCTTAGTTTTTGGGAATTATATGATCAGCAACATCATCTAACAGATCACCCAAAACTATCATATAGCCTCATGTCAGCTCCTACCACTTTCTTAGAAGTAGCATCAGACTCTGAGGCATTTAGCTTGCTAGTGGGAGGTTGAGTGGAGGACGAGTCAATAGAGTCACTCCAACACCGACTAGCAATCATACATTGACCACATTGGTGTTAGAATGAATGACGGGAGTTTCAATGTTACAACCACTAATAGAACATTTTAGTAAATAACCAAGTATTATATTTGGTTATTTTCAAAAATCTCCTATTGGAGGAGAGGGCTGGATTGTTACTGTTGAGGATTTGGAATACATAATTGGAGGACATGTATGGTTGGGTTCCATTTGTTTATTTAGTGGAATCTAGCATATCTTAACCAAACCCTTTGCACTAATATGGTCGGGATAAGCTTACTTGCCTAATAGTTTAGGTGCTTTATCCGTTTTGGTTTTATAGCTTGTTGCTCTGTCTGATTTAATAATACTACTTATCCTAGTGAGTTTTATGGTCTCAGACTCTTAGTGGACTAGAAGTTTTTCAAGCTCAAACATTTACTTTTCAAGTTAAAGACCAACGTGTTGAAGCCCATTTAGGGTCTTCTCAAGGGCCTACCAGTTTAGGTAAATAGCTAATGTGTTCTTCGACTGGAGAAGTTATTTTTCGGGGAGAAACTACGAGTTTTTCATATCTACGTGCTCCCTGGTTAGAAACTCTAAGGGGTCAAAATGGTTTTAACTTGAGTAGACTAAAAAAAGACAAACATCCTTGGCAAGAACGTCATTCAACGGAATATATGACCCATGTTGCTTTAGGTTCTTTAAGTTTCAAGGGTGGCATAGCTACAAAGATTAATGGAGTCAATTATGTGCCTCCTAGAAGTTTGTTAGCTACTTCTCGTTTTGTTCTAGGATTCTTCCTATTTGTAGGTCATTTATGACATGCGAGAAGAGTCTAAGGAATTGCGTGCATAAAATACCCGGATTAAAAGAAAGCAGATATAAACAACATGTAACAAAAGAAAAGAGTTGTGGTTTTTCACTCATAAATGTATTTTAACATTGTTACCAACCAATAACATAAAAGCGTAATATTGAGAGAACAAAGCACCTTCATAACATGTATGCATACATATGACCACAAATTCACAATTTTAATTAATAACTAATTTACTAATCAATGACAAAAACCATACTCAGTTTTTTTTCTTTAAATAAATATAGGAGGTAATAAAATTCAACATACATAAACCTTCAGCACATAGAGAAAATTAATAGGAATTAGAAGCACAAACCTGAGTTAAAAAAGGAATAACCGATGCATCTTCTCTATGCAAATTTTTGGTTCCTGTAACCAGGCAAATTAATGTTACATACAATTCAAAAAAGAACCAACAAATTTGAAAGCTGTTTAATTTGTTAAATCTATGATTTGGCTTACTTGTTACGGGAATAGCAGAGACATAGAGAACATAAGAGAAACTCAGAAGCATCAAAAACAGAGTGAGGAAGTTTTTCTGCATCGTGAATTGGATATTGTTAGAAGATAGTAAAGAAACTAAAGGTAATGGCAGAGGGTGTATGAATACTTAATACTTATATATATGCTAAATTACGTACATCAATGTACTTCTGTAGTGCACTAGGCAAAAAGTCAACTCGTTGATGTATTTCTCTATTATAAAAATAAATTACAAATAAATACAACCAACTTTGTTCATATTGCAAAATATTCCCTATGGATCCTTTTTGTTAGAAACAAATTAATTCACATGGATAAAAAAATAATCATTGTCCTAAATGTATAGTAGAGTATATATAATGATCAAGAGCCTAAGAGGATGACCCGATGGAACACCACACGACTTGTATCTTGCAGGTCATGAGTCCAAATCTCTACTAGTCTCGTTGGTGTGACTCAATGAACTCAATAAGGTTTTCCCGATCTTCTACTCATTATTAGAAAAAACTAATTTATTGATGAAAATTTTAAATTTGTCCTTAAAGATTTTACCTAGTGGAACATCAAACGGCTTGTATTAGACATGTTGCGGATTCAAGTATACCTACTACTCTCTTTGGGGTAATTCAAAGAGCCCAAAGATTTTGTCTTTTAAACTAAGTATCCTCCCCTAACTCCAAAAAATAAAATAACTAGAAAATGTTGAATGATGGACGATAATATACTCATTAATAATTTGAGGTTAAAATTAAAATATAATAATATTAGACTAAAAATCTTATATGGAACTAGTTTTTTAAAGGCTAAATTACTATTTTGGTCCTTTATCTTTGCCTTAATTTCATTTTGGTCATTTATCTTTTTTTTTCTCGTTTTGGTCCCTCATGTTTCATTTTTGTGTCAATTTGGTCACTTTTTGTAATTTTCCATCCATCAACTTAACGGACGCCACACCTGGTCGTTAATCGATGACGTGGCGCCCATCGTCGACGTGTAATCCGACATGGCCAATGGAGGCAAATTGAAACAAAAAGAAACATAGGGGACCAAATTGAAACAAACACAAAACATCAATCACTCTCCATCTTCTTCCTCCTTCTTCATCTTCTTCTTTTCAAGCAGCCGCCACCACCTCCGGCAAGCCACCACCACCATAAATCAATCACTCTTCAACTCTTCTTTCATGACATTTCTTCAAAATTAAAAACCCTCAATTTTTCAAATCCCTAAATTTGAGACAAAACACCCAATTTCTCAAATCACCCACCCACAAATAACCCACTGTCTGCAGAACCCACCACACCTATCATTCCCTCCAATGGTGTATCACACCTATCATTCCCTCACTAAGCTCGAATGCACAACATTCTGCTTCTACGCAACAAAATTACAACATTATAACATTAGAACCCAATCTTTTCTTTCCTCCAATGACGTATCACACTACACCATTCAGAACCCACCACACCTATCATTCCCTCACAAAGCTCGAATGCACAACAACATTCTGCTTCTACAGACAGTGGGTTATTGGTGGGTGGGTGATTTGAGAAATTGGGTGTTTTGTCTCAAATTTAGGAATTTGAAAAATTGAGGGTTTTTAAATTTGAAGAGATGTCATGAAAGAAGAGTTGAAGAGTGGTTGATTTGTGGTGGGGGTGGTGGTGGTGGGGGTGGCTCGCCGGAGGTGGTGGTGGCTACCGGAAAAGAAGATGAAGAAGGAGGAAGAAGAAGGTGAGTGATTGATGTTTTGTGTTTGTTTCAAATTGGTCCTCCATTTGCCATGTCATTTAATGATTACATGTCAGATGGACGTCACGTCAGCAGTTAACTGCCAGCGTGGCGTTCGTTAAGTTGATGGATGGAAAATTACAAAAAAAAAAAAACCAAATTGATACAAAAGTGAAACATAAGGGACCAAAACGATAAAAAAAAGATAAATGACCACAACAAAATTTAGCCTTTTTTAAATGTAAGCTTATAATGCCATGAAGAGAGGATAATATTTTTTAGATTAATAATAATCTTTTTTTATTGAAGAACAGACTATACTACTCATGAATGTGTACTGAGGTAGTGCACTAAGCAAAAGTCAACTTGTTGATGTGTATTTATATTATAATAGTAAATACTAGGTTTAATTACAATTTTGGTCCCCCTATTTTCACCAACTAACGATTTTGATATCTCAAATTTTTTTTTACGAATTTAGTCCCCTTATTTTCACTAGCTCACAATTTTAGTCCCCCAAGAATTTTTCTCACGAATTTAGTTACCTATTTTCGCCAACTACAATTTTAGTCCCCCTATTTTTGCCAACTCACAATTTTAGTCCCCTATTTTTCCAATTTTTAAAATCAAAGTCCTCCTTTTGGAAAAATAGTCGGACTAAAATCGTGAGTTCGCGAAAATAGGAGACTAAAATCATGAGTTGTCGAAAATACGGGGACAAAATTCGTGAAAATGATTCTTTGGGACTAAAATCGTGAGTTGGCGAAAATAGGGGGACCAAAACTGTAATTAATTAAGTCTAAATACTAAGTTAGATTTTGTTAACAAAATACTCCCTCCGTTACAGAATATAAGCAAAAATTGATCAACAAAATTTGATATATCTAATTCAAAATTTACACTAGATATATCAACTTCTATTGACCGACTTTTATTTATATTATGTAACGGAGTAATATTAAATTTTCAGTTTTTAATAACTATAGGAATATTTGGTCAAAAAAATAACTTGTAGGCATTTATCATGCAATTATAAGTTAGCTTTATGTTCACGGCTCATCAAGACAACAACCCACCTTATTTTAGTCAAAATAAAAATTAAAATAAAATCAACCCACCCTATTGTGAACCGTGTACATTGCTCGGTAACTTAAATATCATATCTAATAAATATAAAAAAAAATATATATATCATATCTAATAATACAAAAAATGCGGTGAGAATTTTTGAAATATTTTCTTTATCTTATTTCTCTTAATTCCTTGATATCTTGTACATGAACAATTATTCCAAATATCGTTTAATATCTCATTAAATGAGTTTTGGCCTTCTGGTATGCATGAGGGAATAACATAAACTTGATAGAAAGTTTTTTTTTTTTAATAAGCAGCTTGATAGAAGTTGTCTTTGAACTAAACAAATGTTTGATGGCCAAACACTTCATTCTTGAACGCTGATCGGATACACTCTGATATATAAGCCTTAAAATAAAAGCTCTATTGAGAGAATGGATGCTTGACCAGATGATACAATTGTTAACCAGATGTCATCACTATCTTGTGAAACCGGATGATATATAGTATTGTCAATTTGAAGTGTATTCCAAAGAGAATACATCATCTGATTGATTTCATGTAATATATTGTCTTTCTTCTTGAGTGAACGCTTTCTGCACACTAGAAAAATATGTTAGATCATAATTGTTCTCTTATAATACTTGTTATTTTTAAAACTAAGTAAGAATCATTATTTCTAGATATACTTGGTTTCCAACATTGTTGTAGTCATGGTGAATTTAAATGCAATATAGACGCTACATTGTTTGTGTTGGGTGCACGACATGCACACACACACGTGTAGTTGTTTATTGATCTCAAAAAGTATTTATACAATCACTAATGATCTGTTTAGCTGTAACCATCTCAGTTAACAGACTAACAGTTTCTACTAATTACAGTTACAAACTTCAAACAATATAAAACTAACTTTTTACATCTTATTGAACTAATAGCAAACTTTTTACTTTTACTGGACTAATAGCTAACATTTGCTCCCTTAAGCTGAATTCACACAAAACAATCAGCTTATCACACCAGAGACCAATAAGGCAATAACCGTTATCTGTTCAGAACTTCAGAGTGCAACATCATTCCCATCTTCACCTTCAAGTAACATTTGTCATCATCTCTGCTAGCTGTTGTTGAGTAGGATAGTGAGTTAGTTCAACAACTCCATCCTTACTGAGATTTCTCAATAAGTGAAACCTCACATCTATATGTTTACTTCGATTGACCATGCATCATAGGATTTTTGCTCAGTTTAATGGCTGAGCTATTATCACAAAACAATGTAATACCATGCTTTTGCTCCTGACCAATGATTTCTAGAACTCTTCTCAGCCAAATGTCAAGGCTTGACAGGCATAGTGAGCAGCAGAGATGAACTCTGCTTCAGTAGTTGACAGAGTCACTACTGGTTGCTTTCTAGAAGACCATGAAATGGTACCTAATCCCATCCTAAAGATATACCCGTATGTGTTCTTCCTATCATCAATATCTCCAGTATAATCACTATCTGAATATGCTATCAATTCCTCCCTTTGATTCCTTCTATAGAAAATTCCCAATAAGTCTGCACTTCCCTTCAAATATTTGAGAATTGGCTGCCATAAGATGCTTCTCAGGAGGAGTTTCCATGAACCTACTGATGAGACTCATAGAGAACATCAAGTCAGGTCTTGTGACTGTGAGGTACATGAGACTACCAACATTATGCTTGTAATTGGTAGCATCAACAAGGCTTCCTTCTTCTAGCTTTGACAGCTTATTTCTTGGAACAGTAGGATTATTGACAGTGCTGCAATTTTCCATACCAAATTTTTCCAAAATTTCTCTTGCATACTTGCTTTGGAAAATGAGTATTCCTTGATCATTCTGAGTAACTTCAATGCCTAAGAAAAACCTCCTTTTTCCTAGGTCTGACATATCAAAATGTCTCTGCATAGAGTGCTTGAACTCTTCAAAAAGACTGCAACAGTTCCTTGTATATATGAGATCGATCATCAACATAAAGACTTACCACCAGAATACTATCTTTCTCTCCATGTTTTATGAACAAGGTGTGTTCATAAGGACACTTGACAAAGCATTCCTTCTCAAAATGAGATTCAATCTTACTATACCAAGCTTGAGGAGCTTATTTCAGACCATACAGTTCCTTCTTCAACTTGTACACTAAGTGTTCTTTTCCCTTCTTTATGTGCCCCTGTGGCTGCTCAACGAATACCATTTCATTCAGCTCACCATGTAAAAAACACTCTTCACATCAAATTGGAAGACATTCCAACCTCTAACTACTGCCAATGCCAGAATGCTTCTTATGGTATCCCATCCTAGCCACCGGAGCAAAGACTTCATTATAGTCTTCCAAACTCTTGTGAGTATCCCTTAGCCACAAGCCTAGCCTTGTGTATCTCCAATTTTCCACCTTCATTATATTTAGTCTTAAAGTCCCATTTTACACCAACTTTCTTCCCTTCAGGTGGAAAACCAGTCAATTCCCATGTTCCATTATTTTCTATAGCCTTCATCTCAGTGTTCATAGCTTGTCTCCACACATCTTGCTTTACAGCTTCCTCATATGTGAGACGATCTTCTGCAGGAGCAAAGATGACAAGACTTAACATCTCTGCATCTTCATTGGTGTACTAATCGTTATGCCATACATGGGGTTGTCTATTTCTCCTCCCTTGCTCTCCAACTGGTGCACTTGTTGTTACAAAGAATTGATGTTAATGGTGCCATAGAAAGAGTGAAGGAGTTGTTCAAAGAATATGAAGATTTAATTTTGGGATTTAATATCTTCTTGCCAAAGGAATTCCAAATAAGACTTTCATTGGGTAGATGGGAAATATGCTAACCAATTAATAACTACCCCAACAAATGTAACAACCCCCTAACAAACTCTAACACCCTATAACTAACTCCCAACTAACATAACTAATAGGAGTTAAAGGCAACAAACTACCTAACCAACTAATATTACAAAACAACCCTCTAACTAATTAACTTCCTTACAAAATATTCCCACTTACATAGGGACTAACATGTCTAATAGAATGTTTATCTTCACACCAAGCTTCTTCTGGAGTGGCATCTTTTACTGCAAATGTGGGAACCTATTCAACAAACAAACTGCCCAGTTCACTGCCTATGGCCAAAAAGTCTTAAGAACATTTAACGTGACAGCATGCTTCTTACCATATATCATGATAAGTAATAAGGAGTACCTCTTCTTCTTTGTTGAAGCCTGCTTAGTTTGCATTCTCCCCTCAATCTGGACATTCGTATTGATAGTGCCCTAATTTCTTGCATTTGTAACACTCCACGGTCTCTTTGTTCCATGATTGCCTTCCTCTACCTCGACCACCACTCGAATTACGTCCTCTTCCTCGCCCATAGCCTCTACCATCATAAGACACCTTTGGTGCTCTGAAGTTCGTCAATTGACATTGTAGTGACATTGGCTTGTTCTATCGAACACACGACATAATTGAAATTTGCTGTCATTGACCTAAGAATCTTCTCCTTGACTACCGTTTCTTGAAGATTAAGGAGAAGATTTTCCCCATGCTGTTTCATCTTGTTCTATCGAACACACCACATAATAGAGCTTTCACTATGTAATCCCTTCACTTAGTTTTTTCATCAATTGAATGCAGTTTTGTTCTTCACATTACTGTCATTCCCTTTATAAAAAGTTATAAATGGAAGCACTGTCAAATATTGGGCATGTATCAATTTCTCATGCAGTGTCCAAGAAAGCACAGCTTGCGCATTTTGCCAATACTTGATTGCTGTCGGGTAAATTCCTCTTAACCATTGACAATTCTTGAAGGTAACATTCCTCTCTTCCACTCAATCAGATTTCCACATAATATGGTTTGTATTAATGTTAAAGTATGTGACAATTTACAGGTCAGGATTCCTTGTGGTCGTAGTGCTATGGTTCAACAAAGGAAAACATGGCTTTGTACATAGTTTCAGATGGTGGCATAATAAATTGAACAAGCACAATTCTCTTTTTCTTTTGCCCCTTTTATTTTGAAGTGTTCAAAGTCTTCATTATATCTTATGCTTCATTGCTGCAGATTAAATTTTCTCCAGCTTCATGAAATTATATTTATGTAGAACATGCATGAAGGTTCTGAAGGTGCCTTAATCACCAACAAGGTTTTAGTGTATTCCCTACACATTATATCTATTTCGACTTCATCCAACGCCTCCTAATAAACAAATATTTTGAGTAGTTTTTATAGGGTATTTACTTGTTAATGTACCTAATTAGGTAATGTTGCATAATTGATTAGGTTAAACTTGACACAAGAAACCATTCACTTGTGAAACAAAGGTAGGGCCTAACTGATTGTAACTGATTATAGATTGTAATATAACTGACTATAAAGCCTAACTGATCGTAACTGTATCTATTGATATTTAGCTACTATTTGTTGTAGCAGTTAGTAGTTACGTTAGTTACGCATAATATGCTAGTTGGTAAAGTTTGTTATTGCTAACATTCCCACTCAATCACTTTCTTTATATTTCCATTCTTTAATAAGTAAATTTTCCTATTCCTTCTGTACACCTTGCAAAATAGAAGAAATTGCTTTTATCTTTTATGCTCAACAAATTATCAAAGTGATTGTCAAGAGAGTTTACTTCCTACAAAAATATTTGGCTCTACTCTATTGGGGTGTTGAATTCTTGCACGTACTCCTCTAGAAGATGAAGCGGTCCAGAGAATCCGGTTCGTCTTCGAGGCAACCCCGAGAGAAACCAACCAAAGATGATGCAATAACGTATGTCAAGAAAGTAAAAGATACCATGATTCAAGAAGATAAGAAGGAAAAGTATGATGAATTTTTGAAAGCAATGAAGGAATATAGAGAACAAAGAATTGATGTTAATGGTGCCATAGAAAGAGTGAAGGAGTTGTTCAAAGAATATGAAGATTTAATTTTGGGATTTAATATATTCTTGCCAAAGGAATTCCAAATAAGACATTCATTAGAGGATGAATTTGCATACGCCGTCAACTTGATGAAAAAGGTTAAGGCTCGTTTTGAAGGCAATGAAAATGGTGTCTTTAAGTCCTTTCTAGATATATTGGGAAAGTACAAAAAGGGAGGCATGTCTGTAATCGAGGTATATGCAGAAGTTTCTTGTCTTTTCACGGACCATGCAGATCTTCTTGAGGAGTTTACTCAGTTTTTTCCTGAATATCATTTCTAGCTAGACCATTGTTGAACATGATCATTAATTAATTAGTTATGTTAGTTTTGCATTCAAATTGAGTGTAGAAGTAATCATCTATGTAACAATGACATTTCAGATCGAAGACTTGTTTGATGTTCTACATGTGTTATATCGGATATCGATACTAACACTTCAATAACTTTCATTTTCTCAAATTATACTTGGTGTCTATGTGTTTGTGTAGTATCGTGTTCCATGGTCACACATGTGTCAATTCGTAGGTAATATTAGAACAACTATTTGAACTAACTAATTCTAAATTGTTTACCATTGGACAACTTACCACCCGACCTTCTCACTCCTAAATTGTTTTTCCATATCTTAATGTAAAAATGATGTCTTTAACGAATAACTCTGTATTGCAATTTTAAATTACATACCTATTATTTAGTGAAAGTATAGTAGCAATATGTCACATAAATTGAAAGTTTTTTTATCAAAAAATATTGAAAGTTTTTTTATCAAAAAATATTGAAAGTTTTGTTTGAAACTTGAAGCTATGATCATGAACCTTATTACACTCAGTATAAAGTTAAATGTATCAAAAATAGAATTTTCTTATCGTAATCGATCGACCATATATAAGACTGTTGACAGAGTATTAGAGAATTACTCATCAAAGATAAGTATGCTATAGTTATACATAAGACTATATCACCAAAAAAAAAAAGTTATACATAAGACTATAAACTCTTTCCCTAAAAATATTTAACACCCACTCCTAAATTCAATGGCTTCAATTTGTTGAAAGAAGAATATTCTTCCTTTAGCATGATAACTGTTGTGTATTTGGCAACAACGAAGATGCAGTTGAGAACCGATTTAAGAATCCCCAATTGATAAACCCTAAAAACGCGATAACGAATTGAAAACGATATACGAAAATTAAACGCAAGAACACCACAATTTGGTGACCCAGTTCAACACCAATTTGGTGCTTACATATGGGGGATCAAGCAATTGCTTGAATCCACTGTATTGTATCAAAGAATCAATGTACAAGGTGAATGAATCCCAAACTGTATCCTCCTCACTTGCCCAAGCCCCACGGTTCCCTGTGTTTTCACTCCACACAACCCAGAACTTTACAAAAATGAGAGAATCTTGATTGATCTCAGCTAGAGTCAATCAATCTATATACATGCAACTGAAGAAAGAGAAAGCTTCGATGCTTTCAGTTGAAACAACTAAAATAGAAAAGGAACTAACTAAAAAACTAATTCTTTTCCTTCACTTGACTTCACCACCGAGTTGGCCACATGACTAAAGAGCTGACTTGCCACCTCAGCTCCACTAAACCCATGTCACCAACAAGTTGCACACGTGAATGCCACAACAACAATCTCCACCTTGGCATACACACCTGCAAAACAAACAATACAGAGAATCCAAGCAAAAACAGAATCCAGAAATGACCTCTAACCCTTATCGACATTCAACAAATTCAAGCAGTGCTTGAATTTGGTTAGAGGCACCACTTTAGTTATAAAGTCAGTTGGATTATTGGCAGTGTGCACTTTGTGTATCTGCATAGTGCCTTTAGCAATAATATCCTTGATTCAATGCAATCTTGTGTCAATGTTCTTAGTCCTTTCATGGAAGGACTGATTCTTACGCAAATGTATGATGGCACTTTGGTTATCAAAATAGACCTTAACATGCATGGTGTTATGCTACACCAAGTTCAGTAACCAGACCCTTCAGCCATAGAGCTTCTTTTACAGCTTTTGTAACTCCAATATACTCAACCTCAGTGGTGGAGAGAGTCACCACATACTGTAATGAAGCTTTCCAACTCACAGTTTTACCATACAGAGTAAATACATACCTTGTTAATGATCTTCTCTTATCCCTATCACCAGCAAAGTCTGAGTCCACAAATCCAACAACTCCACCTGAATTGTTATCCTCCTTGGTGTAGTTCAATCCTACTTTTACACTTCCTTTCAAGTACTCAGTATGTGTTTGACAGCCAACCAATGCTGCAAACCTGGATTTTCCATGTATATGCTCACCAAGCTCATAGCATAGGCCAAGTCAGACCTGGTTCATTCAATAGCATACATCAGGCTTCCAACACCACTAGCATAGGGTATTCTGCTCATTTGAGTTTCCTCTTGCTCAGTTTGAGGACAATCCTCTTGTGACAGTTTGAATTGAGTGCCAATTGGGATATTTTAGGATTTAGCATCATTCATATTGAATCTGCTTACCACCTTCTTAGACTAACCCTCCTGTGTCACAGTGATACCTTTCCCATCAGACCTCCTTCTAATATCTATCCCTAGAATTTTCTTAGCTTGACCCATATCTTTCATCTCAAACTCTTTCATTAGTAACTACTTGAGTTTATTAACCTCATTCATGTCTTTACATGTTTTGAGCATCTCATCAACATATAGCAGCGGATAAATGTAATTGTTGCCAATTGGGAAGGGTCATAACCTCCAACCTTCTCAACTATTGAGAAGGGTCATCAGAATTATATAACCTTAAAAATACAAAAAGATTTGTTTTGTTATTTAGTGTTTGTCATTTATAGTATGTTTTATTTTGTTTGTGCTTTTATTCCCTTAGTCGTAGGTTATTTTTTATTAAAAATCTACCAAAAATAGGCAACCTAGCTGTTGTAACGGCTCTTCCCTCTCTTCATCTCTCTCATGTGCAAAAGAGAAAAGTAGGTATTCAAGTGAAATAAAAAATTAAAAGATCTCTCTCATGTGATAAAAAAGACAAAAAAGTAGGTATTCAAGTGAAATAAAAATTAAAAGATGATTTAGTGTTTGAGAGTTTTATTTTGAGACTCATGTGGAAAAGAGAAAAGTAGGTATTAATGATAAAAGTGAGTGAGACAAAAAAGTGAGAGAGATAATTTAGTATTTTTGGTAGTGGATTGTTTGTATGTATTAATAACCTTAAAAATACAAAAAGATTTGTTTTGTTATTTAGTGTTTGTCATTTATAGTATGTTTTATTTTGTTTGTGCTTTTATTCCCTTAGTCGTAGGTTATTTTTTATTAAAAATCTACCAAAAATAGGCAACCTAGCTGTTGTAACGGCTCTTCCCTCTCTTCATCTCTCTCATGTGCAAAAGAGAAAAGTAGGTATTCAAGTGAAATAAAAAATTAAAAGATGATGTGAGAGTGAGACTCACTAATGATAAAAGTGAGTGAGACAAAAAAGTGAGAGGGATAATTTAGTATTTTTGGTAGTGGATTGTTTGTATGTATTAATGTATTAATAGTAGATGAATTATAAAAATAAAATTGAATCGTAGTTTTAGTTTGTAATTTCAAATTTTGGTGAGTATGATTGTTAGTGTGACCGTGTGTGACTAAGTAAGACGTAAGTGTGTATGAGACCAATGCAACACGTGTGTTAGTTTACTAGATGAAATAGATATTTTTAATAATATATAATACTATATGTGATTTGGTTTTGGAAAAATCAACTGCCGTTCGAAACCAGAGAATTGGTTGATTGAAAAATGTCCCAAACATATCTAAACCAAATAAGTTTTTGGCTGTTTTCGGTTTGGTTTGGATCAGTTTGCGGTTTTTGTTTGGGTTTGTTTGTATTTGAACACTTCTACTTGAGACTTGCCATAGGAAAGAACCTATCACCAAACTTAAATCGTCTTATTTATTTTGAGTATTTTTTGTGGGGCAAAAATCAAATAAACCCATTTTGACCCGTTATAATTTTGTTCTGACTACAAATTTTAAAAAACAAACTCGCGAATTCGGATAGCCTTTACCAAACCCCCAAGTAAGTATATTGGATCTATTTTAAAAGCATAAGGTGTTTTTTTAAATCGATAAACATAAGGTGTTATTTGCTTAAACTTGTTCCTTTGTAATTTACGATTAAGTTGTAAGGTTTTTAATACTCTTTATTGAATGCCTATTAATGAGTTTGGCTATTTAAAAAAGTGTTGGAATTTTAAAAAATAAATATAGAATTTTATATTTAGAGAGTACTGATTTGATAAGTACAATAAGTGAGTGATGTAATAGGAAGAGAGAAATAGAAAGAAAGTGAGATATTTGATAGATATTAATAATTCTGGAGTGTACATTCATGGTTGTTTTCCTTGATAAGAAAGTCTTTCGAGAATACTTTCGCCATCAATTCTAAGCTATCTTGTTTAGAGGAGATTTAAGTGAAGGATCTGCAAAAGGCCCCTCAAGTAGTCCCTTTGCGATTAGTTTATAAGTTGCTTCGGTAAAGTGGCCGATTCCATCCCAGTTTATATATTTTGAAACGTCGGAGCAAACTGTGGGTTGAGAGAGACATGGTTTGAAGATGGAATTTTTATCGAATCCTGCATCATTAATGTACTCGAGATTATGTGCATGTATAGATAGAACTATCAAAAAAATAAGTCATAGCAAAATTAACAATCACGTGAAATTGTTGTTCATCCAATATACTCCAATCTATACTTACTTATAAGCAAAAAGAACTTTTTAGGTTCATTGAATAGTTGATATATCTAGTCTATAATATAGACTAGATAAAATAGTTATTCAATAAAACTAAAACTTATATATATATATATATATATATATATATATATATATATATATATATATATATATATATATATATATATATATATATATATATATATATATATATATATATATATATGTGTGTGTGTGTCCAAAGTAGTATATATTCATGATCACTCACCATATTCTTCAGGTGATTGAAACAAACGTTTGATGTTATTGTAGTAATCAAAATATGTTATTTTAGCTTGAGGGTGCTTCTTCCTCAGTGTCTCTATGGAACTTTTTAGCTGTTCATTGAAGTACTCGACTAAAGTGTTCATATCGCCAAGCATCCAAATTGATCGTGATTGGGATTTTGCACTAGTCTTTTCATTAGTAATGAATACCAAGCATTGCAACCCATTGGAAAGTTCCCAGGATCACTAGATCTACAACTCCTTCTTCAATTAATGCCTACCACGCTTTACGATATATATAAAAATTATTACATTTTCTAATAATGTATTGAATTCAAACCCACCAATAATTCAATTTAATAAAACATACTGTGGTAGTTTTTGTAATTGCTTCAACTATTAAGGGAACTATTTCACGAATTTTGAATCATTGTTTTGTGTGACATTAAATGATAGACAACATCATTCCAGCCGATTTCTCCAACTAGAAACAATGACTTTTTGAAGAAGCTATCACAATCTATTATAGGTTGAACAAAAGTTGTTAGTCATATAATGAGAAAACTTCAGAGCATTAAGACTTTATATGTTCAAGGAGTTATGCTAAAAGTAAAACCTTCTTTGCTTTTGCAGAGGGAGGGTTTGAGTTTCTTAAACCAACCAAGTTGAACATTTAATGATGCATTACGTGTTGGTGCATCGGGTAACTTCTTTTGCACATAATAGTCATCATCAACTGCTCCGGCACCACCAACGGCAAAATTCACTCCTTTCTTTATATCTTGATCTTTGGTGAGACTCAAATAGGCTGGCAAAAATGGCAAACCATATGCCTCAGCTACAATTGAAACAATCGGCCATAGGTTAGTTAGTACATGTGCTTGTTCAATCATAAATACCCAAGTATTAATAATATTTTTCAAATACTACCATCACAATTTCTAATTGACACCCTATTTTTGGTATATTTTTCAAATAAATTTCAAGTGGTCGAAGCCCTTGAAATCATATACCTTATAAGATGTAATTAATCAATTTGAACTTCATTCAATAATTACAAGTAGAGTGAAAGAGTATATCAGATATTAGGGAATGATGGGGAATGGGTCCCCTGTAGTCATGGAACATAATCTTTTCGTAGCAAATAATTTTTGCAAAAAGTTGTATTCAACATTCTTGAAAAAATGGGTGAAATTTAATTAAATACCTATGAAATCTATGATAAGTCGCCCATCTGACATACGCCCTGCTGGATGTTTGAAGTACGTTGAGCCATAAGCCTTGTCCAGGGAATGATTGCTCAGCGTACCGAAATTTCCAGTGTCACTAATAGAGTCCCCAAAATTGAAAATAGCTTCATATGGGAGAAGATTGGCATTTGAAACTATGTTTCCAAGAAAACAACATGCAATGGTGATGGTAAAGAGAATGAATATCTTCATGGTGTTATTAATTGTATGCTAGAAAGGGATAAATATTGATGAATATATGATGTGGGTGTTTTGGCAAATGAGATTGTTCGGCTTTTTATATATTCTCATACCAACCAATTATCTTGTTATATTAACCGTCATTCTAATTTTGAAATTAGTTAACTAACTCGGTTATAAAGTTCTGATTTATGCATTAGCTAATGTTTTCCAACACATAAACATTGTATAAATACGGGTTAATTTGTTATTAGGTTATTTATATGGCTATTATTGTTTTTCATTTAACTCCATCAAATAATATCCTAAACTTTTGATGATAACAAGAAGATCCTAAACTAAAATAGAATATTGTTGTCATAATTTCATAAGTGAATGATTAAAGATGACGTCACCACAAAGAAGGTTCAAATCGGCTCAAAGCATCTAATTGCACAACTCCAAAGATACAGTTTTTCTACTAGTATACAAGCATGTATCTCACCCAATAACTTTTGAATTTTAATTCTTCCAAGTGCAAACGAAATTGATATACAAAGATATGGATCTAAATATTCAAACTATTATGAAAAGAAATATCTACTACATCGTCACAATAAACATAGGTTGATTTAGAATTCTTCTTACTATTCGCAAAGAAAATTCTTAAGCAATTTATCATAATTATTTTTGGTAGTAAAATTTGTTTTTCAAAGCGATGATAAAGTTCAATATTTTTATATTATTATCTTTTTAAAATAGTTTAGGACAATATTATCACTGTTCACTCTGGAAATCTTTCTCAATAATAATATTTTTCATGGGGTCCAAGGAACAAAAGAGAAAATGTCTCATAGTACTGGCATGCCTACAATGGTGAATTTTTTTATGTCAACAGACTCACAAACACACACACACACACGGTTACGAACCAAGGAGTCAGTGTCTTCATGTCGTTAAAATTTCCAATACAACCAATGATGAAGGAGCTCCGATAGTGACTGTTCGTGTTTAAATATCGAGAACAATTTGATTGAACTCCCCTGGTAGAGGTTTGGTTCTTTTGCACCCTTTGAAATGTTATCATTAGGCCTTTGGGATGATGGATAACTTATGGCTAAAGCGACCAAGGGCAAAATTGAGGCTCCTATAATACCAAATTTTTTGTCTGTGGAGACAAAGATTTTTAATTTGTTAATTTAATATTTTGTTTTAGGTATTTGTCGCTTATTATTCAATTTCATGTGATCTCAATATTTTTTCATTGAATATATGATATTGTGGATAGGATAGTTTAGGTGTTTTTCTCTTATCGCACACAACATTTACACTATTCATGAGATGTAAATAGTTTTTCCATTGAATATATGATATTGTAGATTGGGTAGTTTAAGTGTTTTTCTCTTATCTCTCACATCATTTATGCTTTTGTACACACTTATGAACCACTCTTATACCTAAGGTTGTGTGAAACTTAAGGCGAGTGGAAGTTTTTAGTTGCAGCTATTCTATATTTCTATCTAATTATCACCAGATTTTTATTAGAGTGTTTTCTTTTATGGTTAGCGGCCAAAAAATTCAAAGACAAATGAAGTCGCCATCAACCTTTAATTATTAGGGAAAACATTGAAAATCTCTTTGAAATAGAAAATGGTCATGAAAACCAGATTTTGGGTCCGAGATTTTGGGTCTCTTTCAAAAATGTTTACCTCTAAAACTAAAAAATAAAATACAAATAAAGCCTAATAAAATACCGTAAAAAATAAATATATATATATATATATATATAAAATATATCCTGATTTAATTTTGAACTAACATGATGTCATTCCATTTCATACACCGCAAATTGGTGTGGGGTGGGGGGATTCCATTTATTTCCATCATTATTTTAAATACTCAACAATTAAACACCATACCATTTCGTTCCATCCCATTCCATCATACCAAAAAATTTAGAGGGTACACTAACTACTAATATTAATTTGCCTGTTTGTTGCATTTTGGTTCGGTTTTGAACTAAAAAGTGATTCTAAATGCAAGGTAAATATACCTACAATTTGATTTGGTTTTTTTCAGTTGCTTCCTAAAAAAAATTTAAACCAAGTCAAAGCGATTTGGATTGGTATGGTTTTTTACAAATCGGAAAACATAATTTAATCCAAAATTAAACTAATTAATTTAACTTTAAAGAGAAAAATATAAAAAATAAAGTGATTATAATTTTATTCAAATATGAACTACCAAACTTAAAACGTAGTGACATTATAGAAACTGCATCAAAAAAACTGCAAAAAAAGAGAAACTGGATTAAAAACTTAATGGTTAAATATGTTTGTCGTCCATATATAATTTGGATTTTTTGTATTTAATTCCTAAAAATATAATTCACCAACTTTTGACCTCTATAAAATTTGAATTTTTTTCTTTTAGTCCCTCGTGATTTTTTATAACGCTTCATGATTTTTAATAGCGTTTGTTTTTTTGACATTTTATAAGCACTATAAAAAGTCATGAGGGACCAAAAGAAAAAAATCTAATTTTTATAGAGACCAAAAGTTGGTGAATTTTTTTTGAGAGACTGAAACAAAAAAAAACCCCAAATTTTATAGGGACTAAAGCATATTTAACCGAAAACTTAATGTGCAAAAGTTTTTTTTGAGGAAAGAACAACTTAAAAAAAATTATGTAGTAACCCTAATGTAGTAAACACTAGCAGTATACTCGTGCATACATAGGAGTACCGTCTTGTCCTTTATATGCATACAAAATAAATATATAAAATTATAAGTTTCCATAAGAACACTATATAAATGTCTCCCTTTGGAACTAAAAAGTAATATATATACATATAAAAAAAAATATAAGAGAAAATATTTTCTTCTTTAGATAGAAAAGTAGAATAAATATTAATAAAAATAGTCTGTAATATTAAATACTTGTGTTGCAAAAAGTTAAAAAAAAAAATTGGTATCTTCATATAATCTTAATAATTGAGTAAAAATCAGGAAAAAAAAAAACTAAGATTTAATATAATATATACACCCCCGTTGTCGCTCCCGTTACCTCTCCCGTTGGCACTCTCATTGTCGATCCCACTGTCACTCTCTCGTTGCCGCTCCCATTAGCACTTCCATTGCCGCTCTCGTTGCCTCTCCCATTGGCGCTCTTGTGTTGTTGCACCAGCTGCCATCCCATTGTCAGTCTCTCATTGGCGCTCCGGTTGCCGCTCTTCTGACGCCTCTTGTAACACCCTGGATTTTAGCCGACAATAAAATCCAGAATATCACTCTTAGATCATTCAGAGATGTACTTTGATAAAATGGATTAACCGAAACTAAATAAACAACACATGTCTCAAATATTACTTTTGATACAAATGGTCCATAACAGTCAACTGGATTAAGCTTAATCCAATAATCAAGGTACATAAGTCCTAATACATCATTAGGCAATGCCTATGGATCAATAAAATACTAACAATAATATCATGTCGTTCAACACAATATGACATGCTAATCTCCTCTATTAAGTATCCTTGAAGAATGGAATCTCTACTTTATCCTCTCCCCTTCTTAGTCTTTACCTGTTTGTCTGAAAAACAACAACAATGAGGGGTGAGATTACATAATCTCAGTGAATTCTATCGTGACCCCTTACCATGACTCTCGGTTCATTTATTAATTTCAAACAATCGTAGCCCAAGAGGATACTACGTGCATAAACCTTTCATGAGTTAGTACATCACCGACAATGACCATGCAGTTACCGGTGAACCTCTCCACTAGCCTAAGCTAGCTTCAAACAGTCTGAGGCTTTTCTTGATTTAGTACATCACCGGCAAAAACCACGCCTTTACCGGTGAACCTCTCCACTAGCATATGCTAGCTTCAAACAGTCTGAGGTCTAGGTTATGGGGATCATGACTTCCCCTCCCCTAGTATACTACCTTTTTGATTGAGTCGTCACCCAATCCATGTCTGTCAAATGATATATCTATATATATATCCCTGACTGTGAAGCCATACCATGCAGAAACAGTCAATCAATCATTTGGAACATATAGTTCCATGTATTAATACCATATGATTGTTTACGACGCACCCAATTCCTTTCCGAATTAGCCAATAGCATTGAGAGTTTCCTCTCAACCTAAGTACGTCCCTTTTAATCAGTCTTTTTAACATATATAGTCATTTATTAACTTAGAACCATGTGAAAGAATTAATTTCAGTGAGCTCTCGCGAGTAACTATTTATTCAGTTTTTCATCAATTCTTTATCGTCATGCATTTTATTTAAAATACATTCAATCATACTCCAAATCATGGCATATCAGTCATAAAAACCTGGGGAAGGGTTGAGGAATGAATTAGAAGAGGTTTGGAATCGAACGAGACCACGAAACGAGATATTGAAACACGGGGGCATAATTGGTTTGTGTCTCATTTTCCTCGTTTTCGCTCACCCATCCGCGTCCAAACTATAATCCAATGGAATTCTCAACCTATAACCAGCAATAAACATTCAATTCCAGTCCATACAGTCTCAATTTATCAAGCAATACATTGCAAGATTTTGGAGTGACACAAGCAAACATTTAAACAAACACCATAGGTGCAGAATTTACTGCAGTAGTACATCTACTTTAGCAGCTTATTTAAAATATCAATATTAATTTTAGATGCTTTTATATTAATTTAATTTAATTAATATTAATGATTTAATATTAATTTAAGGATTTTTAATTAATCCAAATATTAATTTAATCATTTTTTTCATATTTGTTTTTAATATTTATCAACACTTTGAATAGTCATTAAGTCATCTCATTTTTTTTTCTAAGAGACTAAAAAGTCATTTCCTTTTTTCTAGTGGTTAAGTTGTTTAGTTTTAGTAGATTAGTAGATGATAGTAGAGAGGGATAATGTAGTATTTTCATAGTGGTTTGTTTGATTATGTTGATAGTAGAGATAAGTGGAAAGAGTGAGAGAGAGGAAAGAAAAAAGTAGGTATTAAAGAAAAATAAAATTTTAGAAGATGATGTGAGAGTTAGACTCACTAATGATAAAAGTGAGTGAGACAAAAAAAGTGAAAGGAATCAATTTGAAATGACATTTTATCCTTAAGATTGAGATAAAAGTGGGGGATAATTTGGTATTTTTCGTAGTGCATTGTTTGTATATATTGATAGTAGATGAATTATAAAAATAAAATTGAATTGTAGTTTTAATTTGTAATTTCAACTTTTGGTGAGTATGATTGTTAGTGTAACCATGTATGACTTAGCAAGACTAAGTGTGTGTGAGAGACCAATGCAACACGTGTGTTAGTTAGTTTACTAGATGAAATAGATATTTTTAATAATATATAATACTATATGTGATTTGGTTTGGGAAAAATCAACTGCTGTCTGAAACGAATGAATTGGTTGATTGAAAAAATGTCCCAAACATATCTAAACCAAATAAGTTTTTGGCTATTTTTGGTTTGGTTTGGATCAGTTTGCGGTTTTTGTTTGGGTTTGTTTGTATTTGAACACTTCTACTTGAGACTTGCCATAAGAAACAACCTATCACCAAACTTAAATCGTCTTATTTATTTTGAGTATTTTTTGTATGGCTAAATTCAAATAAACCCATTTTAACCCGTTATAATTTTGTTCTGACTACAAATTTTAAAAAACAAACTCGCGAATTCGGATAGCCTTTACCAAACCCCCAAGTAAGTATATTGGATCTATTTTAAAAGCATAAGGTGTTTTTTTAAATCGATAAACATAAGGTGTTATTTGCTTAAACTTGTTCCTTTGTAATTTACGATTAAGTTGTAAGGTTTTTAATACTCTTTATTGAATGCCTATTAATGAGTTTGGCTATTTAAAAAAGTGTTGGAATTTTAAAAAATAAATATAGAATTTTATATTTAGAGAGTACTGATTTGATAAGTACAATAAGTGAGTGATGTAATAGGAAGAGAGAAATAGAAAGAAAGTGAGATATTTGATAGATATTAATAATTCTGGAGTGTACATTCATGGTTGCTTTCCTTGATAAGAAAGTCTTTCGAGAATACTTTCGCCATCAATTCTAAGCTATCTTGTTTAGAGGAGATTTAAGTGAAGGATCTGCAAAAGGCCCCTCAAGTAGTCCCTTTGCGATTAGTTTATAAGTTGCTTCGGTAAAGTGGCCGATTCCATCCCAGTTTATATATTTTGAAACGTCGGAGCAAACTGTGGGTTGAGAGAGACATGGTTTGAAGATGGAATTTTTATCGAATCCTGCATCATTAATGTACTCGAGATTATGTGCATGTATACTATCAAAAAAATAAGTCATAGCAAAATTAACAATCACGTGAAATTGTTGTTCATCCAATATACTCCAATCTATACTTACTTATAAGCAAAAAGAACTTTTTAGGTTCATTGAATAGTTGATATATCTGGTCTATAATATAGACCAGATAAATTAGTTATTCAATAAAACTAAAACTATTTTTTTGCTTATATATATGTCCAAAGTAGTATATATTCATGATCACTCACCATATTCTTCAGGTGATTGAAACAAACGTTTGATGTTATTGTAGTAATCAAAATATGTTATTTTAGCTTGAGGGTGCTTCTTCCTCAGTGTCTCTATGGAACTTTTTAGCTGTTCATTGAAGTACTCGACTAAAGTGTTCATATCTGCCAAGCATCCAAATTGATCGTGATTGGGATTTTGCACTAGTCTTTTCATTAGTAACTGAATACCAGCATTGCAACCCATTGGAAAGTTCCCTGGGATCACTAGATCTACAACTCCTTCTTCAATTAATGCCTA
The DNA here is from genome assembly GCA_020916435.1 of Oxytropis ochrocephala. Classification (NCBI taxonomy): domain Eukaryota; kingdom Viridiplantae; phylum Streptophyta; class Magnoliopsida; order Fabales; family Fabaceae; genus Oxytropis; species Oxytropis ochrocephala. The sequence goes on along the minus strand of CM037093.1, from coordinate 37,417,486 downwards.
CCACGCACATAGATATATAAAAAATTATTACATTTTCTAATAATGTATTGAATTCAAATCCACCAATAATTCAATTTAATAAAACATACTGTGGTAGTTTTTGTAATTGCTTCAACTATTAAGGGAACTATTTCACGAATTTCTGCAACTGTTTTGTGTGACATTAAATGATAGACAACATCATTCCCACCGATTTCTCCAACTAGAAACAATGACTTTTTGAAGAAGCTATCACAATCTATTATAGGTTGAACAAAAGTTGTTAGTCATATAATGAGAAAACTTCAGAGCATTAAGACTTTATATGTTCAAGGAGTTATGGTAAAAGTAAAACCTTCTTTGCTTTTGCAGAGGGAGGGTTTGAGTTTCTTAAACCAGCCAAGTTGAACATTTAATGATGCATTACGCGTTGGTGCATCGGGTAACTTATTTTGCACATAATAGTCATCATCAATTGCTCCGGCACCACCAACGGCAAAATTCACTCCTTTCTTTATATCTTGATCTTTGGTGAGACTCAAATAAGCTGGCAAAAATGGCAAACCATATGCCTCAGCTACAATTGAAAAAATCGACCATAGGTTAGTTAGTACATGTGCATGTTCAATCATAAATACCCAAGTATTAATAATATTTTCAAATACTACCAATACAATTTCTAATTGACACCCTATTTTTGATATATTTTTCAAATAAGTTTCAAGTGGTCGAAGCCCTTGAAATCATATACCTTAGAAGATGTAATTAATCAATTTGAACTTCATTCGATAATCGCAAATAGAGTAAAAGAGTATATCAGATATTAGGGAATGATGGGGAATGGGTCCCCTGTAGACATGGAAGGGAATCTTTTCCCCAAATATTGTATAGCAAATAGTTTTTGCAAAAAGTTGTATTCAACATTCTTGAAAAAATGGGTGAAATTTAATTAAATACCTATGAAATCTATGATAAGTCGCCCATCTGACATACGCCCTGCTGGATGTTTGAAGTACGTTGAGCCATAAGCCTTGTCCAGGGAATGATTGCTCAGCGTACCGAAATTTCCAGTGTCACTAATAGAGTCGCCAAAATTAAAAATAGCTTCATACGGGAGAGGATTGGCATTTGAAACTATGTTTCCAAGAAAACAACATGCAATGGTGATGGTAAAGAAAATGAATATCTTCATGGTGTTATTAATTGTATGCTAGAGAGGGATAAATATTGATGAATATATGATGTGGGTGTTTTGGCAAATGAGATTGTTCGGCTTTTTATATATTCTCATACCAACCAATTATCTTGTTATACTAACAATCATTCTAATTTTGAAATTAGTTAACTAACTCGGTTATTATAATGTTTTGATTTATGCATTAGCTAATGTTTTCCAACACATAAACATTGTATAAATACGGGTTAATTTGTTATTAGGTTGTTTAAATGGCTATTATTGCTTTTCATTTATCTCCATCAAATAAGATCCTAAACTTTTGATGATAACAAAAAGATCCTAAACTAAAATAGAATATTGTTGTCATAATTTCATTAATAAATGATTAATGATGTCGTCACCACAAAGAAGGTTCAAAATTGTTCCTACTATTCTCAAATAACATTCTTAAGCAATTTTTCATAATTATTTTTGGTGGTAATTTTTTTTCTAAGCGATGATAAAGTTCAATTTTTTATGTTATTATCTTTTTGAAATAGTTTATGACAATATTATCACTGTTCACTCTAGAAATCTTTCTCAATAATAATATTTTTTAAGGGGTCAAAGGAACAAGAGAGAAAAGGTCTCGGAGTACTGGCATGCCTACAGTGGTTAGTTTTTTTGTCAACATACTCACACACACACGAGTATGAACCCAGGAGTCAATGTCTTCATGTCGTTAAAATTTCCAATACAACCAATGATGAAGGAACTCCGATAGTGAGTGTTTGTGTTTGAAATGTTATCATTAGGCCTTTGGAATGATGGCTAGCTTATGGCTAAAGCGACCAAGGGCAAAATTGAGGCTCCTATAATACTTAATATTTTGTCTGTGGAGACAATGATTTTTAATTTGTTAATTTAATATTTTATTTTTAGGTATTTGTTGCTTATTATTCAATTTCATGTGACCTCAATATTTTTTCCAATGAATAAATGATATTGTAGATAGGATAGTTTAGGTGTTTTTCTCTTATCGCATCATTTACACTATTTTATGTTATGTAAATATTTTTTCCATTGATTATATGATATTGTAGCTTGGGTAGTTTAGGTGTTTTTCTCTTATCTCTCACATCATTTATGCTTTTGTACACACTTATGAACGACTCTTATACCTAAGGTTGTGTGAAACTTAAGGCGAGTGGAAGTTTTTAGTTGCAGCTATTCTATATTTCTATCTAATTATCACGAGAATTTTATTAGAGTATTTTATTTTATGGTTAGCGGCCAAAAAATTCAAAGACAAATGAAGTCGCCATCAACATTTAATTATTAGGGAAAACATTGAAAAATCTCTTTGAAATAGAAAATGGTCATGAAAACCAGATTTTGAGTCCAATAGTCTATTATGCGTGGAAAGGCATTAGCACCTCCACAACCTCCTTTCAAAAATGTTTACCTCTAATTAATTGTGCAAAATTATAGTAACTTTGAAAATATTTAGGTTTAAATAACATTTTAGTCCCTGCAATAACCTTCTTAGGCGATAAGAGAAAAGTGTCGTTGTAACCTCGTAATTTCAGCCATGACCTTCTTAGGCGCTTTATAAAAAGTGAAGAAGTATATAAAGGCAAAGAGGAAATAACCGAATTAATTAAAGCCACCCTGAAGTCTATGGAAACCATAATGACTATTACAAGTGGGCAGTAATTGTTGTTCATTTCTCCTTTAGTCTTCCACTTGCTTCCCATTAGTAATTACAATAACTAGGACGGTTACCCGTGCGATGCACGGGGAGGTGATTAACAAGCCTACAGATGTAGTTTCGAAAAAACATCAACATTTTATAAGGGGGGTATAAAAATACGCAACACATATATATAAGACGAATAGGCAACAATATCCCTTGGTGGGATGAGGCAACAATGTCGGTCCAAAAATATAGAGTGGGGGTATATTGGTAAACAGTGGGGTACAAAATGAGGGGTAAATTTTGATAATTAAAAAAAGTGTTGGACAAAAAAAATTGTCAGGGGTATGTCGGTCCAAAAATATAGAGTGGGGGTATGTTGGTAAATAGTGAGGTACAAAATGAGGGGTATATTGGTAAATGGTGGGGTACAAAATATAGAGTGGGGGTATGTCGGTCCAAAAATATAGAGTGGGGGTATATTGGTAAACAGTGGGGTACAAATGAGGGGTATATTGGTAAATGGTGGGAATAAAATTTTCCCACCAAAAGTGGATAAAAAAAGTGTTGGACCAAAAAAAATTTGTCAGGTGTATATCGGTCCAAAAATATAGAGTGGGGTATATTGGTAAACAGTGGGGTACAAAATGAGGGGTATATTGGTAAATGGTGGGGTACAAAATATAGAGTGGGGTATGTCGGTCCAAAAATATAGAGTGGGGGTATATTGGTAAACAGTGGGGTACAAAATGAGGGGTATATTGGTAAATGGTGGAAAAAATTAGTGAGGTACGAAATGAGGGGTATATTGGTAAATGGTGGGGTATAAAATATAGAGTGAGGGTATGTCGGTCCAAAAATATAGAGTGGGGGTATATTTGTAATCAGTGGGGTACAAATGAGGGGTATATTGGTAAATGGTTGGAATAAAATTTTCACACCAAAAGTGGATAAAAAAAAAGAGTGTTGGAAAAAAAATTGTCATGGGTATGTCGGTCCAAAAATATAGAGTTGGGGTATATTGGAGTGGGGTACAAAATGAGGGGTATATTGGTAAATGGTGGGAATAGAATTTTCCCAACCAAAAGTGGATAAAAAAAAGAGTGTTGGACAAATAAAAAATTTGTCAAGGGTATGTCGGTCCAAAAATATAGAGTGGGGGTATATTGGTAAATAGTGAGGTACAAAATGAGGGGTATATTGGTAAATGGTGGGGTACAAAATATAGAGTGGGGCTATGTCGGTCAAAAAATATAGAGTGGGGGTATATTGATAAACAGTTGGGTACAAAATGAGGGGTATATTGGTAAATGGTGGGTACAAAATGAGATGGTAGGGGTGGTCCACGGTGGTCTTGGAGGTTGTTGACGAAGGTGGTAAATGAAGCGTGTGATGATGGATTGACAAGGAAGAGGTTTTTTGATAGATTTACAATTGCATCATATATCTGGTTTATTTACGGAATTGTCATTGCCATCGAATGTGTGTTTTGGCGCTCAAAGTGGGGATTAAAGGCGACTTTGTATTAATAGATACTGATCTTTGAACATTATAAGTAATAATCATCCATTTTACACTTAACTCAACGACTCTTCAACAACTCCATTTCCTATCACACAAAACATAAAGCAAAAGGTAATAAAATAAAAATAAAACTAAACTAAAAAATAAACTACAAATAAAGCCTAATAAAATACAGTAAACAAGATATATATATATATATATATATATATATATATATATATATATATATATATATATATATATATATATATATATATATATATATATATTTGTATGATGACATCATGTTATTTCAAAATTAAAGCCTAATAAAATACCTAAACAAATAATATATATATATATATATATATATATATATATATATATATATATATATATATATGTAAAATATATCCTGATTTAATTTTGAAATAACATGATGTCATCATACAAATATACTAGTATGTAACTCGTGCGTATGATGCACGAGGAAGCAATTTTCGTGTTATTGTAAATTGTAAATTAAATAATTGTGAAGAAAACTAACATTATTAATAAATAAAAAAGGTATAGTGTATCTAAATTTAGCAAAGTGCGAAATTGCTTTTAATTTAGCATTTATATATATATATATATATATATATATATATATAAGGTATATGCTTAGTGCAGATTAATGTCCTAAGTTGTATTTGCGGTGCAAGGAAAAAAGTTTGTTGAAAATTTATGTTGAGTAATATGTGATTTGAAGATAATGTAAGTTAAAAAAAATATTAAGTGAATTTATGTTACATAAAATTCCTATGATTGTTAATTAATCAAAATGAATTATATGATATTGTAACTTATTAGAAATAAAATGACACATTGTAACATAAAATAACATAAGGTTCTATTCATTGAATCAAAATACATTGAGAATTAAAGATAAACAAAATAAAATTGATTGGGGATTATAACTTAGTTCCTAATCTCGACATAGAGCAAAACTAAAAACATACAAACATAAACACCAATGTGTGTCGCCCTCAGTTAGATTGTGTTTCCTGCAAAAATAATTCCAACCATTACTTATAGCAATATGAGTTTGTTTGAACCTTCCTCTCTAAAACGCACCCAACCCATTAATTAAAATAGTGTGAATAGGTGAAATTAAGAGAGAGAAAGGGAATGTACCAATAAACTCCACTGCATCCACTACTACACACACCTAGTATGCAATGTCCATTCTAGCCTATAAAATTAGTAATATTATAAAAACCAAAGAAGCCAATATTAGTAACATTTCAAAATCAAAAAGGAGTTATTATATTAGTAATGTAGACCAATAACCAAATCTTGATGATGAAGACCCAATTGAAATGAAAGAAAGATAAGGATTGAATCACCATTATACATGAAATGACAGCCTATAATGCAATCAAGCACGACTGATCAAGCTCTAACATGCATCAAAGAGGATACGATGTTAGTAAAGTCTTAGTAACCAAATCTTGAATTATTAGATGAAACCCCATCTGAAACATAACGACAAACCCAAAAAAAGTGTTTAAGAGGGATTTTTTATCCCAGGCGCAGGGAAAAAAACAGTGAAGATAGTGAACTTATCATTTAACTTGATTTTTCTTCTAAAACTTGTTTTTATCTTGTTGTTCCACCTTTGCAACATTCTCTTCAATATCCTTGTCTATTCTTCTTGATTCCTTGCCTCTGTTTTTACGATTCTTCCTCAATCGTGTGAGGTGCTTCCTCAAAACTGAAAATAATTTTTTATCTCTTGTAGAGAAGGAGAAAGGGTCAACAAAAATAAGAGTGAGTTTTTTTATTTAAAAAGAGCCAGTGAGACGAGTCAATTTGTTCAACTGTTTCGGGAAAATACTACGTAAGGATAAACAGACAATACTTGAATAATTATGGTGAGTCATTCCATTTAATACACGCAAATTGGTGGGGGGGGGGAATACCACCATGTTCCATTTATTTCCAATTTTTCATCCTTATTTTAAGTACTCAAGCAATTAAACACCTTACCACTTCATTTCGTTCCATTCCCATTCCATCTTGCCAAAAAATTTAGAGGGTACACCAACTACTAATATTAATTTGCATGTTTGGTGCATTTTTGTTCGGTTTTAAACTAAAAAGTGATTCTAATTCAAGGTAAATATACCTACGATTTGATTTTGTTTGTTTCAGTTGCTTCCTAAAAAAATTAAAACAAATCAAAGCGATTTGGATTGGCATGGTTTTTTACAAATTGGAAAGCATAATTTAATCCAAAATTAAACTAATTAATTTAACTTTAAAGAGAAAAATATAAAAAATATTGTGATTATAATTTTATGGTTTAAATATGTTTTTCGTCCCTGCAAATATAGCTGTTTTTTAAATAAGTCCCTGCAATTTTTTTTTTAAAATAGTCCTTGCAAAATTTAAAATTATTCATTTTAGTCCCTGAAATTTTTTTCTATTAAACTAGCCCTTGCAAAATCTAATATTATTCATTTTGATCCCTGCAAATACAGTGAATATTCATTTTCCTCCCTAAAAAATGAATAATTTTAATTTTTGGAAGGGCTATTTTAAATAAAAGAACTTTTTGTAGGGACCAAAATGAATAATTTAAAATTTTACAAGGGTTAATTTAAAAGTAAACTTTTTGTAGGGACTTATTTAAAAAAAGTTATTTTGCAGGGATTTATTTAAAAAAAATATTTGCAGGGACTAATGTAAAAACAGTTATATTTGCAGGGACAAAAAACATATTTAAACCTAATATTATTCACATATGAACTACCAAACTTAAAACGTAGTGACATTATAGAAACTGCATCAAAAAATTTGCAAAAAAAAAGTGAAACTGGATCAAAAACTTAATGGTTAAATATGTTTGTCGTCCATATAAAATTTGGATTTTTTGTATTTAATTCCTAAAAAAAAAAAAATTCACCAACTTTCGACATCTATAAAATTTGAATTTTTTTCTTTTAGTCCCTCGTGATTTTTAATAACGCTTCAAGACTTTTAATAGCGTTTGTTTTTTTTTGACATTTTTTAAGCGCTATTAAAAGTCATGAGGGACCAAAAGAAAAAAAAATCTAATTTTTATAGAGACCTAAAGGAGGTGAATTTTTTTTTGAGAGACTTAAACAAACAAAAACTCAAATTTTATAGGGACTAAAGCATATTTAACCAAAAACTTAATGTGCAAAAGTTTTTTTTGAGGAAACACTAGCAGTATACTCGTGCATACGCACGGGTACTGTCGTGTCCTTTATATGCATAAAAAATAAATATATAAAAGTATAAGTTTCCATAAGAACACTATATAATGTCTCCCCTAGGAACTAAAAAACAATATATATATATACAAATAAAATCAAATATAAGAGAAAATATTTTCTTGTTTAGATAGAAAAATAGAATAAATATTAATAAAATTAGTCTGTATTATTAAATATTTGTGTTGCAAAAAGTTAAAAAAAATTGGTATCTTCTTATATAATCTTAATAACTAAGTAAAAATCAGGAAAAAAAAACAAAATACGATTTAATATAAGATATGCACCCCCGTTGTCGCTCCCGTTACCTCTCCCATTGGCACTCTCGTTGACGATCCCATTGTCAGTCTCTAGTTGCCGCTCTCATTGGCACTTCCATTGGCGCTCTTGTGTTGTTGCACCAGCTGCCATCCCATTGTTAAAGTCTCATTGGCGCTCCGGTTGCCGCTCTTCTGACGCCTCTCCAGTTGCCAATCCCATTGTCAGTCTCTCGTTTCCATCCTGTTGTTATTGTTTACTCCTTTTTCAAGTGCTAGTGGTTAAATTAATTGATTTTAGTAGTTTTAATAGATAGTTTATAGTAAATAGAAAAAATTTAGATGATTTAATATTAATTTGATTTAATTAATATTAATGATTTAATATTAATTTAAGGATTTTTAATTAATCCAATATTAATTTAATCATTTTTGTCATATTTGTTTTTTAAAATGTTTATCAGCACTTTTTTTTTGGTCTAGGGGTCTTTGACCCCACTCCGGTGTCCAGGGGAAAGGGGCCCTGAATAATCCGAAGTTCGGCCGGGAGGTAAGTAAAGCCTGGCTCCAATTTGTTCCATCCGGGGATCGAACTCGGGTACTAGCCGAATCCGCCCCTTTAGATGGAGTGCATTAACCACTTGCACCCAAGCTTGGAGTTTGTTTATCAGCACTTTGAATAGTCATTAAGTCATCTTTTTTTTTTCTAAGAGACTAAAAAGTCATTTTCTTTTTTCTAGTGGTTAAGTTGTTTAGTTTTAGTAGACTAGTAGATGATAGTAGAGAGGGATAATGTAGTATTTTCAAAGTGGTATGTTTAATTCTGTTGATAGTAGAGATAAGTGGAAAGAGTGAGAGAGAGAAAAGATAAAAGTAGGTATTAAAGTGAACTAAAAAATTAAAAGATGATGTGAGAGTGAGACCCGCTAATGATAAAAGTGAGTGAGACAAAAAAAGTGAGAGGAATCAATTTGAAATGACATTTTTATCCTTAAGATTGAGATAAAAGTGGGGAATAATTTAGTATTTTTGGTAGTGCATTGTTTGTATATATTGATAGTAGATGAATTATAAAAATAAAATTGAATTGTAGTTTTAGTTTGTAATTTCAATTTTTGGTGAGTATGATTGTTAGTGTGACCATGTATGACTAAGTAAGACGTAAGTGCGTGTGAGAGGCCAATGCAACACGTGTGTTAGTTTACCAGATGAAATAGATATTTTTAATAATATATTAAACTATATGCGATTTGGTTTTGGAAAAATCAACTGTCGTTCGAAAACGAATGAATTGGTTGATTGAAAAATTGTCTCGAACATATCTAAACCAAATAAGTTTTTGGCTGTTTTCAGTTTGGTTTGGATCAATTTGTGGTTTTTGTTTGGGTTTGTTTGTATTTCTACTTGAGACTTGCTATAGGAAACAACCTATCACCAAACTTAAATCGTCTTATTTATTTTGAGTATTTTTTGTGGGGCTAAATTCAAATAAACCCATTTTAACCCGTTATAATTTTGTTCTGACTACAAATTTTAAGAAACAAACTCGCGAATTCGGATAGCCTTTACCAAACCCCCAAGTAAGTATATTGGATCTGTTTTAAAAGCATATATAAGGTGTTTTTTTAAATCGAAAAACATAAGGTGTTATTTGCTTAAACTTGTTACTTTGTAATTTATGATTAAGTTGTAAGATTTTTATACTCTTGATTGAATGCCTATTAATGAGTTTGGCTATTTGAAAAAGTGTTGGAATTTTACAAAATAAATATAGAATTTTATATTTAAGAGAGTATTGATTTGATAAGTACAATAAGTGAGTGTTGTAATAGGAAAAGAGAAATAGAAAGAAAGTGAGATATTTGATAGATATTAATAATTCTGCAGTGTACATTCATGGTTGCTTTCCTAGATAAGAAAGTCTTTCGAGAATTCTTTCGCCATCAATTCTAAGCTATCTTGTTTAGAGGAGATTTAAGTGAAGGATCTGCAAAAGGCCCCTCAAGTAGTCCCTTTGCGATGAGTTTATAAGTTGCTTCGGTAAAGTAGCCGATTCCATCCTAGTTTATATATTTTGAAACGTCAGAGCAAACAGTGGGTTTAGAGAGACATGGTTTGATGATGGAATTTTTATCGAATACTGCAATATCATTAATGTACTCGAGATTATGTGCATGTATAGATAGAACTATCAAAAAATAAGTCATAGCAAAATTAATGTAGAGTATAGATAGAACTAGTGTCAACATACTCACACGCACACACGGGTACAAACCCAGGAGTCAATGTCTTAATGTCGTTAAAATTTCCAATACAACCAATGATGAAGGAACTCCGATAGTGAGTGTTCGTGTTTAAATATCGACAACAATTTGATTGAACTCCCCTGGTGGAGGTTTGGTTCTTTGCACCCTTTGAAATGTTATCATTAGGCCTTTGAGATGATGGCTAGCTTATGACTAAAGCGACCAAGGGAAAAATTGAGGCTCCTATAATACTTAATATTTTGTCTGTGGAGACAATGATTTTTAATTTGTTAATTTAATATTTTATTTTAGGTATTTGTCGCTTATTATTCAATTTTATGTGATCTCAATATTTTTTCCATTGAATATATGATATTTTAGATAGGACTCAGTAACTATTTCTCTCTTATCGCACATGTTATGTAAATATTTTTTCCATTGAATATATGATATTGTAGCTTGGGTAATTTAGGTGTTTTTCTCTTATCTCTCACATCATTTATGCTTTTGTACACACTTATGAACGACTCTTATACCTAAGGTTGTGTGAAACTTAAGGCGAGTGGAAGTTTTTAGTTATAGCTATTCTATATTTCTATCTAATTATCACGAGGATTTTATTAGAGTGTTCTCTTTTATGTTTTGTGGCCCAAAAATTCAAAGACAAATGAAGTCGTCATCAACATTTAATTATTAGGGAAAACATTGAAAAATCTTTTTGAAATAGAAAATGGTCATGAAAACCAGATTTTGGGTCCGTGAGTCTATTATGCGTGGAAAGACATTAGCACCTCCACAACCTCCTTTCAAAAATGTTCACCTCTAATTATTTATACAAAACTATAGTAACATTGAAAATATTTAGGTTTAAATAACATTTTAGTCCCTACAATAACCTTCTTAGGCGATAAGAGAAAAGCGTCGTTGTAACCTCGTAATTTCAGCCATGACCTTCTTAGGCGCTTTATAAAAAGTGAAGAAGTATATAAATGCAAAGAGGAAATAATCGAATTAACTAAAGCCACCCTGAAGTCTATGGAAAGCATAATGGCTATTACAAGTGGGAGGTAATTGTTGTTGATTGCTCCTTTAGTCTTCCACTTGCTTCCCATTAGTAATTACAATAATCTTTGAACATTATAAGCAACTAGGACACATACACCCGTGCCTACTTACGGGGAGGCCAGGAAATAATCGACCATTCGATATCTGTATACCAATTGAAAACGTAATAGATGAAATAAAAATTGAGACATAGATGTGGTTAAATAGTCGGGGGTAAAAAAAGTTGGCACAATTGTCAGGGGATACATTTTGATAATAAAAAACAATGAATGCTGGAAAAAAAAAACAAAGAGTGGGACCTTAATTTTTGCTAGATTAATAATGGACATAAAGTTTGCATTATTTGCAACTAATGTTATCAAAAAACTCCTTCCCAAATTGATTAATAAAGTAGTCAGTGTAAAGTGTACCATACTATAACACATACATGACTAAGTAACACACACAAATGGACTTATAAAAAAAAAGTTTTGGACAAAAAAAAGAATGAGCCAAAAATATAGAGGGGGGTATATTGGTAAACAGTGGGGGTACAAAAAAACCCAAAATATGAGAGGTACATTTTTGATAATTTAAAAAAAAAAGTGTTGGACAAAAAAAAACAATGAGTGGAGCCTTTATTTGGTTTTTCACAAGAAATCGTATATAGGTAAATACGAATGACGAAAAAATATAAATTGTATGCACTTATTACAAACATAAATCAGATTGATTCAATTTTTGTCAAGGGTATGTCCGTCAAAAAAATATAGAGTGGGGTATAACAAAACCAAAATTGGTGGGGTATATTGGTAAACAAGTAAGTACAAGAAAACCCAAAATATGAGGGGTACATTTTGATAATTAAAAAAAAAGTGTTGGACAAAAAAAACAATGAGTGGGGGCCTTAATGTTTGCTAGATTAATAATGGACATAAAGTTTGCATTAATTACCCGTATTGATTACACTACTTTCACATTTACCAATGCAAAAACTTTTTATAACACTACTTTTGCTTTTAACTAAAATTATCGAAACACCAAATTTAGTCTCACATCGCTACGGATAGACTTTGCATTATTTGTGTTAAAAGCGTTTACAATATATCAATTTAGTCATTGACTTTTTCAAAAGTGTTTTAATTTAGTCATTGACCCTAAACCCTAAACCCTTTACAAAATATTGACCATTTCTCACTTACATATGATTTGACCAGAAATATTTTAAAGCTCATCGTATTTACCTTCCAGGAGATAGATACGATTTTCAGCACATTTCGCATCATATTTATTTAGATACGATTTCCTCCCATAACTTCAAAAATAGTAAGTCGTATTTATCTTCATAAAACAGAAATTTGATTTTCCATAAAAGATCGCATCGTATTTACTATATTCTGAGATAAATAGAATTTTTTTAAAAAATTTATTTGGTTTTCGTCAATGAAATCGTATATAGGTAAATACGACCTGAAAAAATATAAATTGTATTTACCTATTACAAACATAAATCAGATTGGTTCAATTTTGTCAATGGTATGTCCGTTCAAAAATATAGAGTGGGGGTATATTGGTAAACAGTGGGGGTACAAAAAAACCCAAAATATGAGGGGTACATATTGATAACTAAGAAAACAAATATAAATTGTATTTACCTATTACAAACATAAATCAGATTGGTTCAATTTTTGTTAGGGGTATGTCGGTCCAAAAATATAGAGTGGGGGTATATTGGTAAACAGTGAGGTAAAAGAGGGGTACATTTTGGACAAAAAAAAAATTGTCAGGGGTATGTCGGTCCAAAAATATAGAGTGGGGTACAAAATGAGGGGTAAATTTTGATAATAAAAAAAAAGTGTTGGACAAAAAAAAATTGTCAGGGGTATGTCGGTCCAAAAATATAGAGTGGGGGTATATTGGTAAACAGTGGGATACAAAATGAGGGGTATATTGGTAAATGGTGTGACAATATCGGGGTTACTTAATTGTCTATGATTTTTGTTTAAATTACAAACGTGCCATTGGATATTTTTTTAGCAACATACATATGTCATACATGCACATGACAATTGACATTATGTCACATACATGTATGTGCAATGTTTTTTCCCCCAAAATCACCAATAAAGGCGATTTTGGAATTATGGGGTTGGATAATCATCCATTTTACACTTAAATCATCAACTCTTCAACTCCATTTCCTATCACACAAAACATAAACCAAAAGGCAATAAATAAAATAAAAAATAAATTACCAATAAAGCCTAGTAAAATACCGTAAATATATATATATATATATATATATATATATATATATATATATATATATATATATATATATATATATATATATATATATATATCCTCATTTAATTTTGAACTATCATGAAGATGTCATCATACAAATATATATATATATATATATATATATATATATATATATATATATATATATATATATATATATATATATATATATATATATATATATATATATATATATATATATCATGACAGATTCACATGTATAGAACAAGAAAGAAGAGATGAGTCGATTTGTTCAAGTGTGTTAATCCGAGTAGGTTCCCAGGAAAGAGAGGTGGGTCACATGGACACACTTAAATACCAAGTCTTTCCTTAGCCAGAACTTTCCCCAAACAACAGTGTTTTATGTTTTTATTTTTAAAAATAAACCGAAGATATTACTGGGATGAGTCGCGGACTAGGTCGCTCTCTTTAAGACGTTTCATGGCACTACTCAAAGGTGCAAGTAGGCTATCAACCACGACGTCGCCAGGATAAAACAGCTCAGTTACACTGTTACGAATTTTCACTGCACTGTGAGAAATTCGCTCTAGAAATACACCCTCAATATGGTTTATGGAAACCACTCTATATGGTTATGAAAACCACTCTTAGCTTGGAAAATATCTCAAGCTTTCAAAAAAAAAAAAGAACAGTAAAATTGTTTAGGAGAAGAGAAAAAGCTTGAAGAGAAAATTCTTGATCTTAAGCTTTTGGTGCAAATTGCTATGAATGAGAAGAGCTCCTTATATAGGTAAAATTGGTATGTACCGTTGGAAATGAATTGAAGAGCCAACGGCTCTGTCATTCATTATAAAGAAAACATTCCAATCATAATGCATAACATTATGATGATAAATGTTATGTTTTTATGATTATAAAAGTTACGATTTGACCAAGTCAAACCGGTCAACATAAAAATAATTTTATTTCTATAAAATAATTATTTCCGAAAATAAAAATAAAAATACACCACAAGCCAAGCCGGTCGGACGAGCACGGCGCGCGCGCGTGTGTGGTGGTCACTTTGTGTGTGTCATCACCCGTCCACAAAAATGGGTACCCCTTGGGGCCCAACCCAATGGGTGAGATTCCCACTTATAAACACTCACATAGTGTCTATTACAAGCAATGTGGGACTTTTTCAATTCACACAATTCATTTAAAATTCCAACAATCCCCCACTTGAATTTAAAAAGAAGTTTTAGAAATAGCGTCAAACGCTTCTGTAAGATTGTGCATAAGCAAAGGTGTCTACGACTTGAACCTTTACATAGTGGTTAGGATTTCGATTCAACAAGAGTGACTCGTAGTCTTGAACTCTATCTCGAACATCAAAACCACACACAACCTTTTTTATGGGTGTATTCTTATAAGCCCGTGCTTTTATGGCCTTGCACGTCAATCACAGTTTAGTGAACGCTCTAGGAATCTTGCCAACGATTCCATAGGAAGCGGCCCTACTTCCACATTCACAAAGGTGAGTCTATCAAGAGTACTCCTGTAGCTAGGTACTCCACTCCACATAGAGTATAGATCTCATTAAGAGTTTCTATTACCTCAACCTTAAGTTGCTTCAGGATCATGCTTCTTTATTTATTATAGCATGTTCATCTCGTATCACTTCACAACTTGTTATTACCCATTGAACCTAATTCTTGGGATCTCCAGTCTTTTAGGTCGGGTTACCATCGTGAGTGACTCATGATTCTAATGGCGATGAGTCCCATCCTTTGAGATGTATTTTGGACTTTTCTCCCTAGCTAATCCTTTTCGTCAAAGGATCGGCTAAGTTCATATCGATCGCATACATGATCCACTCTCATAGCTCCTTTCGAGATACATTCTCTCACGGTCTTTGTGCTTACGACGTATTTGTCGCCTCTTACCGTTATAATAACGGTTCTCTATTTTTGCAATAGCCGCGGTACTATCGCAGTGGATCAACACAGCTGGCATTGGTTTTTCCCATAAGGGAATCTCTGCTAGTAAGCATCTTAGCCAAGTAGCTTCTTCACTAGTGATTGCTAGTGCTATCATTTGAGACTCCATAGTGGATTGAGCAAATATGGTACATTTCTTAGATTTCAGATACAAACGCCACCACTATACTAAATATATAGCCACTTTGGTTGCTTTGGAATCATCTGATAAAGTATTTCAATCAGCATCACTGTACCCTTCAAGTACAGCTAGAAATCTCTGATAATGTAACCCGAGATTCATGGTCCTTTTAAGGTATCTCATGACTCTCTCAATAGTGTGCCAATGCTCTATACTAGGTCGACTAGTAAACCTGCATAATAATCCCATAACATAGGCAATGTCGGGTCTAGTACAATCGTTGGCATACCTTAGGTCGCCAATGATGCTCGTGATATTCCGTTTGTCTTACACTTGTCACCAAGTGTTCTTAAAAAGTTTGACACTCGGATCGTATGGTGAACATGCGGGTTTACAATCAAAATAATTGTATTTCTTTAGGATCTTCTCAATATAATGAGATTGATCCAAAGAAATTCCTTTCTCGGACCTAGTAATCTTGATGCCAAGTATTACACTTGCTTCTCCGAGGTCTTTCATATCAAAGTTGTTACACAATGTGATTTCACTTTATTTACTGGCATGAATGTTTGATCCAAATATGAGTAAGTCGTCTACATAGAGACATATGATAGTGCAAATGTCATTTTCGGTTTTGTAATAAATGCATTTGTCACTTTCATTCACTTTAAACCCATTCGATACAATTAGATTATCAAACTTCTCATGCCCATTGTTTAGGAGCTTGTTTTAGACCATACAGAGACTTATCCAACTTACGCACCTTGTGTTCTTGCCCATGAACTACAAACCCTTCAGTTGTTCCATATAGATTTCTTCTTCTAATTCACCATTTAAAAAAGCGGTTTTAACATCCATCCGTGTACTTCCAAATTGTGAATTGCGCCAACTAAATTAGTACCCTTATGGATGTAATTCTAGTAACGGGTGAATATGTGTCGAAGAAATCTATATTCTCTCTTTGTCTAAAACCTTTGGCTACAAGGCGAGCCTTGTATTTATCAACAAATGCCATCGGGTTTTAGTTTCTTTTTCAAAATCCATTTACAACCAATGGGTTGGCAACCAGAGGCAAATCCACTAAGTGCCATGTCTTGTTAGACTCTAGAGAATCCATCTCATCATTGATGGCTTCTTGCCACAAATCGCATCCAAAGAAGACAATGCTTCTTGAATGCTCATTGGATCCTCTTCTAATGTATAGACCAAATAATCTGGTCCATAGTCTTTAGCAACACGTGCTCTCTTACCTCTTCGAGGTTCTATTTCCCTTTGTTCGTTGTTTTCAACGTTCTTAGCATGAAACTTGACTAGTTCCGAGTGCCCCCAATCGCTTCTAGATTTAAAAGGGAATTCATTTTCATAGAAGTCAACATCATTTGACTCTATGATCACTTTAGCTTTAAGGTCATAGAACACCGTAAGTTTTATATCATTTCTTGCATACCCAATGAATACACATTCATAGGCTCTACTGGCGAGTTTAACTCTTTTTGGATCTGGGATCCTGACATAAGCCAAGCAACCCCAGATTCGGAAATAAGACACATTTGGTTGTCTTTTCTTTATGATCTCATAAGGTGAAATTTTGCTCTTAGACTTTGGAAGTCTATTCAAGACATAACAAAGCGATTAGCAAATTTCCCCCCACCAGTGAGATGCAGCTCCTGAATAGAGCATTATAGAAACTACCAATTCGGTAAATGTTCTATTCTTTCTTTCTTTCTGCTTTACCATTCATTTCGGGAGAATATGGTGCAGTTGTTTCATGTATGATTCCCTTTGATTTATAAAAATCATTAAACAATTGGGAATCATATTCAGTTCCTCTATCACTTCGAAAACGCTTTATCTTTTTGCTAAATTGGTTTTCAACTTCGTTTACAAAAATTTTGAACATGTCAAGCGCTTCACTTTTATTTTTCATAAGATATACAAAAGTGTAGTCTGAGCAATCGTCAATAAAAGTAATAAAATATCGTTTACCATTTCTGGTTAATGTTCCATCTAACTCGCATATATCAGAATGAATTAAATCCAAGGGCTCAGATTCTCTCATTACTGATTTATGGGATGTTTTCGTAATTTTTGCTTGACTACAAAATTCACATTTTTGAAAATCATTTAAGGATAACTTAGGAATTAATCCTAAGTTACTCATGTTTGAAATAACGCGCTTGTTAACATGACAAAAACGAGCATGCCAAATATTAAAATCACAAAGCATATAAGCAAAAGGAGAAGTTTTATTCATTTCAACATTCAGCTTAAACATGCCATCAGTGGCGTACCCTTTCCCAACAAATACATTATTTTTGGTCAAAGTAAATAAATCCCCCCCAATAGTTTGAGTAAACCCTGCCTTGTTCAGAAGAAAACCAGAAACCAGATTCTTCCTTATCTCTGGAGTGTGCTTCACATCTTTCGTAATCGAGTCTTTCCGTAAGTGAATTTTGGTTCCACATCTCCAATACCAAAGAACATTAGTGGTGTGAGCATCGCCCAACAAAGACTTTCTTATTATCGGCGGTGTGTATGTTTTGAACATAGCACGGTCATTGCACACATGGATGGATGATCCGGTGTCCAACCACCAACCTTCGAGATCCACCAACAAGGTTGATTTGTAAATCATAGCAATAAATTGCTCTTGATCAAAGTTAGCTCGCATAGCGAGATTTGGCCTGTTCTACACTTGCGTGCCATATGACCTCTTTCCCACAGTTGAAACAAGTGAAGGGAGGAGCAAAGATCATTCTTGGGTTGTGGTGGTGGTTGTGGCTTAGGATTTGGGGCCTTAGGAAGGTTCCCATTCTTGTTGCGGTTCTTTTGAATCTGATTACGGTTCTGATTCTTAAATGGTTTGCCAGTTGGCTTCAGAACCGCTCCTGGTTTCTTGTTTGAAACAAACAAGACTTCATCTTTCTGATCTTGCTTCCGAGATTCCTCCTCAATTCGGAGTCGGGTAATCAAACTTTCCAGAGAAAACTCTTTGGTTTTGTGCCTCAGAGAATTCTTGAAATCCTTCCATGAAGGAGGAAGTTTGTCAATAATAACAGCTACTTGAAATTGTTCATCCAAGGCCATGCCTTCAGATATAATATCATGAGCTATTTTCTGTATCTCATGTGACTGAGACTCTACAGATTTTTCATCTGTCATCTTGTAGTTCAGATAGCGGCTAACAGCATATTTCTTAGCACCCGCTTCTTCAGTATCATATTTCTTTTTCAGAGCATTCCATACATCCCTGGCAGAATTGCAAGAACTGTAATAATCATAAAGATCATCAGCAAGTCCATTAAGAATAAAATTCTTACAGAGATAGTCATGCTCCTTCCATAGGAGTATTTCTTTAGCTGTCTTATCCTTTTCTTCCGGTGTGGCTGTTTCATCTGCCACTGGAATGTCATCAGTCAAGACATTGGCAACTTTTTTCATAGTTAAGAAAAAGAGCATTTTTGGTTGCCAACGCTTGAAGTGAGCTCCCTCAAACCGGAATGGTTTGTTGAAGTCGAAGCGTGGAACCCGCATCGATAATTTCTTGGTTGTCATGGTTGACTTAGAAACGTCTTAAAATTGTTAATCCGAGTAGGTTCCCGTGAAAGAGAGGTGGGTCACATGGACACACTTAAATACCAAGTCTTTCCTTAGCGTAACTTTCCCAAACAACAACGATGTTTTAAGTTTTTATTTTTAAAAATAAACCGAAGATATTACTGGGATGAGTCGCGGACTAGGTCGCTCTCTTTAAGACGTTTCGTGGCACTACTCAAAGGTGCAAGTAGGCTATCAACCACGACGTCCCCAGGATAAAAAGCGGCCCGATTACATCTTTATTGCAATTTTCACGTGACCGTGAGAAATTCGCTCTAGAAATACACCCTCAATATGGTTTATGGAAACCACTCTATATGGTTATGAAAACCACTCTTAGCTTGGAAAATATCTCAAGCTTTCAAAAAAAACCAGAACCAGAAAATTGTTTAGGGAGAAGAGAAAAAAGCTTGAAGAGAAAATTCTTGATCTTAAGCTTTTGGTGCAAATTGCTATGAATGAGAAGAGCTCCTTATATAGGTAAAATTGGTATGTACCGTTGGAAATGAATTGAAGAGCCAACGGCTCTGTCATTCATTATAAAGAAAACGTTCCAATCATAATGCATAACATTATGATGATAAATGTTATGTTTTTATGATTATAAAAGTTACGGTTTGACCAAGTCAAACCGGTCAACATAAAAATAATTTTATTTCTATAAAATAATTATTTCCGAAAATAAAAATAAAAATACACCACAAGCCAAGCCGGTCGGACGAGCACGGCGCGCGCGCGTGTGTGGTGGTCACTTTGTGTGTGTCATCACCCGTCCACAAAATTGGGTACCCCTTGGGGCCCAACCCAATGGATGAGATTCCCACTTATAAACACTCACATAGTGTCTATTACAAGCAATGTGAGACTTTTTCAATTCACACAATTCATTTAAAATTCCAACAAAGTGTTTCGGGAAAATACAACGCAAGGATAAATAGGCAGTACTTGAATAATTATGGTGAGTCATTCCATTTCATACACCGCAAATTGGTGGGGGGGGGGAGGGGGGTACCACCATGTTCCATTCATTTGCATCCTTTTTTTAAATACTCAAGCAATAAAACACCATACCACTTCATTCTATTCTATTCCATCCCACTCCATCTTGCCAAAAAATTTAGAGGGTAAACCAACCACTAACTAATATTAATTCTCAAGCTGGTCAGCCGTGATCATTGAGACTCAAACAACTCGAGATCATGATGTTCCACGAACGACTATTTCTTTCAGGCATGTCAAGAAAGAGATCATAAACCTCGCAGAAGTACGTAGTCATTGTCTATATATGACTTAACCATAGCTGTCCAAGCTATAGTGTTCTTTTTGGGCATAAGAACAAAGACCCTCTGTGGACGATTCATCAACCCATTACACCCAAAACCATTGTTGTACAGAAAACTACATTTCTCTTGGGCATTTGATCAAACAAGCGCAATCCCTCTTGAGTTCTCTCATTGCTAAAATACCCATAAATGAAACTAGTCCATGAGAATGAATGTCTCTAGATCATATTATCAAACACTTCACGTGCATTGTCCAAGCAACCAACTTTGACATACCCATCAACCATTGTGGACTCAGTAACAATGTCTATATGGGGATTACTTCAATTATATTTTCTGTTTCGTATGTAGGTCCCTATTCTTTAGCTTAACCAAACCTTTTTCTAATTTGACAGAAATCGAGGCTTTGAAATGCGTTGGGAAACAAAAATTTGAGTGAAAGTGTTAAAAAATGTGCGATGACGGTGGTAACCAACACACTTGTTGATCATCGTCCCTAACTCTTATGTTGCACCACAAACAAAACCACTTCCAAACTTATCCCCTAGATTGCATCGCAACCTAACTCTATTGCAGCCCACCGTCTTAGAAGCCAAAGATGGCACCGATTTCAGCAGCTACAAAAACATCACCACACCTCCCACTCAGCAAGGCAGCGAAGAAACAACCACAAGCCTAATAAGGAAATAGCCTAATAGTGCAACATTAGTCAAAGAGTCAACTCTACTGATCAATCTGATTCCCCTAGCCCATCTCCACCTCTCTCTCCACCAATGACCTCCCTTGAGCCACCTCAGGCCATTCCACTCTCACCTGATTTGCCCCCACCAGTTCCTACTACCACCAAAACTCACCCTATGGTTACTAGATTACAGACTGGTTCCCTCAAACCAAAATTATTCCTAGCTCACACTGACCTACTTCAACAAAACAGGCCCTCAGTGATCCAAAATGAAGAGCAGCTATGGAACTTGAGCTCAAAGCTCTAAGTGATAACAATACATGGTCTCTAACCACCTTGCCTCCTAACAGAAAAGCAATTGGATGCAAGTGGGTATATAGGATCAAAGAGAACCCAGATGGGTCCATTAGCAAATAAAAAGCTAGGTTGGTAGCCAAAGGCTACAACCAGCTTCCAGGAAAGGATTATGGAGAAACCTTTTCTCCGGTTGTGAAGCCATCCACCATAAGGATTCTGATGTCTATGGCTTTATCAAATCAGTGGGATATACAACAGATAGATATAAATAATGTGTTCATTAATGGTGTGCTCTAAGAGGAAATATATATGTCTCAGCCTCCTGGCTTCTCTAGTTGTGATAAAACACAAGTTTGCAAGTTGCATAGGTCACTCTATGGCCTAAAGCAGACGCCAAGAGCATGGTATGACAGGCTAAAACAAGTTCTGCTACAGTTTGGATTCACTCCAAGTAGGTGTGATCCATCTCTATTTGTTCATAGCAAACCTGGAATTCATTTGTTTGCTTTAGTATATGTGGATGACATCCTTATAACTGGGTCAGCATCTTCTCTTATTCAAGACTTAATCAAAAAGTTACATTTTATCTTTGCTCTCAAGCATCTCGGGCGCCCTGAATATTTTCTGGGCATTGAACTCAAGTTTCATGCCAATGGTTCCCTCACTCTCACTCAGGATAAATACATTAGGGACCTTCTACAAAAGAATGCCATGTCTGACTGTAGTGGAATTGCCACACCTATGGCATCAGGAACCAAACTCAGCAAGTTTGGGACTGATAAAATGCAGGATGCTTTCAAGTACAGATCCAAAGTAGGTGCACTACAGTATCTTACTCTAACACGGCCAAAGATTGCTTATGCAGTAAACAAGCTTTGCCAATTCCTTTCTAATCCTCTTGAGACTCATTGGAAGGCTCTGAAACGCATCTTGAGGTACTTGGCCAGCACAAAACATCATGGCTTACTGCTACAACCTTCCACAGTGACTGGTCCTCTCACTCTTCGTGCATATTGTGATTCAAATTGGGGGAGTGATCCTGATGACAGGTGTTCCACATTAGGATTTTGCATCTTCCTTGGTCCTAATTTGGTGTCATGGAGCTCCAAAAAGCAAGCTTTAGTGGCACGTTCAAGTTGTGAAGCTGAATACAGAGGTATGGCAAATGCAGCAGCAGAACTTCAGTGGATTCAATCACTACTAAATGAGCTGTGTATCAAGCATCACTCCCCTATTTTACTGTGTGACACCATGAGTGCAGTAGCTTTAGCACACAATCCGATGTTACATGCACGAACTAAGCACTTGGAATTGGACCTTCACTTTGTTCGAGAACGTGTTTTGGCAAAGTCACTCAAAATTCTGCATGTTCCAGGCACAAATCAGATTGGAGATGCCCTTACCAAGCCTCTGCTAGCACCATTGTTTCACTCTCTCAAGGTCAAACTGAAGATTCACCCTCTTCAGCTTGAGGGGGAGTAATAAGGAAAGAGCCTAATAGTGCAACATTAGTCAAAGAGTCAACTCAAAGTCATCAAGCTAACTCACCTAGTGCCACGGTGGCAACTCTCACTTTACCTTTCCATTGTAAAATGCAGTTTGTTATCGTTTAGCATTTGGTTAGGTTTGTTAGAACCGTTGCACATTCAGTTCAATCTGTTAGCTCAATTGAGCTTGTATATATACTCAGTTGTACTCTCAAAGCATAATCAATGAAGTCATTTTCTGTATTCAATTCAATCTCTCTCAAAGTTTGCTTTCAAAGCCACGTCTGGAAACTAATCCTCGAACCCTTTAGAAGATCACGTTTCAATTTTCACTACAAGCGTCCGCACGAGGCGTGTTATTAACTCAGCTAGATATACCACACGAGAGATAAAAGTCCAAAAATGGAGACGATGTGTATTAAAAAAGTTGGCAAATTTGTAGTCAGAACAAAATTATAATGGGTTAAAATGGGTTTATTTGAAGTTAGCCCCACAAAAAATACTCAAAAAGACGATTTAAGTTTGGTGATAGGTTGTTTCCTATGGCAAGTCTCAAGTAGGATTGTTCAAATACAAACAAACCCAAACAAAAACCGCAAACTGATCCAAACCAAACCGAAAAACAGCAAAAAACTTATTTGGCTTAGATATGTTTGGGGCATTTTTTCAATCAACCAATTCATTCGTTTCGGACGGTAGCTGATTTTTCCAAAACCAAATCGCATATAGTATTATATATTATTATTTTTTGACCAAAACAAACTTATAGCATTTCATTCATAATCAAAGGGTCAATACAAGTGGGAATATAATCAAAAACGTGGGAGCTAGCATAAGAACTTGAGGCTCTCACAAGAGTGTGAGCAACAAGATTCGTTTGCCTCTTGGTAAAACTAACAAGGTAGTTTCCTAGAGAAGATAAAAGAAGCCGAAAAGAACGTAAGATAGCACCATATTCGGTAAAAAGATTAGATGAGCCATGAACACCATCTACTACCGCTTTGCAATCAAGCTCGATGGTCACATTCTGGACATTTAACTCTTGTAACCAAGTAAGTGCTTCTAAAAGACCCAAGGCATCGGCTTCCTGTGGCTGGGGTTGACCATGATACCAAACAGTTTTAGCTTTCACAAAGTCGCCCCCTTCATTACGAATACACATACCGATTCCATACATCATTAAACAAAGCAGCATCAACATTGCACTTTACCATACCAGCTGCCAGGGCGAAACCTAAGTAGAAATGGGAGGAGGGCGCAACAAGGAAAAAGGAACCTGGTTTGAGGCTTTCGCACGCTTTGCCTGCTGCCAAGAGGAGAGCAGATCTAAAGCACTTTGAATAGAGATCCTCACTGGTTTGGAAATATATCTCATACCTTTTCTTTCCTTCTTTTCCAAAGACACCAAATCATCATAGCAAAACACGTACGGGAAACGCCCTGAAATAACGACAAGAGTTTGAAGAAGCAGTCCTTGTAGATATCGGTTGGCAAAATTCCAGCGCTAATTTCATGCCACAAACCACAACTGCGCCAAACATCTTCAGCCCACGGACAATCAAGAAAAATATGGCGCTCATCTTCAAACTCAACGTTAATTCCAGCTATCGGTTGGTTTCACACACACTTACGTTTTACTTAGTCACACTAAAAATCATACTCACCAAAAATTGAAATTAAAAACTAAATTTTATTTTTATAATTCATCTACTGTCAATCAATATATCAATATATACAAACAATCCACTACCAAAAATACTAAATTATCCCCCACTTTTATTTCAATCCTAAGGATAAAAATGTCATTTCAAATTGATTCCTCTCACTTTTTTTGTCTCACTCACTTTTATCATTAATGAGTTTCACTCTCACAACATCTTTTAATTTTTTATTTCACTTTAATACCTACTTTTCTCTTTCCTCTCTCTCACTCTTTTCACTTATCTCTACTTTCAACATAATCAAACAAACCACTATGAAAATACTACATTATCCCTCTCTACTATCATCTACTAATCTACTAAAACTAAGCAACTTAACCACTAGAAAAAAGGAAATGACTTTTTAGTCTCTTAGAAAAAAAATGAGATGACTTAATGACTATTGAAAGTGCTGATAAATATTTAAAAAAATATATGACAAAAATGATTAAATTAATATTGATTTAATTAAAAATAAATAAATTAATATTAAATCATTAATTAATTAAATTAATATTAAATCATCTAAAATTTTCTATTTACTATAATCTATCTATTAAAACTACTAAAAAATCAATTAATTTAATCACAAAGGAGTAAACAATGACAACAGTAGCGAAAACGAAAGACTAATTAACACTGGGATTGACAACGGGAGAGGCGTCAGAAGAGCGGCAACCAGAGCGCCAATGAGAGACTGACAATGGGATAGTAGCGGGTGCAGCAACACGAGAGCGCCAATGGGAGAGGCAACAAGAGCGGCAACAGAAGTCCCAACGGAAGCGGTAACGATAGACTGACAGTGGGATCGGCAACGAGAGCTACAACGGGGGTGCATATCTTATATTAAATCTCAATTTCTTTTTTCCTGATTTTTACTCAATTATTAGGATTATAAGATATCAAAAAATGTTAACATGTTGCAACACAAGTATTTAATATTACAGACTAATTTTTTAAATATTTATTTTATTTTTCTATCTAAACAAGAAAATATTTTCTCTTATATTTGTTTATATATATATATATATATATATATATATATATATATATATATATATATATATATATATATATATATATATATATATATATATATATATTGCTTTTAGTTCCAAAGGGAGACATTATATAGTGATCTTATGTTATTTTTTATACATATAAAGGACACACGAGTATACTGCTAGTTGTTCTAGATGAGGGTTACTACATAAAATGTTTTAAGTTGTTCTTTCCTCAAAAAAAAACTTGTGCACATTAAGTTTTCGGTTAAATATGTTTTAGTCCCTATAAAATTTGGGTTTTTTTATTTATTTCAGCCTCTCAAAAAAATTCACCAACTTTTGGTCCCTATAAAAAATAGATTTTTTTCTTTTAGTCACTCATGACTTTTAATAGCGTTTATAAAATGTCAAAAAAATAAACGCTATTAAAAGTCACGAAGCGTTATTAAAAATCACGAGGGACTAAAAGCAAAAAAATCAAATTTTATAACAAAAATCCAAATTTTATATGAACGACAAACATATTTAACCATTAAGTTTTTATGCATTTTCTCTTTTTTTTGCAAATTTTTTGATGCAGCTTCTATAATGTTACTACTTTTTAAGTTTGGTAGTTCATATGTGAATAAAATTATAATCACATTATTTTTTATATTCTGCTCTTTAAAGTTAAATTAATTAATTTAATTTTGGATTAAATTATGTTTTCCGATTTGTAAAAATCGAACCAATCCAAATCGCACTAATTTGATTCAGATTTTTTTTGAGCATGACAACTGAAACAAACCAACTCAAATCGTAGGTATATTTATTTACCTTACAGTTCGAATCACTTTTTAGTTCAAAATCGAACCAAATTGAACAGAACACCTACTCACACGTGTCAACAAATAAAGTAAGGAATAAAAACGGTATATGCAAAGTAGAAGTCTCTAAGTTCTAACTCATTCGATCTATAAAAAGAAAGCAAAAATAAAATGGATAAGCATATCCATTGAGTCATCATGACTCGTCATATCATCAATTTATCCATGGTGGATAAGCTAGACAGACCAACTCATCACTCTAACTCATACTACCGGTAACCGGTAACTTTCTTCTTTTCCATCTTCACCAAATCCATAAACACCTTCTTTCAACTTCAACCCATTCTTCCTTCCTCTTAATATTATCATTTTCTTTTCAAATTTTTTCATTTTTATAGATTTTCAATAACCTAAAGGAAAAACCATGTCAACTATTCAAATTCATAGACTTCAATTTCACTCCTTAATTTTCAATGGATCTCCTACTACCTCTTATAAACGCTCAAGAATTTCTGCTTCATGGAACATGTAAGTTTCTTTTCAATTTTTTGTTTTTTTTGGAATAATTTATTTGATTGAGTTGATTCTTAACTTATTTTTTGTGTGTTTTATATGTAATTTGAATAGGGCTATGGATTCAAGATTTCCACCAACAGTGAATGGTAATAATAATGATATGAAGAAAAAGGAAGAACTCTCTGTGCAGATTTCAATGCCACCAATTTCTAAAGTGGAGACTTTGAGCTCCAATGGTCTTCAATTTGATCGGTTGCAGGAATTGGATGAAGAATTGGTTCGAGAAAATAGGTTTGAGTTTGGGCAATTTGTAGCAAGAGAAGCTGTTCTTGATGAAGAGTATTGGGTATGTCATAATCTTTTGGATGTTAGTTTCTTCTTTTTATTGTTCATTTATCAGTATTCAGTAATGCTATTTAGTTAGTTGTTGAGGATGAAAAGAAAAAAATTGCACAACATTCAACCAATCATTTATCATTGAGAAAATATCCAATCTGGTCTATGAAATTGTTGGACCATATCAACTCAATCTCTCATATATATGATCAATATTCCAAAATAATAATTTCTATAATTCCAAAAAGTTAGTTAGATTCGTTGCAGAGACTATAGTGATATTAAGTTAGTAGTGTTGTGTTAGAGATGCATTTAAAACTAGGTGAATAATATCATAGATGATTTGCTAAGAAGTGACGAACATGATTTAGATTTTGTAATTCAATGGACTAATTTGGAATATTGATAATATGGAGGATTAAGTTGCGCGATCCTGCAATTTTAGAGACCAAATTGGGTATTTGCTCTTTTAAGAAAAAACAATTTCGCGTAAGTCCATGCAAATATAGAAGCTTCTGCTGTTAGTCCATGCAAAATCATATTTCTTGTATGGATCCCTCACATTTTCACAATGAGGGACTAAAAAGAGACATTTTGGAAACTTCAGGGATCAATGAGGGAAAAGTAATTTTGCAGGGACTAAATGTGGAAACCCCTATATTTTTTTAAGCCTAATAACTTTTATTAAAAAAGACAGCATTTTGTTTTATTTATTTGTATGATTTGAATTCTGTGGTTAGACAGCAGCCTGGCTAAGGGCAGAAAGTCACTGGGAGAATCGACCATATGAAAGGTATGACACATGACACAGAATACATCACATTCAGAAAGGCCAAAGGTCAAATGTTCTTTCATAAATATGGATTCTGAAGATTGATTGAATTGGAACAACTTAAGTCATTCCTTTCGTCGTGGTTCTGTTTTTTGCTTTTCAGAAGCTTGGTGTATTGTGTAAATTGTATTAAACATGCATAGAATACATTGCGTTATTCAGATCAAGATGGATAATTTCAAAGTTTGGTTTAATTAACAGTAGAAAACTCAGAATGTGTAATTCATTTGTTTTATCCAGATATATTGATAGCTACAAAAGGAAATTCACTGAGCAGGTAGGATTTGATATGAATTACTTTGCTTAGTGAGTAGTATTACTATATAAGGTTTGCTTAGTGAGTACTATTACTATTGCTTAGGAATTTAATGCGGTAAAAAGGCGGTGCAAGGTACAAAATGGGGATAGCTGCACATGCATTATCACGGTAAATCGATTACGTCTTAGATTCTGATGTTATGTAGTTGAGAATTTCAGGTTGAAAAAACTCTAGTTCTATTACTATTTGATGAAAACGCCTGTTGAGTATGTTTGACTTAAGGTGTTTGGAGTCAAGTTTATCAGGTGAGGAAGCCACAGAAGAATGTAAAGCACTCGGTAATAAAAAGTGTTGTAGGAACACTTGATTTGAATATTAAATATTTGCTGCAAGGGGAAACTTTTCCTGGGGTATTACTATTTCTCATTCTTTCTCATCTTCTTCTACAGATGTTGTTGTTGCTTTTTCACGATTTAGTAGCCATTTCTGCAGGAACGAGTCAAGGCGCCTCTTTTTTGCAGCTTCGACAGAACACCACGAAGAAGATATGCTTACATTGCAAACCTATGTGTTACCAAATTGACTCGCCGACAGGGAATTGCAAGCAACATGATGTATTTTGCTGTTGAATCTGCAAAATCTAATGGTAATTTTAACATTTGAAATTAGAGTAACTTTTCTTGTTTATGACACATGAAATAATACCTAAAGAATTACCACATATGGATTCATTTAGCAGGTGTGAGACAGGTATATGTACATGTTGACAGAAATAATAGGCCTGCACAATTATTGTACCAAAAGATGGGCTTTGAGGTAGTATAACTGTTAGTTATCTGAATTTCCATGTTTATTTGATGAATTATTACTACTTGTGAAATCGAATCGATAACTGTGGCAGCTTCCACATCTTTTTTAGATGGTTGAGGCGGCGAACTCCCGGTTGTTACTAGAAGATACATACTTGCTACGTTTACAGACGTAAAATACAAATCGTAGTTATTTACGCTTCAATTGGATAGCTTGGGAACTATTGTGAAGTTTCAGATGACACAGTTCCTGTAAATCATTTAAGGTATAAAGTTTAGTTTTTGTAAATGCGTGTAGGTGTGAGGTGTCCAATGTTTTAATGTATGGATACCTTTCATTCTGTAGTTTATGGGGGTCTTGTATTCTTCCTGCAATTGAATTTGAAAATAAGCAAATTCAATTACATTGGATTGTGAAAAGATTGATGAAACAGAACAAGGATGTGTA
This sequence comes from Oxytropis ochrocephala, assembly GCA_020916435.1. Classification (NCBI taxonomy): domain Eukaryota; kingdom Viridiplantae; phylum Streptophyta; class Magnoliopsida; order Fabales; family Fabaceae; genus Oxytropis; species Oxytropis ochrocephala. Next base: position 37,387,900 of record CM037093.1, on the reverse strand, counting down.
GTGTTCTTTATTGCAGTTTATTGTGGTTAAATGAGCATTTAACTCCCCTCTGTCGCATATTAACGGTCATGTTTGGAATATTTCTTCGTCTCAATGTCATTTTAGAATCTCAATACAACAATTATTATTTCCAACAATACTCTTACTTTATAATATCAATAATCGTATCTTTGCTCTAATCGAGGAAAGTGTAAGGATATTTTAGTCCTACCACATTTTTCCAACATCGAATTTAGCATATTCAATCATTTTCTTAATACCCGTGCATAACCTTAGTTTTCATAGAATTACTTTTTCAGATATCATATTTAGCATATTTACTATACCAACAAGTGGTTGGTCTCAGTTAATATAATTTAAGTTGGATAATTTAAGAAACTGGTCAAAGGGACCCACTTTTGCAGTGACGTGATGGAGCTAGCATGTTTATTATGCGGTGGCGAAATTTAAAACTAACTTATTTTATATGTAAAGGAACTTCACCTATTTTGCGTCTTTCAAATTTGTTTGAGTTTTTTTATTCTAGTCCCTCAAAAAAAGTATCACTTATTGTTGGTCCTTTCATGTTTTTTCATCAAGTTAAGTTGCTTATGAATTTTAATAGCACTTAATGACTTTTTATAGCATTTTTGTACCTCTTAGAGCGCTATTAAAAGTTATGGGCGAAGACTAAAACAAATAGAAAACTAAAATTATGTGAAATTTTATTGAGAGACTAAAACAAAACAAAAATCCAAATTTTATAGAATCAAAAACATACTAATTAACCGTAATATTAAGGGTGAGGAATCAACAAAGTCCCTCACCGGTGTACTATTGACCGTTGAATATAATATAAAATGTTAAGAGTGATTAAGATTAAATCAACTTATATTGAATCTTAATCATTGAGAAACTTTTATCTTATATCCTACGATCAATTTTAGTGGTTCACTAGTGAACTTTGTTGATCCCTTACTTTAACCACCATAAATAATACTTTAATATTACGGGTAACATCCTTTTCTTTTTTGCCAATGGGGTAGCATACTTGAATAGATCAGGGATATAAGGGTGTTTGCTATTTACTTTTTTGGGGTAGCAAGCACTAACCCATGCTCTAGAGAGGAACCGCCCGCCGCGCCTGGTCAAGGGATCCAGACACTATCAGACATGCTAAAATTAATTTTCAATTTGTAAACTATCAACAAACTTTTTATTGTAAAAAAAAAAAAAAAAAAAACTTTTTAATACTCTCTTTCAAGTAACATTTACCAGATCATCAATGGGAAAATAGAGGAAAGAATTTTATAAAAAATTTGTTGCGCCCGTTTGTCTCTACTACCACATGACACCAAACCGCAATTGATGCTTTATGTTTGGATGTGAATTCACGATTACAATACAAGCTTCTACACCACTAATTTAGCCATATTTTCAGGTACATATTAGATTTAGAAGCACTTTTGTTTTGTACCATGTCTGAAGGTAAAACCGATCTGAGACAGTAAGTAGGTTGTGAGTTTGATCAATGATAGTAATGTCCGATCTTGCCGGCATTCAGGAGGCGAGGTGGGATGTCGACTGTAAAGCCCACTCTCGATCTTTGAAGTCGAGACGGTGGAGAGTTAATGCAAGTCTTAGTGGTAATAAATGTGTCCCTCTATCTTCACATTGATGGTGGTATTTATAGAGTCCAAGGTGGTTGGAGTGTGTTGATCTGGACCGTCCAAGCTAGGGTTCAGATCTCAACCGTTGATGCATGGATCTTTACCATGCTGATGGGGCCTTCAAGTGGCAAGCCCAAAGAAATGTTTTGGAGGGTGGTGCATATAGTAACAGTACTTTTACTCTATAATAGATGCCCCCCAAGTTAGGTCGCTATTAGAAGCGGACTTGACTTGATGCTATATGGACGATGTTAAGTTGTCCGGAACTAACCTGGGCGGTGTTGAGTTGTCCGGAACTAAAAGGAGCGGCGTTGGTACGTCGAGAACGAAACTTTAAATGGTGTCTCTTCAGGTTTCAATAAAGATCATAAATGACTTAGCGTATCGAGGTGACTGTTGAGGAACTCAAGGTGTTTCATAATGATGGCGCTTCGATTTTCGTGTAATGTCATTAAATGACAATTGATTTGACGCGTCGTTCCATGTGTCGCCGGTTGGGATCCTGAGGCCCACTATAAATATAGGTCACCCCAGTTCAATCCTGAGGCCCACGAGGTTAGTGTCCCTTTTATCTTTTCCTTTTTGCTTTTCATGACTTCAGGTTGGGAATTTCCCCCAGCCTGTTTATCCTTCGTCAGGGTGGGGGTTGTCAGGTCGGGTTCCGACCTTGTCGCGAACCCTTTACTACGAAAATTCCTGATTGTATGCCCCCATTTCTGTAGGTTAGTACTGGCGAGGACTAAGCAGACCACTCGTGCCGAGACTCTTAGACTTATCGACCAAGTTCATAACGCAGACATCGGAAAACTCATGGCCGCGCGATCCATTCAAGAGTCTAGTCCGATACCAAATGAAGAGGGAGAGGCCCACCAGTTCGGTGAACACATCTCGGTACAAGTTGGAGGACGAGTGGCTCATGAAGTAAGAGAAGAGATTCGGTCTGGCCCAGTCCATTCGGATGAGGAATCTACTGCATGCATTCCACGGAGGGAAAGGGAGGTGGTTGTAAGCTCGGATTCCGATTCATCAGACGAGTCGGATACTGAATCAGAGTCTGAAGTGGTCAGGAAGAAAACCACATTGTAAACGATTCAAAGATATAAGTGGTTTACAACCTCAATGTTGAACCCATCACCACTGTTCCTGCTTCCGACGTTGAAGAACGTCCTAATGCTCGGAAAACTAACAAGAAATGGACTTCGGAAACTCGACCTCCTCTGGCTGAGAAAGGTAAAGCCATTAGCAGTGCTTCTACCCATGCTGCTAAGAAAAGCAAAACCAAGAAAACCACTCCTTTCTGTGCTAAAGAGTTTATGCAAACCAAAGCTGAAGATTTTAAAGTCGATCCATTCTGAACTTCTCTTGCTGTTTTTACTCGTATGACCGACCTAGTTGACGACATGAGGTCAAATCCCATCAAACAGATTGCAGGTAATTTACTTTAACTTTGGATTTGTTTTATCTCGATAAAATCGGTTTTCCCATTTTTGTATGATTTTTACCCTTTCTTTCAGATGCTCAAAAAGAGGTCAACGAGGCTAGGAAAGACCTGGAATTGGTTAAGGGGGAACTTGCCAAATCAGAGGCTGAGAAGGCAGATTTGAAAATGGACTCCGATTAGAAAATCCAAGAGCTAAAGGATCAGCTAACCTCGGTGCAGGAAAAGGCAAACAAAAATGCTAAAGATCTGGAGGCGCTTAAGAGAGAACTTGCCGAGTTGAAAAGTACAAGTACCCCAGTTCCAGATTCCGAGCTCCAAAATAAATTTGCCCAACTTGAAGAGGAAGTAGCTGAAACATACCAGCTTGGAACCGACGGTCTTGTTGCGACTTTCAACAACGCTCTTGCACAAGTTGTTGTTTACCGACCTGGCTTTGTTGCAGATGAAAACATTTTGAAGCCGGAATATTCAGTTGTTGAAGATAAGATCGTCCTACTGGATCCCAACTCTGACAAAATAATTAAGGTCGTTTTTCCTGCTGAGGATTCGGCATAGTTCTTCCAATAGGATGTATTTTTGAATTAATCCTATGATGTTTTGAACTTGCGGACCCGGCCATATTCGAGATAATTTGTAACATGTTGATCTTGCACTCGTTTGGGTTTTATGGAATATATTTTTGCATTTCGTATATCTTAACTCGTAGTTAAAATCTCAAACATAAATGAGTTTGGCAAATTAGGCCTAGTTAAGATCGTCCTTAGAGCAATTTACTGGGACTCGACCCAGATCGAACTCACTCTTAGGAGTTTGGCAACTTAGGCCTTGTTAAGATCGTCCTTAGAGCACTTTACCGAGACTTGGCCCAGATCGAACTCACTCTTAGGAGTTTGGCAACTTAGGCCTAGTTAATATTTTGTTTCTGAATAGAATAGAAACCTGGTTTGGGTATACCCTACCCCCCTGTTTGATTTGGCTTTAATGACGTAGAATGCTTTGAAAAAGCTAAGTCTAGTAAGCGAGATGAAATAACAATATCAAATTAGAATGCTTTGAAAAAGCTAAGTCTATTAATACGAGATTCATACAACCGTATCGAAAAGCCGACTTTCGCGTTCAGTCATGAAAGCGGTCTTCTCCTGATTCGGGGGAAACATCGGAATTTGATTGTAGCCCGAATATGAAATAACAATATCAAATTAGAATGCTTTGAAAAAGCTAAGTCTATTAAGCGAGATGAAATAACTATATCAAATTTGAAAAAGCTAAGTCTAGTAAGCGAGATGAAATAACTATATCAAATTTGAAAAAGCTAAGTCTAGTAAGCGAGATGAAATAACAATATCAAATTAGAATGCTTTGAAAAAGCTAAGTCTATTAATACGAGATTCATACAACCGTATCGAAAAGCCGACTTTCGCGTTCAGTCATGAAAGCGGTCTTCTCCTGATTCGGGGGAAACATCGGAATTTGATTGTAGCCCGAATATGCGTCCATAAACGATAAAAGACGGAAACTGGAAGCATGGTCAACTAAGCAATCAATGTTTGGAACTGGAAAAGCGTCTTTAGGACATAATCTGTTAAGATCGGTATAATTTCATCATCTTGTTCTTTCCGGAAACTTCTGATGACGTAAGCTCGGCCTCTTCTCTCGCGGCGACTTCAGCTTTAAGAAGCAAGTAGTAACATCTTTCTGAAGATTCTAAGTCAGCATTGACGGTTATGATCTTGTTGCATGGAGAATGGAACTTCATTTTTAAATGGACTGTAGATGTGATAGCACCGAGTTTACCCAACGTCGGTCTTCCGATGATGCAATTGTATATTGATGGGCAAGGTAAAACCATGAATTTAGTCAACATTGTACGAGTCAAAGGTTCCTCACCAAATGTGACCCTTAAATCCAAAAAACCCATCGGTCTAGTTCGGGATCCGTTGAAATCGGAAAGATCAGTTCCTCGATATGGGAATAATTCCTTTGGCGAGATTCCAATCCTTTCCAGAACACTAGAAAATAAAATATCACAAGAGATGCCTTGGTCAACTAGGATTCTTCTGATCTCAGTTTCAGCCATCACAGCCGATATTAGGAGCGGTATGTCTTCATTTACCCTTCCGTTCAGAAGGTCCTCATCCTCAAAAGACAAAGGAGGACGTGTTGATAAGACCGGAACTGTGGATGTGGAAGCCACACATTGAATCTCTTTCCACTTTCTTTTGATTGTTCTGGCCGTCGCTCCCTCAAGTTCTCCTCCCATGATTACCATTACCACCAGTCGTCCCCTGGACTTCCGGGTATCAGGTTCCTCCTTGGGATCTTCGAGGATCTTTTTGCCTTTACCTTCATCCTCGTCTTTTTCAGTTTTTATTGTTCCGCTTTGTTGATATGGTTTTTTGACATATTGTCTGAGTTTCCTTTTCTTGATAAGGTCTTCTATGTCGTCCTTAAAAGCGTTGCAACGATTGGTGTCATGTCCAGCACTTTGATGATATCTACAAAATTTGTTACTTCGTTGTCCCGGCCTTTGAGCGATAGGATCGGGATAGCTTACTTGTTTAAACTCATTGTTCTGGCATTCATGCAAAATTTTAGCCCTTCCACAAGTGAGTTCAGCATACTCCTGATGCCTTTCCACCCTAGGTTTGAATTCTCTAGACAAGCCACCGGTCTGAAATCTCCGGTTATCTTCTGAGCTCGAAAATCCTTTATCCACACGAGGTTTGAAATCTTTTGGTTGAATTGCTCCGTGTTTAACGAAAAATCTGCTTGCTTCGTCTCCTTATTCATGGTCTATATATTTCTCAGAAAGTCGGAGGAACTCCCCCAAAGTCGGAGGACGGTTCACACTTACATCGGTTTGAAACAGTGTTCATTTGCGCAGACCTTGGGATAGGAAATACAAGCGAAAATCCTCATTTAAACCATGTACCTTCCCTGCTTCATTATTGAATCTTTCAATGAAAGCTCGGATCGATTCATTTTCTCCTTGATGAATTGCATGCAACACCATCCATGACTTCGGCCTCACCTTGGAATGTGCAAAACAATGGTCTTTGGAGGGACTTTTCTTCGCACAACAGAATTTTAGAGTCGCCACCAATATTTTTTAAGGTAAACATTGAAAAAACCTTTTTTGGAAAAAACAATGGTCTTTGGAACCATTTGATTTGGGTTCGGGGGTCTAATTACGTATGAGGAAGGTATTAGCACCTCATAACGTCCCTTCAACGGAAAAATGCTTTGTTTTTACCTCTTTTGTTTACGAATGACTTAATGAAGTATCTTTAATTTTCGCACTTGATGGAGGGGATCCACTCCTACGTATCTCCCAGTGCGATGGAGAATTCAAAGCTACGTAGTTATTGTTTTTTGAGAAATGTTTTATTTTAGAAAAGTATTCGGTTTTTGAAACGAAAAATGTTTATGGTTTGTTGTGCTTGACGGAGAGTATCCGCTCCTACGTATCTCCCAGTGCGATGGAGAATTCAAAGCTACGTAGTTCTGGGTCTAGAAAAGGTTTTGTTTTTTATCTTGTTTAATTGTGAAAATTGAGCTTTCATGATGATCAATTGAGCAAAGGCTCCAAGTGACCACCATTAGCACTCCATTGTTAATAATCATGCAAGCAAAGGTTTCGCAAGACTACTAACAAAGTTTTTGATTTAGTGAAAATCTTTAGGAAAATTAGGCATTCGCGGTGATCAATTAAGCAAAGGCTCCAAGTGATCACCACTAGTACCTCATTGTTAATAATCATGCAAGCAAAGGCTTCACAAGACTACTAACAAAGTTTGATTTTGAAGAGTTTTCGCAATTGGATTAATTCTTGCTTATGGAATGATTTTGATTGAAAGTGGACCTAGACTACACACATTATGACACAATACATAGATAGGCAAAGAATGAACCCAAGTTGAACATTTTGGCAAAAATGCATGAATAGGCAAGAAAATGAACCTAAGTTGCACATCTTATTGAAGATGATAGGCAATGGAATAAACCTAACTAGGCATTTATGACACAATATGTGAATAGACAAAGGCATTTCAAAACACAAGTGATATCAAACTTCTAATGAATCACTTGCAAAACCCTAAGGGTTTCACATCAACATTAGACATAAGCGCCCATGTGGTATCCTTTTGATGTCATCAATGTCTAATACATTTCTTCAATCAAGCGCATGAAAGGAATAAATTGAAAGGGGCATTTGCCTCATGCAAGATCATAGGCAAGTCTTAAGATTAAATTGACAAGTTTAGGCAATTAGGGTGTTGAATCCCTTTAGGTAACCTTTGACACTTGGGATATGCACAAGTGCATAAGTGTCAAATACTCTTACCAAATCATCAACACATAACTAACAATTGTTTCAAATCAATTACTTATTTGCAAGACCAAGAGCATTCCAAAATGATTTATAAGTTGTTTTTGGTAATCAAAGCAATTGGTAAGGAAAGGAAACTTAAATTTGCATCTTCGTTCACTAGGAATCACAAAACAAATTGAGTCTTCTTAAGCAATCCTCAACACTTAAAGTGTGCCTCAAAGCACAAGTGAGAGTCCTCTTACCAATCATCAACATAGGGCATGATTTGCAAGCAAATTCATGAGAATAACAAGTTTTAAGCAAACAAACATCATAACCAAGGTTCAATTCCAAGTAATTGCAAGATTAAACAACCAACTCATCAAAAATCTCATAAACCCTAATTTTCCCTTAAGGTGCGAAATGAACATGAGCTTAAAACTCCATTTATTCATAGAAACAACAAAATAATGAGTGAAATAACAACAACACACAATTTATTCTAAATGAGAGAAGCATTTCAAGCACTCAAGCCTCCCAAAGTGCTTGTCAAGATACTTGAAATACATCTCTCACTCAACCACAACAACTATGCTAACATTATGACATTAAAATGCAATGGGATGCAAAAATGAAGTGATGATTTACATCTTTGATGCTAAAATTAGAAGATGATGCTAGGTTTCAAAGTATACCTCAACTTCAAGCTAGAATAAGGAAGGAAATGAGATGAATGAATGCAAAACCCCTTTAATCTACTCTTCAATCTTCAACTTTGAACTTGATCCTTGAATTTGAAGGTGAATCTTTGAGAAGAATGCAAGAAGGATGGAAGATTGAGTGTAGGAAAGGTGTTTTAATGGATGATTAAGTGAAGAAATTGAAGAAAATGAGGTGAGGGAGAGAGAGGGAATTCGGCTATGGAGGGGAGGAAGAAGAGGTTTTTGTGCAAAATGAACTCTTTTTTTTTGTATTTTGGGAGAGTAGGCTTATATATGGTCTTGGGTGAAATTAGGGTTAATGGTAGAATAGGAATGGGACGTTCTATTTTAAGTAAGTTTGCAATTTCTTATGAAGGAGTGAGTGTGAGAGGATGGTGTCATTTACAAAAAAGGGTATAAATCTACATGAGAGTGTGTGGGAATTAGGGATGTGTTTGAAATGGATAGGATTAAGGATAGTACAAAAATATTCTTAAGGAATAATTGTACAATAGAAGAATGTGGAAGAAATTGTGGGGAGAGAGAGAGAATTCGGCCAAGGAGGGGGAAAATTGCTTCTCTTTTTTGGTCTTTTGTCTTATTGAGGACACTTTGTACTTTTATTTGAATTTTGAATTTTTGGGCATGCAAATGATAGTGCACCTATTGAAAATGTGTCACATATTTTGGGCACCATAAAAATATCCCTCTAATTACTCATGACAATAAAAAATTGTCATTTAATAATTGGGGAATATTTAATGGTCCTTTTTCAGCTTTCTTGTGCAATAAAAATGGGAAAAACGCCTTTTAATTATTTTGAACTAGGATTTTCTTCCAAAAAAATTATACGAGAATTATCCTTGATAGAATAAATTGTATTTTCCATCCTTGACTTGGTTTAGTTCAAAAATAATTAACTTGCTCTCATTTGAATGCTCACAGATATTGAAACATGCACTATTTTTTATTCCCTAAAATTCTCAAAAATTAATAAAAATGTTTTTGGGTGCCAAAAATTAATAACGATCAATAAATGACCTTTTTGAAGATTAAAATGTGTGCCAAATGGTAAGGGCAAAAGGGGAGCTCACGCAGTTACGATTGGCGCGTGCGCGTAATTCAAATAAAAATGCGAGATAGGGGATAAATACACATAAATGCGAAAGTCCATTAATCTACACAAATTATGAATTACTCTTATTGCTTCCATTCTTGGTTGAAAAAAAATGTTTTGAATTGGGCGGACAAAATTAGGGTATGACACGTCGCCTTTGGGGTGAGGACGAAGCAAAAGATGAATATTCTTCATATGTGTCCTCTGGATCGTAAGTATAATCGATTGTTTCAGGAGGTGTCTGAGGTTCTCTCCTTCCATGCCTTCGTGGGGGAGAGCGATGATAATGACATCGTCTGTGGGGTACGATGACGCCTTCGTCCCTCTGGCACTCTACTAGGCTCTTGACGAGGTGCCGAAATTCCTGTGGGAATGTAACGCTGTGGAGAATTTCGATCTGGGATATCTCGAGCTCGGTACACTGCAATCTCGGCTTCTAATTCGAAATGTGGAGGCTCGATCCTATTCATCTTCGTTATGTTGAGTTAGGACTTGGACTAGTTGTCGCACTGCGTCCACTGGAACCGGAAGCATTGCGGGAGGTGGTGGAAGTCGGGACCTAACCGAACTTCCATGAAAAGCATTCCGTTCTGAGTGAGGTTGTGTTACTGCTATTCCTTCAGGAGTTCCCCCTAGACGGGGTTGAGTGTGAATTGGTCGAGGTTCGACCGGTTCAATGACATTTGCCAGACATAGACCTGGACCTCAATTGAAGGGCCATTACTGATCAGAAGAGAAGGTGAAAGTAATTAAGTTCAAGTTACTCCCACTGTGGTCGCCAATGTTTTGTACCGTGTCTGAAGGTAAAACCGATTTGAGACAGTAGGTAGGTTGTGAGTTTAATCAATGATAGTAATGTCCGATCTTGCTATTTCGAGACGAGGTGGGGTGTACCTGCAAAGCCACTCCGATGCTGAAGTCAGACAGTGGATAGTTAATGCAAGTCTTAGTGGTAATAAATGTGTCCCTCTATCTTCACATTGATGGTGGTATTTATAGAGTCAAAGGTGGTTGGAGTGTGTTGATCTGGATCGTTCGAGCTGGGGTTCAGATCTCAGCCATTGATGCATGGATCTTTACCATGCTGATGGGCCTTCAAGTGGCAAGCCCAAAGAAATGTTTTTGGAGGGTGGTGCATATAGTAACAGTACTTTTACTCCGTAACAACTTTAACTGTGGGTTTTAGAATAAAACTTGTTACATCCATATTTTCACGTCCAGATACACTTTAACTTTGGATTTTAGAAGCTACTTAACAAACTTCTACACTACTAGTTTAGCCATCGTGATTTACCAATTTTGCTACTAATCCAAACATAATGTCTATTGTAACTTCCATGTCATATTATCACCGAGATTTCAACGTGAAAACTAAAGAGTTAGTTGTGGGACTCAAATTTTTAGAGGAAGGGGACAAAGTGCAAATTTTTAGAGGAAGGGGACAAAGTTTCATTTCTCTCAATTTTGACTCTCCAATAGTTAAAAGTTTGGAAGGATCAAAAACAGGTTTAATATGTTTCAAATATACTAACTAAATACTTTACTTATAACAAGGGTATAATGGTAAACTAATTTCATTTTTCTTCTCTTCTCATTTACAAATCAAACAATGGAATAGTTATTTCTCCTCCTCCCCTTTTCTCTTTAACCAAACTAAATAATATATGAGTGATATGTAGTTTGAGAATATCAATTTAATTTGTGGATATCTTTGGTTCCACTTTGTTTCGACTGATGCAATCCAAATTAATTATGTTTAGGAATAAAAAAACAAACAGAAATTAACCAACCTTTGGCGACAAACTCAAATTCGGTAGGTGTACTTTTCTTAGGGGTGTCTGTCTCTTCATTGTGCATCATTCTTCAATGAAAGCAAATTGTGTTTTAGGGAAAACCAATTAGGGATCAACTGGAACACTTTTCTGAGGACCTTCGAGGAGCTCGACGACAGATTCCCTATGAGTATTGTTTCAAATTTAAACATTTTCAATTTCAATCGGAACTCAGAAAGCCTAGACCTAGGTTCAACAACAGTAATCAGATAAACGTGATTGTATCCAACCTAATAGATATCTAATTTGGGGAACTAGGGTTATTGAAATTAAATTTGGCAATGGCAATGAGAATAGAAGAGAACTCATCAACAGATGACGGAGGAGGCGCTGGAGTGTGGCTGCGTCGCCAGAGGAGGCGTGGTGGTCGAAGGAGGGAGTTGTGTCCAGTAACGGAGTTCCACATGGTTTGTGTGTGCAGGGAAAATTCACCACCAGGTCGAGAGAGAGAGAGAGAGAGAGAGAGAGAGAGAGAGAGAGAGAGAGAGAGAGAGAGAGAGAGAGAGAGAGAGAGAGATGGAGAGAGAGAGAGAGAGAGAAAATTCACCAGGTCGAGAGAGAGAGAAAGGGAGATAAATGGCGACAGAGAGAGAAAACAGAGAGAGAGGGAGAGAGACCAAGGCAAATGAAACAGAGAACACCAGCGCAAAAGGGAGAGAGAACACCAGGGCGAGTGAGCTCTACTTTGATTGAGAGTGATATCACCTATTGGCTAAAAACTGTAAATACAATTAGATTTAGGGACAAAAAGATAATCATAATAAATCGAATATATCTTAAAAATATGTGGGGGGTAGATGCCAAAAAAAGTGGGGGTATCACATTTTTCTTTTGGGTTTTTTTTGTACCCTCACTTTTTTGGCATCTACCCCCACAAGAGTGTTTTGGACAAAAATACCCCTAACAAAGTTGACCATCAATTGTATATACCCCACACGTAGTATATACGACTTTCTAAAAATTAAATCGAATATATCTTAAAAATTTGTAAATACGATGGCTTTAAAAAATGGGAATCGTATATATATGACAAATGAGGTAATTACGATGACTCATTCATGCTTGCATCGTATATATGTCACAATTTGGTATATACGATGGCCAAAATAATGACCATCGTATATACCATTTGGGGATGTATATACGATCCCCTAATTTTACACATCGTATATACACCCCCCAAATGGTATATACGATGGAGTATATACGATTATGGGTGTATATACGATCCCTATATTATTATTTTTTGGAGCTGTGGGGATATTTTGGGGTTTTTAAATTTTGTTAAGGGTATTTTGGTCTTTTGTAGGGTACGTGGGAGTAGATAGGTATAAGGTGGAGGTACAAAAAAGACCCTTTTCTTTCAATAGAGACATCACCACATAGATCGAATTACCCGAGGCCCAAAACCGAATTTTATACCCGAGTAACTCTTGTAGAGTTACTGCACTTAATATCTCTTTGTAGACATTAAATTTTACCGATCCAACCGTTGAATAGTTTTATATTATCTTAATGATCATGCATACCAAAAATTATAGAATTTGGATATACGTAGTTATTGAATCTTATAGTTTATATTTTACTTGTATTTTGAAAAGTATAATATACATTGAATTGAACTTATTTGATCAAAGAACAAACATTTTTAAAAATTTATTAAAATTTGCATATTTGATCTACTCAATTAAAACTATTAATTTGACAATTGGATTGATGAAATTTAATATCTACAAAGAGATATTAGGTGGAGTAACTTTTACAAGAGTTACTCTTGTAGTGTGTGTATGTATATATATATATATATATAATACTATTTCATACGAATACTTATATACAAGAAACGTAGGAAAAAGGAACTATCTGAAAGCTTACCTTTTAAAAACCCAATTTTTAGATTTTAACGAATATAAAAATTTAAAATAAGAACAAGGCTGGCTAAAGTAATTACAGGATTCAAGTATTTTATGAAATAAGGACCTTTTGCATTTTGTCAATCTCTTTATGCCCAAATGGTTCCATTACTTTACTTCCACAGGTTCTGGGAGAGAAAAACCCCAAAGGTGTATGCATAACTAACCAAGACCAATAGAAAATATTTGCCAAACTTGCCTTCCCTTCTCCCTTCACGGCCTGCTCCGATTCAATTCCTTTTACGTTCACTTTGTGAAAGAAACACTTGATTCCTCTATTCTTTGTTATTATTTAAATAAAAGGATGAAATGAAATTGAAGAGAGAACCTCCACCCACCTTGACATAACCGACCGAAACAGTGGCGGAGCCAGACATATTTCTATGAGGGGGCCAAAAAGATATACTCAAAATTCAAAGTTACATTGTAATAATTCATTTTGGTCACCAATGAAGTTGTATAATTAATTATTGTAAGACTTTCTCTTAATTTAATTACATTTTAAAACCACGCATAAATATAAAGTTTTTTTTGTTACAAAAAATTTAGGAGAGTTGGACTTCATAGACTACTTAGGGTTAGCAGGCGACACTCATGATTCTTTGTATTAATAGATGTATCTCTATCGATATCCACCAAGGAGAGGTCATCACAATGGCAGCATGAATTGAACTCACGCACTAATATGAAGTTTTTTTTTAAGAATTATCTATAGGCAAAAAGTCATCCCATCTAAAAAATTAAATAACTAGTTCATTTTTGTTTATTTGAATTTTAAAATTTTGTTTCAAATATTCACTGTTGGTTACATCTTCTCCTTTTAAATGATACAATGACAAAAAGGATGAAATAATTATTGAAGAAAGCTTACTTCTTCTCGAATTGTTGTGAGGCTAAAGAGCAAATATTGAGAATATAAAATATGATAATCAAATGAGTACTCATATTATATATAATATTTAAATATAATGATCGAAAGTGCTTGATATTATATTTTTCATTGTGTTAGGAGTTTTTTAAGAAACGAATAGTATGCTATGATTGATTGCACAATGGTGTTCTAATTCCTAGTACTACTATAAGAGTTTTGAAAAGTTTTGGGGTAGCAACAACTACCCCATGGATAGCCTATGCTCCGCCACGTACCGAAAGTTTTATCCACGTCACTTTCTACCTTTCGATCTATATTCGTAACAAACAGCATTTTCCATTATATATATATATATATATATATATATATATATATATATATATATATATATATATATATATATATATATATATATATAAGTGAGTTAATGTAATAGTATAAAAAGTAAAAATAAACAACACTTGAGTGAGTTGTCAAAATTATAAAAGCTGATGTGTTTATGTTTTGCCAACTTATTTAGTATTAGTCAATTTTGAGAAATTGCAAATTTATCCTAATTTTGTGCCCTGTTTTTTACTCAGCACAATTGTTTCTCCTCCAACCCTATTTCCATCCATCTTTTGTTCTCTACTTCTCCTTTTCACCTTTGCAGAAATTTCGATCTCTCTTCTACCCTCCACCTCACGATCGCTCTCATCTCCCCTTCACCTCGCGATCACTCTCTTCACTCCTCCCTCTTTGTGATTGATCTCTCCTCTCCCGTCCCATTGAAGATCGCTGCTTCTTCCTCACGTCGCGGTTTCCACCAAAGGTACACTTTTACATTCACATTCACAGTTAATAGATGTTATGTCGTTTACTTCTCGCTGGTTCTTTGATTCGTTTAGTAGCAAGATTGAAACTTAGATTTTTATTAGAATCGTTTGATTAAATTCCTATCTGTAAATTAATGTTACTTACCCAAAAAATTAAATTCTCAAAGGGAATGCCTATTTAGAAGACAAATAAGAGAAGCACCACATTCTGGATGTTCAAAAAGTTATGGAGTTACTGAAAATTATTCATGGTTAGTTTTTTTAAAAGGAGTTATATGGTTGCACATTACCACTTCTTTGAAGCAACTTCAATTTGGGAGAATTAGAACGTAATTCATTCATTTACCTTTTTTTTTTTGTGACCAAGGACATTCATTTACTTTATAGATAGTCAAGTTGAAATTTCGAACCATGATTAGAACCACTATTGTATTTATTCAGGTATGGTTATGCAAAACTGATTTCCTGGGGCTTCAACTCCTTATTAACCTGCACTTATGTAAGCTGGTGTAAAACTAAATATCCAATTCAATACAAAAAAACTAAATATCCAATTGGAATTTTTTGTGCTAGCAACTCAGTGTTTGTAAATTTTATTTGCAAAATATTGCTACTAGATGTTGTTTTCCTTTTAAACTGATTATACTTATACAGGGGTTGATATTAAACATCATTCATTTCTATGTTACCAACTGTTAACTTAACATCATTATGTTACCAACACTTTTTCATTCCCTTATTTTAATAGGATGAGTTTGAGCTGAGATATTTGATGGGCATCATCTAAGTCAACCTGTATATCAGTAGTAGTGTTTTTGAAGTTAGTTTTTGGTTTTGCTAAGAGAGATTTGTATATTAGTCGACTTTAAACTAGCTGGATCTATTATGACTGTTTTGAATGAGAAACTCTTCACTTCACTTCTAGATGTGTAGCTAAGACCAAGTTGCAAGTTTCATTTTATGCTTTTTAGCGATCAATACCATTTGCATTTTAAGTGGAGATTGCTTGCACACCCTCTTTAACTATTTCATCTATTACTTACATAAAGTAGGCCAACTAACTTTACAGAGACAGAGTTATAGGAACCAATGATTAAAGATGATGATAGAGACTTGATTTATTGACTTTCAAACCACTAATGATTTATAGGAACAACTGATTAAAGATGATGCATCCTATTAATAACTCGTTTCAATACTAATACTTGTATCTAAGTGTTCAGCCTATTTCACGTAAACAAATTATTTGAAGCTTTTATTATTGAGTATTCTGATAGAAATTTAAACTAGAAAATCAGAGTATATATATATATATATATATGAACTGTATTTGTCAAAAAAATAATATATGATTGGTATATTGATCCATGGTTAGTTGTTGTTTATCTTAATCTAAAAAGTCTTGTTTCTAAGTCCATATTTTCATGCAGGGTTATTATTGTTTGCCAGCCTCAGTTGGAAGCATGATGTACTTTGAAGGAAAACCAATCCTTGAAGGGCTTGAAAAATGTTTTGTTAAATTTTAATAATGATTACATTTATAATTCAATTGTCATGGAACAAGGGCTTTCTCAATTGAGGGATAATTCAATTGTCATGGAACAAGGGCTTTCTCAATTGTGTTTATCTGAAAAACTATTGTATTGGACTGGCTAGAACTATTCAGAAGCATAGGACTGATTGCTGCTGCAAAAGCTGCTGCAGTAGCAGCATATATGAAGCTGTATCGGTTTTTGGTATAACCAAATTAAGGTTCAAATGAAATTGGCTTCTTATAAATCTGTTTTTGGTTATAATTATGTTGTCCAATACTCATTATCATATTGAAGTAATGAGAATGCTACAGACATGTTGCTTTTGGTATCATTGTTTAGGTAATTCTAATTTACATGTTACAGGTAAATTAAGCTTCTGTTACTTAGTAAAATGATATAGTAACTGAGATAGAGATATTGAGTCAATATAGTAAAATGAATTTTATTTGATGCAGGATAGGACCAAAATAATCTGATTATAATCAAAATTTATGTCGCTAAAAATGGACTGATTCTGGGAATTGGTCCATTGTTTCTCCATTAAAGATTTTATAGAGAACGTCACATATTGACAGTCACATTCAAAATGAAAATAACTTGCTGTCATTTGATGATCAAGTTTAGACTTGTAACATAGAAAATCAAAAGAGGTCCAATCAATGTTTGCCACATTCAAAAATCTAAATTAGGCAGAAGTTATCAAACAAATCTAGATGTTTAAAATGCTGAACAGTTGATTTTAATCTCATTTTAAGTTGTTTGTAAAATGTAAATTAATAATTAATTATAAACAAAATTAATGACTAAAAAGGTAATTTTATTTTCACATAGAATGTCAATTGAAGTTGTTTGTAAAAAATAATTTTAGCTTAACTTGATTTTAATTTCATATATTAACTTATTTTTATTTGTTTCAATGTAGACTATAGTTAAGTGGTTTTTTTAGATAAACAGACTATAGTTAAGTGGTACTTAAATCAAGTTGCATGCTTTAGGTTTCAAGTGAGAGATTTTTTATAATTTTTAGTGGAACAAAACTTATGTACAGTTCTAATAGTTTTGTTCTATTTATTATTTGTGGAAAAACAAAACAAAAAATGTCTCATCAGAGAGTTGAACACAGAGCAGAGATGAGAAAATCTCACCACTTAACTACTGTGTCACACTACTTGTTTGCTTAATTATGCACAAACATTATATATATTTAGAAGTTATGTTTTTTTTAAAAAAAAAAAATAGGAGTACCATAGTAATTTCACTTGAATTTTTTGGGCGGGTTGTGGTCCTGCCCAGCCCATACAAAGATCCGCTCCTGCATGATCTCCGTGTCACATAACAATACTAAATACAAAACCAAACCAATCTAACCATTGATTGGGACATCCAGTCAACACAAGTCTAACCACCACTAAGGTTGGATCCTCCGGTCAATATAAGTCTAACCACTGGTACCTAACTAGGTTGCCTATGATTGATAGATAGTCCACAATCAATAAAGATCTCACACAGATGAAGTGGGGAGGAGCTAGATGACTCAAAGGTAGCAGCCCTAACCAGAATGTGAGCATCGTCTTATTCAGGGTCATCCCAAACAAATTGGAGGTCCTATGCAAATTTTAAAAATTGGGCCCTTAATTATACTTTTATAGAATGAATCGCTAAAACTTTAAACTATTTTATTTAAAATTTTAAATAACATCTTAATACAGCTTTAAACTTCAAATTTGTGCAATGATTTATTTTTATGTGGAAAGAAGGTCTAATATATAAAACTATTTGCAATAAATTAAAAGAGATCTAGTAGTGCTGTGGTTTGTGGTGCTTCAAGGTCACTACGATGTCAAAAGTTCAACTCTATACTACATCATTTTTCTAAAATTTTAATTCAGCATTTTAAAACACTAGTACAAAATGCTAAAATGTGTCTACCCAAGGATCGAACACGGAAACATTGAGTCAAAATGGGAATGTATTACCGCCGAACTACGAGCAGATTTGGTTATGTACAGTCGAATGTCATTTAAATATATTCGGTACACCACTAAAATTTTTTGGTGGTCCTAAAAAGAGGACATTGGGCACAGGCCTAGGGCCGACCCTGATATTATTATGTCACAGAAGGAAAACTCTACCGAGGAGGGTTCTCCATGCCGCTCTTGAGGTGCTTGAAGGCAGAAGAGGTCGATTATGTCGTGCCTACTGGAAAATCGAGTCGTGCTCACTGAACTCACAATTTGCTATCAGAGTGCGCAAAAAGTAGGAACATGTTCCAAATGAAGAGAATTGGAGTCCTTATATAGTGGGTCTATCAATAGATCGTGGGTCGAAGCTAAAACGATGCGACCCTTCGCCCCCTACATTAAACATGTGCCTTGAAATAATCAACAGTCACATCTCACCATCATTACGCACCACCTCGAGGAGTGAAAACGTCACATCAACATCAAACCCAGGGGAAGATCTTCTCTAAGGCAGGAGGGCCACAGCCCGCAGGGCCGGCCTTGGGACTGTGCGGGCTGTGCGACCGCACAGGGCCCAAGCCCAATATCAATTTTGGGGGCCCCCAGTTTTATTTTTAGACTCAATATTATGTTATATTAAAGTAAATGAAAATTTAATTGAAAATGCTTCCGTAGCCGAGTGGTTGATGTTTGTTGTGTCTTCCAATGAGTACATGGTTCAACACTTGCCAGACCCACCTTTTTGTTTTTGCAAGAATACTAATTTGAATAAAAAAATTATTTAAGATGACGGAAATAAGGATCGAACCAGTGTCACGATACTTGTATTAGCATAAATTTACCACTAAACTACAACAACTGTTTTGAATACAATTCGTTAATATGATTTTAGGAGTATACCATGATGCTGTATAGACTTTTTAGAACAATTCTTTCTCTCCTGATTTTATTTGTTATTTCTAAAATTATTACTCCTTAGTCCTTACATGTTTTTAACTCCACTTAAGGTGGATATTCCTAAAATGTAATTCATTTTAAATAAAATTATTTCAAAATTTAAGGGACCTAAAATAATTATTATATATATATATATATATATATATATATATATATATATATATATATATATATATATATATATATTACATTTTATTTCAATATAAGAGAAAACTGTCAACATATTCTTTTTTTTAGGAAAGCATTTATTAATTTTTGGTATTCTCCATGGCCATTATATTATTTTATATTTTATAAAAATGTACTCTTTTTCTCATGAAGAGAAACTCAGTGCATTAATTTTTCATGAGTTTAATTTTAGCAAATTAAGTTTAACATGTATGAAATTTATAGGTCCTAAAAGTTTGGAATTTTTTTAATCGAGACCGAGTCGATGGTCATGCGGTTCAACTAACTATCCCAAGATCTGTCCATGTCCATTCATCGTTTCAAAATTACTATACCAAGTTTAAAGTTTTATTTAGATGTTATTTAAAATTTAAATAAAATAATTTGAAAATTTGGTGATTCATTCGATAAAAGTATATTAGGGGCCCAATTTTTAAAACTAGCACAGAGCCTCCAAATTGTTTGGGACGGCCCTCACAGCCCGCCCTACAAAAACATGTGAAATTACTACAATAAACTTACTTTTAAATATAAGAATCTAAATATATACGAACTTTGTGCTAACATGACAAACTAGAAAGTGTGGCCTAGCGGTTTGAACTTTTGAAGTAGTAGCTCCCGTGTTCTAATCTACGCCGAGTCTTTTTTGAATTTTTTTCTATTTTGTTTTTTATTTAAAATAAAAAGAAGCACTTATTTGTTTTTTTTACCAAACTTATTTGTTTGATTTTTGCCAAAAACTTTATCCGGGAAGTAGAATCCCTCGTATTTTACATCCCACTCCTAACCACTATGGCACCCATCTTTATTAATAAAAAATTCACAAATTCCTAATATATATATATATATATATATATAATTTAAATATTTTTTCACACATTAATAATTTTTTTACTCAATATATAAGTAATATGTAACAATATATATATATATATATGGTAATTTTTTTTATATTTTTTTGAGTATAAATATTATTGAGATGTTTAATATTATCACATCTCTTATATTGGAACTAGAAATTGTAAATATATGGTTGATAATTTTCGGAAAAATATCTCAACATTTTAAAATCATAATCAAATAAATTTAAAACTACATTTTGACAAACAACATCAATTGAGTGTCTATGTAAATCAAAATTATATTCTTAGTCATTTAAATGTTTAATTTTAATTTACATTTATCTATTTTAAGTGTATTTGTGTTTCTGAGTCTATTTTAACTCTTCCATGAGCAGCCCACCCCAACTTTTTGGTCAAGATCCGCCACTGATCAAACCTCAATCTCTTTATAAAATTGCTGCCTAAGAGAGCCATTTCTGGACATATAGTTTATGATATATGCTCTTTGCCCTTCATAAGGGGCTATCATAGCCACGCCTGCTAACCTACACAAATGTTAAATTTGCAGTCAAATTAACATTACCGTTTAACATAAGAAAATAAAAAGAGAGAAGTGCATATTTTGAGTCTTGCAATTTACCTGTGTGGAATGTAGTTTAGACAACTCCAGGTAGCATGTGATCCCATTGAGACCCCAATCACATAGAATTTTGACCTTATCTGTAACTTATCAGCAAGCTCTCCATATCCAGCTCTATCATATTGCAGAATATATACTCCCAGTTCTTCTATTAGTTTCTGTAGATTCAGTGTCAAATATTATCTCACTGCAACTTTTATGCCTTTCTTGTGAAAGGCTTGATTATTACAATTAGAATTTAAAATTGGGTAGTTTTGTCTGAGGGGAAGAATGTTAGAACTCAGAAGACAAAAAGGATAATAATATAATTTCATGACATAAATGAAACTCCTTATAAAGAAAATAGATCATGATTGAAAACAATATGTACATGACCTGTGTCTCTCTAGCCCAAAGACGAACAAGCCACCTAAGAGTCTTCTCTTAAAGATAGGTACCGACTCTTCACGTCATCAGACACTAACCAAAGAAGAAATATTAAATAAATCATGATGAGAAAAGTGAAATATGTCATATATGAAAACTTTTAACAAAACATGGAAATAATATATCAGTGACAAATGAGATTAATTAAACCCAAAAGGTAGAAACATGTCAAACAAATATACATAATCCATTTTATAAGTCAAGGATTAATGCATCTACAATAAGGAACTTGTCTTTGGTTTGGTCAATCAAGTTAGAAGGGTGGGAAAAGATTCCAAATACTGGGGATCAATCATGGACCAGTAGGTGAAGATTCCTAATACTGATGTAATATGAATTCAAACTAATGCCTTCACAGCAAGGAATTTGTATAAACAAGTTTAAATCCTAAAGCCGGAAATGGCCAGAAAAGAAGAAGAAAAAACGTAAGTTTGAAAGTAATAAGCACAGTAGTAAAGAAATAAAGCCTACATTTTGCTGATGAATTGGAACTACCCTCTCTACAAACACCACATTTATGCAGAGCCAGAGTGAGCAATAGCTAGGATTATCCACAGCAGCCACCCTTCTTTTTTCACCAGCATTTATGTCTTGGTTAGGAACAATTATCTTGGTTCCTTTCAGAAGCGCTCAACTACCACCGGGATCTCCTTCACCGTTGGCGGTAAGCATTTTCTTGTTGATAAGTCGATATATCTCTGCTAGAATAGGTTCTGAGCAAGAAGACACGATTTAGAATTCTGAAACAGAAATCAAGTGAACATTACCAAAATTTGGGGATTAGGGTTCTTGAAGCAATACAAGTGTTAAGAATGCGAGAAACGATCCAGGTCCAACCATAACCAGCGGTAGCCAAACCGTCGTCATTCGCGTCGTCTTCTAGGGATAGTAGCTCGGTTCTTGCGTGATCAACGAAACTAAGGGAAGGATCTTCCTCCACCTTTTCTTGATCTTCTTCGTGATGATCGTTGTCCACGGGGAACTTCCAAATCCCGGCGATGCTCCATTGTCGACTCACTGTGCTTCAGAGCAAGGAGGTTGCAATGCTCCAATTGAATTATGGGTTGATGGGAGAGAAGAGGGGGGGGGGGCTTCGGTGGAGGATAAACAATTGGTCAAATATTAAATTTTGGTAAAAAAACAGAAATTAGATACTAAAATTAAATTAGGGTCAATATGCAATTTGTTAAAACTAAAGTGAGTTGGCAAGTTTAAACACATGTACTCATAAAGTTTTGACATGTCAAAGTGTTTGACATGTCATCCAAGTAAGCACCATATATATATATATATATATATATATATATATATATAATATATATATATATATATATATATATATATATATATATATATATATATATATATATATATATATATATATATATATATATATACTGAAGGAATGTTTGATTTCTTCAATGAAAATGGTAGTGAAAATATGAGAAAACTTCAGTCGTATTCTCGAGTTCTATTAGGATGGAGCTTGTACTCCACCATTGTGTGAACATACTCATGGTCATCACCTCTGCTGCACTTTCTTCTAACTGCTACACTTTCACACAATAAAGGCTTGTATTTTGATGGGTGCGGCTTGGGAATCTCATCATCGTGGTAGATATAGTCGGAAGAGCTATGAGGATTCCTTTCAATCATAGGACACTTGTACGTTTTTATCAGGAAATCCTCATTTGCGTTTAGCTGGAGCTCTTGATTGTGATCGTTAGCTGTTGGAGCTTCTAACCGTTAGTTATGATTTCTGGATTAGCATCAAAGTATAGAATTATGACGGTTACTCATGTTAATTGGCACTTCATTTCTCGAATTTCATTGGAGCTTCCCCTCTATGTTCTATTGGAGCACTCTTGATTGTGACCGTATTGAGGCTATGAAGAGATCGATAGAGTTCGGAAAATGAGTTTCCATTGAAAAGTTCACATTTAGATTTATTTCTTGTGATGTTTTTGATGATCCTAAAGGTCAAACTTGGTTGCTTGAACTTATAGGTAGAAGTTGATGGCCAAAGCCCATGAATGGTGAATCTTACCAGCGGCTGAGATGAACACAACTACGTGGAGGCTCACAATAAGTGGTCGGCCATTGTAAAACATATATGTACAAATCAAAAGTAAGGGGCTGTAAATGCCCCATTTTAGTAAACAAAATTATAATTATAATTGTTCCTCTCATTTTCGTGTCGAGGGAAAGAGTATTTGATTCCATATTTATAAACAAAATGTTCCTGCTACAATGCTTAAAAATCATGGAGAATAGCCCTCACGCGAGTAGGTAGATCCCAACAAACTTACATTCATACCAAACTCGTTGCATGAGTAAGTAGACCCCAACAAACCTACATTCATAAAAAAAACTCGTTACATGAGTACGTGTAGACTCCAACAAGCATACATTCATAAAACTAATCTCACTTCCCAAAAACTACAACCAACCAGTTGTTGTGTGTGTTTTTATTGCTTCTATTCATAGGTATTTATAGGTACATTTTAGTTGTGTATGTGTGGGTGCCAATGTAGAGGAGCAAAACTCTTGGAGACAAGGCAAATTTGGGGAAAAAAAAACAAAAGAACAAAAAGAAGGGACACTTATTTCTCCAAACACATGTTGCATATGTTGTGTTGTTGTATAGCATCAAGGTGTCATGTGCCCCTACATTCTGTTATTCTATTTTTATTATACTTTATCATTTTTATACTTTTTTTTGTTTTGTCTCCATATGTAACCAATTTGTACACCAAGAAGAAGGGGACTTATTTTTCCAAATACATATGTTGCATCTGTTGTGTTGTTGTGCAGCAGCGGTGTGCCATGTGCCCTTCTGCATTTTGTCACTGCATTTTTTTTTATATTTTATCATTTTTATACTTTTTCTCTTCTTTTTTTGTCTTCATATGTAAACGATTTGTATTTGTATAACAAGAAGAAGGACCTTTGGCTTATTTCTCCAAATACATATGTAATCGATTGGCTTATTTGTATAACACTAGCCTTAATACCCGTGCGCCGCACGGGTAGCCTATCTTTCGTTATATAAAATCATTTGAGTTTAAAGTAAATAAGTATGCAATTGATTTAAGGTATCTGAGTGGACATTATGCAAACTCACATTCAGATTATTATAACAAAGGTAATAGATAGACGAAATATAGTAATTAATATCACCTATACAACACAACCTAATTATGCATCTAGTAGGAACGACACAGTTAATTAGCAAAAGAGTATGTCCTTCATTAGCTTTGTCTTTTGAAACTCTTTGGTTTAATTAGTTGGTTCCCTTTTAACAACAGCAAACTTGGACTTCTTAGTGCGTGTAACAGAGGTCGTAGCTGCGTCCGAATCAGTACTTAATTCATCAGGAATGTACACACGTTTCTTAGATGCCCTTTTCGATGATGTCCCAGGTGGAAGTTTGGATGGAAGCTTAGAGGCATCACTCCTACTGTTGCTGCAGGTATTAGCGTCATTAACTGTTGCTACCTTTGAACATTGTGGTCCAGTATTTTTCGTCCCCATAACAGACGTGCCACATGCTATTTCTATTCCTGCTGCTGCTTCGTTCCCAACTGATGTAGACGGATCACCCACATCTGATTCCTAAAGTAAATTCAACATCACATGCTAGTGTTACATATGTGTAGTTATCCAAAAACAATTACGTATAATCAACAATTACACTTTTACCTCTGCTTCTGAGATATCTTCATTTATAAGGCCATGAGCAAATGCAATTGCTTTCTTATCAGGGCCACACTAAGGAAGCGAATAATTTGTAAGCACATAAGTTGATAACCAGTTCAGCAAACCATATATAGAGATATTCGTTACAAATTAAATAATAGTAAGAGATCACATGAAAGTATGTCAGCAAAACTTAAAAGCTGGTTAAATATATAAAACAAGCAACAAAACACTTAAAACACTGACCGGTTCAGGATACGTTGCAACATATGCAGCAATTATATCTGGGTCAGAAGTAATACGCCGAACAGAAAATTGTTGCCAGTTATGGGTTATGTTCCCATCAAGTATCTCAACCTTGAACAACATTTCTTTTTCAAAGAACAGAGAAAATTCATTGGGAAAATCAGCATCAGGTGCAGTTTCTTCAAGTAGCTCAACTGCGGATCGGCTCAGGAAGTTAGTAACAACTTTGTTGAGCATGACAAAAGTTGCGCATCCTGTTGAATCCATAACCTTGGCCTCAATTTTAAACCTAGAAAAAAAGTAACTGCAAACATTTAGTATGTACATTGTGATGATTTCTTCAAGATGAACATAACTTAAAGGCTGACCGGGGAACTCCACTAACAATACGAGAGCATTTTGGATTTTTGCAGTAAAATCGATTCCCAACCCTCTCAACTTTTTTGAGACACCTGTTACAAGAGTCATAGACCCACCCATGTTGGGGTTCTATTTCTATTATCCTGCAAATTACAACAGCTGCTCCAACCTTGAAGTCACAAATAAAACACCAAAAGTCAACAAAACTCCTAAGTTAGTCCACAATAAAATTAACTTCCAAGATAGTTGACACCACATACATCACATGAATCAATGAGATCAGCTATAGTAAAACGGGGGCACTGAACTAATTCTTCAATCAATGAAGGCTGGGGGGCTGTAGGAATTTGGCGTATGTTCTGCGTTAGGCGCGCCCACCTGGGTCATTCAACCTGTTAATAATGAAACAAAACATTTTATTATTTTCATTATAATAACTATTGTACTTGGAATTTTTGATTAAGATCTTATCATCTCATTACCTCAATTTGTACTCATTTATTTCAGGCATATCAGTGTTGAAGAAAACTTTAGTTCCTTGAAAAGCATTGGATATACCGATTACACCTGTAAATATAATTTGTCGAATCATCCACTGAATAATACACATTCCATCATGAATTATTTTGTTAAGAAAATATTTTAAACTACGATACCTTTGAAACTTTTGGCCTTGCATAATTGGATTAACACAACTGGTGGAGCTGGAGAATCATATTGCACAAGATTTTGATTAAGACTCTCAGCATAGGGGCCCCAGAATGTGCATGACAAATGATTTCCACTAATATGACTTAACCTTGGGAGTTATACACTGGACAATATTTGAAGGATTGCTTGTTGAATATTGTTGCACTTGATTGACGTCTCTGCTATAGGTTGATTGTTACTGTGATGTATACGAGATTAAGTTTGACTTGTGTTTAATTGTTTCGAAGTTAGTATGCTAAAATGAAATGCGGTGTAAGGCTATATTTTCATTAACTCAAATAAGATTGCATAATTTGAAGTTTTGACATTTTCAGTGTTTCAATTTGGCTTGTTTCGTGAGCATGATGTGATTTGTCAAAAATTAAATGATTAGCTTTCCTTACCTTCTGAGTTTATGTTGGAAATTAAATTTTGAGCTAATAAGTAGTTGTTTATGTGGTTGCATGCTCGAGTGATAGTAAGGTTAGGATTCGCATATGGTTTCCTTTTTGACAAAAGTGTGAGTTCTATGGTTTTCGAAAAAACGGTACTTGAGAATTTTATGCTATTGGAAAATGAATGTGATGTCAAATTAGTGTTGAATCCTGTTCCCAAAATGTTTTAGGGTTTTTATTTCAAAATGTGACATAACTTTGGCTTTTGGACCGATTAGGTGTGGTTTGATGTTGTTTGAAAATTTTGGAGTTTTACACTAATTGCATGGTTAGATGAGTAAGAATCTTTATGTTATGTGAAGGTGAGTCCAATAATGATTGTCAAGGTTTTAGAAACAAATGTATACGATTTTAAGTACTTTCTGACTGTGAACTACAATTGTATAATTGTGTTCGTTTTTATGACTTAACTTTGGCATTGTTGTTGCTATCACTATTATTATTTGTCACTTCTGTAAAATTGTTGTTCGCGTATTTGAACTTCAACAAAATTTCTGGACCCTAAAACACCTTAAACTACAATGTCAGCATCGCACTTTACGTATTTTATCACAAACTTGTTATCATTTTTTACCACACTAATTATTTACGATGAAACTTCTGGTATTTGAAGAATTGTATTTTTTTTCCTGAATCCTTAAATACCCCTAAACACATCACTTAACATTTCACTTTACGTATTTTGTTACAAAATAATTTTTTTCCCATCAACTACACCAAAGTACATTGTTTAGCATCACACATTACGTATTTTGTCATGAAATTAAATCGTTTTTCACCGAAAATTTGCGTATTTAAACGTCAAAAATTTTGAAGACCGTAAAGTACCTCTTAAAATATAAAAAAAAAAACCTTGGATGTGGTAAAAACTCTATTGGGGGAGAACTACACAGACCAACAAAACCGGATACTCGTGGTCAGCCAGACTCCCTAACGTAAATTAATCGTTAACAAAGTCGATGAAAACTACGTACCAATGACATAGGAAAAAAAAAGTGATAGAAGAAAAAATAAATAATAAACAAACGGAAATAAAATCTATTTTAAAACTCATGGCCAAACGTGTGGGCCACTGGATCGTTCTAATATAATACATATAAGGAAAAACCTATTTTTTCTTGTAAAACTAATTTAGCTTACATGGTGACACGTGACACATCCGAAAGTAGCTCAATTGGTAGTGGGAATGCATTGAACTTGTACTTGAGTCCCAGGGTACAAGGTTCAATTCCGACGGAAAGCAAAAACTCTACTTGGGGGTAGAGAAAGTCGTGATGTCTGATCTTTGGTGACCTACTAAGATAGAAAAGGACCAAGGCTGTTACATAAAGTAACCCTAAACACACCGCTTAACATTTGACTTTACGCATTTTGTTACAAAATAATCTTTTCCCCCCTCAACTACACCAGAGCACATTGTTTAGCATCACACATTACATATTTTGTCATTAAACTAAACCGTTTTTCACTGAAAATTTGCATATTTAAATAATTAAAAAATTTCGGGACTGTAAAGTACCCAATAAAATATAAAAAAGAAAAAAAAGAATCTTAGATGTAGTAAAAACACTAATGAGGAGAACCACATGCA
This sequence comes from Oxytropis ochrocephala, assembly GCA_020916435.1. Classification (NCBI taxonomy): domain Eukaryota; kingdom Viridiplantae; phylum Streptophyta; class Magnoliopsida; order Fabales; family Fabaceae; genus Oxytropis; species Oxytropis ochrocephala. Next base: position 37,359,679 of record CM037093.1, on the reverse strand, counting down.
TCGGTAATGACAAAGTCGAATACTCGCACTAAATTTAGACTCTCAAAGATACATTAGTCATTGACAAAGTTGATGAAAACTTTGTACAAATTACATAGGAAAAAAAAAAAAAAAAAAGCTTATCTGCCTCCCACTCCTCTCATATGCCTTAAGATCACTTTTCTCAACTAAATGCCCTATCACATCTAAGAGATAAACAACTCTTACTCAAAGATTTGGTGACAAACAACAACATATTAAACAGTCCAAATAAAAAACTTGAAACCAAACTTACCAATTAGACCCCCTTCGTCAGGTAGATCCTTAATTTTCCAAAATCCTTAAAGTCGAAATAATTCATTGGAATATCAGACTCACTCAGTGGAGTACATGAAGTTGTCGTAATGAACTTGAGTTTAAATTTATGGGGGGTAGTCGCGAATTTTTGGTCATTAACACCAACCATCAGCTTCTCAATATGGTAGGCACGACCCTCTTGTAGAATGGGGTGAAACCTAAGGAGCAAGCTTTTTTTCACATGTGCATGTATTCGCGAACGCTGCCCAATAGAACAATAAATTCTACATAGATAAATATAAAGGCCATATATAAAAACAAAGATGGGTATATTATGAAACTAACATCGCTGCAGACAAACTTACACACCTGACTATCCATTAAAATCATCTCAACCGAGTTAGCAATCTGATTGTTCTTGTAATCTGGAATCACCCACAGATGTATTACTCGGACATCAACTGCCCAGTTAACTCTACCAGGGGTTATATCAGCAATGTTATCCATGGGATGTTGCTAATATGATCGCCGCATGAAGCGTACATAGGAATTAAGTTGAGGGTGCAAGTCCTGAGGAAATATAACCTATTTATAGCAGCTATTACCCACAATCCAATCTGTTGATTTATTTTTCCAAAATTATTATGTGCTGGGTAGCAAAAATTCTACACATAGACACGTTGATGTTAACTAAATTTTCCAAAGGAATATGGACACATGGAATGTCCTTGGCAAACCACGTATTTCAAGACATTTATGTTACATTTGGAATTCGCTTGAAAATTGTAAAACCTAAACCAACCCATAAAAATATTCCTAACATCATTGATGTAGAAAATTTAATAAATCATAGACCAACACCCATCTGTGCGACACATATAGGCAAGGAACAATGATCACAACAAATACTTTATTGATTTTGGTAAACGTGGCAAAAATGTAGACACAGTAATTATTTGTATAACTCATTCACAACAGTAAGTAAACAATATAAAATGTTTTATTTATAACCCAGGGAAAAAGAAATTATCCATGGGAATACTCCCTCTGGACTTAATTATAAGCAAACATACTTACTTTGACACATATTAAAGATAGTGCTTTTATGCATTGTCTTTTCTTTAATTCATAGAAAAATCAAATATATTTACTAAACTATCCTTAATTAATGGTTATTTTTTCATAGAATTAATAAATTAAATTAAGGGTAGGTGTGGAAAAATAGCATTAAATAAGAGTATGTAATGGTGTCAAAAAAAATTAAATGTTTCTATATGCAAGTATTATTCATCAATATTACATATATTCAAATTGCCAAACATTTGTGTGTCTAATTTATCGACTCTTTATATAATTTATCTACATTTTGAATTCAGCAAACGATCCATGGAAATATGTCAGGGTTAAATTCCTCTTAAAATTATCAATAAGAGGGAAAATATTATCACGAAGGAGAATTACAACGTATATGTTTAATTATTTGACCTCACCAACTACATCATTTTTTAAGAGAAAAATCAACTTCCACCAACACAAGTATTTATTAACCAACGTAATACATGCATTTTTTTTTAGTAATTCAAAACAATCCACAGATACATACAATATTAATAATTATGTAAATCTACCCAAGAGCACTTGGATGAGATGGTAAGGGTCTCTTTCAGCTTAACAAAGGTCTTGGGATCGAATCCAACCTTTTGCGCGCAGAGGATATCCGGTTTATACTAAAAAAAAATAAGTATATAAATCTATACGCATTCTCTTAAGCCTTTTTTTTTTATTTGGCTTTTTTCCAAGACCCAAAAATAAACCAGATTAAGACTTTTTTGATACACATATAGTTTGTATGGAGTGTATGGAATCTGGGTCGTTTGAATGTATTGGACAGTCTAAGGAAATTTAACGCTTTGCAGAGAGAGGTTCATACTCTGGGAAGTAAAATAATGAAAAGCACAAATATTTATAAATTATCTACGGATCCAAAATTCAAAAACAAAATTAATACCATGGTTAACAAAATACAATCTTTCAGTTAACAACTTTGACAGTTACAAGTCCAAGTGACCCAACAGTAGCTAATAGGAATATCAACCTTCTATGTAAAACCTGCTATGTAAAACCTTCAACTTAGATAGTTATAAGTCCAAATGGCACAACAGTAACTGGCAAAACCAAAATATTCCATCCTTTAACATTACAAAATACAGAATATGCATTAGTGTCCCCCAAAGAAAATCACGTTTGTTGTAGCAACAGGAATATCGAGCTTGTATGCAAAACCTTCAACAAAGTCATTTGCAGCTGCAAAAGGACACCAACCACGAAGAAGCACTTCACTCTCAGAATTATGGAGCGGAAATATCAACCCACAGGGCCATGCTTTCCCATTAGCGTCAACTAATATGACTTCACAATCACCGTGAGGGAAAACAACTTCACAAAAGCTCATTAGAAGATGCTACAAAACCAGGATCAATACAATGGGTAAAAATACACTCTTAAAATTACTAACACATTTTTACCTAAAATAATGATTAAATGACAATTACCAAATAAGGAGTGCTAAAATCACAAGTCTGAAGAGTAGCATAGAAACTCATGACAACAGTTGGCTTCCGTCCAACATAGAGGGAAGGATCAACAATAGTGGGCATGGGGTCTACTGAGGAAACCATTCGAGGTTCTTGATGCAGAAGAATAATCCTAGGAGGAGCGGAACAAAATGGAGGGCTGTTCAGTCTGTCACGGGGTTCTATATAAAAACGACCGGCAGCTACATAGATAAGCTTGATCCAACCACCTTCATTAAGTCCCAAACATCTTCCAACTTGACGCCATCCTTGGGAAAGAAACACCTCGCAACCACGTTTGATCACCGCGACCTCGAACTCGTTTCCGCGCTGGTCAAAGAGCATCACAGACTCAACCAGCTGCTGCCTGTATTGTATAGAGAACAAAGATGGCAACCTAACCTCCAACTGCATAAACAACCAAAATGCATTTAAAATGATGATCAACTTAACCTTCAATCGTATAAACAACCAAAATGTATTTAAAATAATGATTAAAATAAGGGGAATGACAAAAACTGAATCACAAGCAGCGCAGCTTACAGCATCTGGAACTGATTCAACTTCGTAGTGCTCGAATTTTATGCCTAGGACAAAATGGAAAGAACGAACACTTCTTTTGGGAGGTGAGGCACTCATGGCTGAGAAGGTTAATGGTGCAGGCTGAAAATAAATGTGATGATATATAGTAAAACACATGCTGAGGCCATCTGTTGATATTTGCCTTTGCATAAAAACCATCCTCATCCAAGGGCTGTAATTGTTTAACGAACATTAATGTGTGTGTTTGAGAAAATATTCTTACCTCATTTACTCTGCATAGTTATGGGAAATAATAACTAAAACAAATGGTAAGGCCATCCATCCATAGTTGCCTTTGCATAACAACAATCATCATCTAACGGCTGAGGTACGATTAAAGCTTTTTCTATCGGTTATAAATAATAGACCTCCCTTTGTTCATTCAATGACGTGTCAAGAAGCTAAACAACCTCAATATTAAAACATAATTTTTGGAGGTGCCGTGTGGAAAATATAACTGAAAGAAAAAATCCAATCTCCCGCCATAGTGACAAGCAGATTAGGATATAGTAGATGTAATTATTTATTTTTTAACAAATATTAACATGTAATTATTAAAATCTGTTATTCGTACCAAATTAGTATGGGTCTCTATGGGTTGTTTAGGATTTGATCCAATTAAAAAAAATTATCACTTTTCCCACATCTCTCCCTACTCACCACACACCCCCGAACCTCAATTATTCCAAAATTATCCTCACGTGCAACACGCGTGGAAACCTCTCTACGCAGTGCTTTTGACGGGTTCGGCTCACACCCACCGAACCCATTCGGCAAATAATAATCGAACTCAATTTTTGTCTTTCTCCTTATCAACACTCAAATTTTGGTTGTGTAAAGCAAAATGACAGAAGCCACAATACAGCTCTCACAGTAATTGTTTATGCCGAATATACAGCTCTCACAGAGCTTACATTTATTTCCAGCTAAGTAAATTTGTTTATGTTGCTTTATTTACGACTTCGACATGTGAATCCAAGCACCACAACCGCTAAAGGAATATCTGGAAACGCGTTTAGAAAACCTTCGTATCGGAATCTACAAAGAAACCATCCAATTGATCACGACGCACAACCAAGATTTTATCCATATGATTTTGGACTTCTCGACAAATCTAATCTATTTACTTATTCTAAGTGGTTAGTCTATTCTGGGTAATCAACAACTCATAATTCTTAACTCTTGGGTTCAAAAATTTATATATAACTTAAGTGACACAATAAAAGCTTTTTCTATTCTTTTATTAACAGATTTATGTATAGGATTCCATTCTACTCATGGTTGGGAACTAATGATTGGTTCTGTCAATAAAGATTTTGGATTTACTCAAAATGATCAAATTATATCTGGTCTTGTTTCCACTTTTCCAGTCATTTTAGATACAATTTTTAAATACTGGATTCTAGATTCTAGAAAATTTCTTGTAGTGATTTATCATTCAATAAAGATTTTGGATTTACTCAAAATGATCAAATTATATCATGATTCTGCTGTTTACTGAAATAAATTTTCTAGAATCTAGGTAGGTTACTGGCATAGTTCCACAACGCATTCCAAATTTTACTTATTCTTTTTTTCTTTCTACTCGTATTCTTCCTAGATTCTAGAAAATTTATTTCAGTAAACAGTAGAATCATGATAGGGAACTATGCCAGTAACCTACCTAATCTTATTGTAGAAATTTTCAGGATCAATGATTGGACCATGCAAACTAGAAATGTTTTTTCTTGGATTAGGGAAGAAATTACTCAATACCAACCCAACCAAGGCTGCAAAATGAGGACAGCTACTGCTCTTCTTTCAGTTCCAAATATGGCAGTTCCAATCCTAACAAACAGTTGTGCCTCCCATCTCAATCTACAAAATTAAAGCGGATGACCTCACGGCTATGATAAAGAATATCGAAGCTAATTATAAGACCCAGAAAGGTTGGGTGGTTATGACGCTATACTCAAAACGAAAGAGGCATGTGTGAAGAAGCTTGAAGGGAGGAAAAGTGTGTTCGATGAGGGGGTGTTCGGTTGGGGCCCCCGAATTTGTTCGGTTGGTGCCAATGTTCGGTTTGGAGTGTTCAGTTGGGTCTGGCCGAACCTGTTCGGCAGGGCCGGCCCTTGTGTTGTTTACCCTGTGCTGCCTCAGCCCAATACCACATTTTTGGGGCCCAAAAAAAATAAAAAAAGAAGTATATACTTTCTTTGCAGATCCCTTTGATTATTATATATAGCAAAACAATATATACACTTCCGTGTTCTTTAAATGTGGCTTGCTTTTCTTCTTTTTTTTTTGGTCCCATTTTATAATTCTAGAAAGAAAGAATTAATAATAATAATAATAATAATTGTTTTTCCATAACAAAAGATAATTATTTTTAAATGTTGCTATTAGAATTGTTTTGATAGTTGGCCTATTTTTTGTTTTTGGTTAATAGGCTTATTATTTTCCAATTGTGCTTGTTCGTGTCATTTATATATTACTAATTCATACCAAATGTTTGATAATTTGTTTAAAATTCATTACAATTTTCAAAAATTAAAATAATTGAATAATTTTTTGAGTAAATTTTCAAATTGTTCCTCACAAGTTTGACCCTCTCAGGGCCCAAAATATAAGGTTTCAACAGGGTCTCCAAATTGTTTGGGACTCCAAATTGTTTGGGACGATCCCTACTGTTCGTTTGTCTGCGTCCGAACCATCATAAGTTTTAGAAGAAAAAACGCATTGTTGATTCATTAATGTCTTCTATTGTTTGGAAAAAATAATGTCTTTTAAACTTTTTTTTGGTCAAGGTCTTTTAAACTTTTAAGTCTCTGCATGTCCCCCATGCGCTCGCCCGCGAGTGGGCCGCTACATTGACCAGATTTGATCTCACAATTCAAGCAAAGTGACGGGGTGTGTGAGTAAGCAAACATGAATGTCACGTCAATTAATGAGATAATGCATCGGAATTTTTGTTGACTAATTTTGATTGTGTTAAATGTCTGACAAATTGAGAAAATTGAGGGACTAAATCTTTTTAAAAAAGTGAGGGGCTAAATTTTGTGGATAGGCAACTATAGGGGGACCAAAAGCACTATTAATCCTATATTTATCTAATATTTTGATTAGCATATGTGAATCAAATCAAATAATTTGTTATTTTGTTGGTTTTCTTAATAAAATTTGTTTACCCTTAAATAAGTGCCAAAACAAAATTTCCTAGACTCCTTCCACACCCAGTAGCAGTAGACAGTAGTGTTTGATTTTCACAATCACCATAAAAAAAATCGATTTGCTTTTGTTGGAGAGGAAATCAAGTGCATGATAAGTTTGAGGTATTATGTCCTATATGCGTCTGATTAAAGTAGTCTGGCGGAACAGTGAGAGTGACAGATGTTTCAAGGTGCAGATTGTAGCTATTCTAAAACTGTGACCAAAGTCAAAATATTAAAATTGTAGGGGTCGAAATTGGAATGTGATAAAAACTGGAAGACTGTCTATAGTGCGTTGTGGTCCCACTTGTGCATATGATCGATCTGCAAGCAACTTTGGAAATGAGTTGCAAACATTCTAACTCGGGTCATCTGACCAGAAATTCAATGCCTAACTTGTATGCATATATTCGTATAACGTAGCCCCCTAAATAAATCTCTACCTTCCGGTTAAGGCCTTCTATAATTATATACCAAAAAAACAAAACTCTACCAAAAAAGGTAACAGGCTATTTTAATATTATGTATGTAATGTGTTGCTCGGCAATAGTAGTGAACAAAGGAATAGCAAAATAGTCAGGTTCGTACAATTAGCTTGAGAAACTTCAAAATGCTTACAGCTGGAAACTTCACTAACACTCAATTAACGGCGGAGTATAGATGTTCGATCACACGGGTAAAACTATCTATGTTGTCAAAAGTCAACCTCTTCAAGTGCAGGCATGTTAGCAGAAAGATTTTGACTGGTCAAGCTCTACTAGAAGTATCTTATGCCAAATCTAATCTAGGGTAACCGATGAATAATTCAAAGCGCCTTGATGGGGATCCGGCACTTGGATATGTTGCAAAACAGGAGACATCTTAATGCCAATTATCTGCATCTGCGGGTTTGAGTGGCCCTTCAGAAAAACATCTGTTACCTGAAACAATTCGAACATTTCGTTAATTCTTCATAAGTCTTCGTTAATCATACTAACTACATTACTCTCTTGGTCTCAGTAACTACCACACACCCCTCTAAGAAAGTTATTTAACATTCTTAAAGTAATGAAAGGGATTATTGCAATACCTAAATTGCCATTAAAGATATTTATGACAAAAAACAATCTCAATCAACTTCGAGTATACGTTTGGAAAAACAATATTTAATAGAGTAAAAGCAGTTAAAACTGACTTGTATTTTAAACCATCAATTCTGAATTTTATGTTGCTTATATGCGAGACCGGAGTATATTTAAACGACCACGCATAAATAGGAGTGATCTACAATACATTTATCTACGGGGCCCCAACAAATTTGTCACAAATGTTATTTAGGCGATATTTAACGCTGCAATACCTGAGTGCATCCAAAAAGTTTAAGCAACCTCAGCGACATGCAACCATCCACTATCAAACCCAATGCATTGTCGGTCAAATTTCGGCACCAAGATAGATCTAGGGTTTGCAAGTTTTTCCCGTGGCTTGCAAGTGACAAGGTTGTGTGGTAGCCAACCTGGATATAATCAAATGTTATGTGACACTCAGAAAGAGAAACAATATAAAGACGTCACTAAACAATTACCAAAGGGCAGAAGTACTTAACAGCCTCAACTAGCAAAAGCTGTTTTGAAAGTTTCCTCCACCAGGGGGGCAGAACTTTGTGCAATTTGATTTCACAAAAGAGCCATACAAATAATATATCATAGCTTCTTGATTAATGGCATGCATTAATAGACAAGAAAAATGCAAAAGGAACTTTAGGGTGTTCTGACGGAAACATATATTTTGGAGGCTAGCGTTGAAATAGAGAAGGTAATTCTTTCTACAAGCACAGAGCAGCTCTTTCAGCATGCAAAAAAGGTTCAAGTACCCTTGTGATTAATTTGTCTTGGTATAGCATATTCAATCATAACCCTAGCTAGGCAAAGGACAGATAATAAAGGGGGCAGCTAAACAGTTTACCTTCTTAACATTATTAAGGGACAGTTCTTTCAAGGACTCTCCAGTAGTTTCCACAAATGCAGCAACAGCCTCATCACTGCAACGTCGAAAAAGTTAGGTTAGTCTATACATCAATTGGAATTTGGGAGATATCAAGATTAGATGCAGTAAGTAAAATTCAAGGACACGTCAAAGATAACATAATGAAAACATCGAAGAGATGATGTTCTCAAATGATCCTGAGCACAGAAGTAAGACTCGAAGTAGGGGGTCAATCCATAGGAGGGAACGAATCCTCTCATCATAAGAAAGTTTCACAAGACAAGACATCGTATCGAGATAGACAAAGACCCTCTAAACATGGCCCAATAAGAAAAATATGTCAGATCCTTTTTCAGGTCTTTGTGTCTATCTCCATCAACGAAAAAAGCAAATAAAGAGAGCCGCTTATCACTTGAATCCATATGGATAAAGTATCAACATTGTGACTTACTGCAAGATAAAATAACACTCAAACAACACATGGGAACAAAGATAACAGCCTATTATATGCAGACTGATCACAGACAAACATGAAAGTGCATAATAAAAAGTAAGGGTAACAATAAACAAAACAAAAAAGTGACTGGCATAAGCAAAACGTTAAACACAGGCAAATACAGAGAGCAGTAAAAAAAAGCACCTGAATGGATTACGGCAAAGTTTTAGAGTATTAAGTGCACGGCAACCGTTTGTAAGATATCCTATTGACAAATCTGTTAATTTGCACATGCCCATAAGATCAAGCACACATAATCCAGGACAGTGTTCACCAATGACTTTGATTGATGCATCAGTTAAGTTTCTGCACATTAGAAATATAAATCAATAAGTTTAAATGACAAATATCTTTAGGAAAAAAAAAAGAAAGCAAATATGGAATCAACAATTTGGGAAAGAACAAAACTTAGGTCCAGTACCTGAGGTATTTTCATCTTGTTCCACTCACAAAATAACAGTTTTTTTAATAAAAGATGTAATGAGACAGTTTCATAGCACATCAGCAGTTTGACAGTTTTTGGTGTATTTTTAGTAGGAACAGGACAAATTGGACTTAAAGATCTGCGTAAAAGTTTTGTCCTTTGGGGAAAATATTAATTTTGAAAGGATTAAAGAAATTCACAAATAACCACTAATAATGTTCAAAGAATGATCAACAAGAAATACCAGCTTATGTTACATTCCTCTCTGATTGTGTATATATCTAATTGGCCAAACTTTCTTAAATGAAATTCTCCATGAAGATACTTTTATTAATGTATAATAACATCTTTAGGAGATTTGAGAAGTGAAAAAGACTGCTAAAATGATACTTACATACAGTCCTTCAGAACCAGCTCTTTGATGTTGTGACCACGTGCAACAATGTAATCCTTGACAAATTTATCACAAACAGTTTGAACACCAGCCACTGACAGCAATTCTAAATGTTCAAACTCCATTAATGCTGGCACAATTAGTGAAGCATCAATGCCTAGGCAATTATCAATATACAACTCTTTCAGGAGAGGTTTTAATGATTCAGCTAAAATATAAACACTAGCAGATGTGAGAAGGGAGCACTGGCTGAGATTTATTGATCTAAGTGTTGGAGCAGAAGAAACCAGAGCACGCAGCCCCCCATCTGAGAGCCGGCATGCCCCACTGAGCGATAGAGTAGTTAACCTGGGTAACTGCTTTGGTGACCGTCCTAACGTAGCAACTATCACATAATCTGGCAAACAGCGCCCACATTGGTCAAGTTGCAGGACCTATTTCACAAGTAATTACATATTCAGAAAGTAAACAAGAAATACAAAATATAATAGATAGCATATACAATTAATATTGAGCAAAGAAAAGGAAGAAAAATCTAAAGAAAAAAAGATACAGATCAATGAGACAAACACTCGCTCTTTTAAACACTCACTCTACCGCTCTCTTTTAAACACACTCATTTTTATTGGGCCACATCACCTCTTTTTTTAAGTTCTTTACTTGGTAACCGGCTATCCCAATCACTCACTTAAAACACTATTTTTGATTTTTTTCTATTATCAACGTTTCAGGTTCCCTCTTTCCTTGCTACTTCCTTTCTTATGGCAGCAGCTATGGCGATGGGTGTTAGTGGTGGAGAAGCTCCATTTTCCTTTCTTACGGCGGCAGAAACGACGATGGGTGGTGGTGGTGGTGACAGCTACGGTGATGGGGGGTGTTGTCAAGGCTCCACCTTCCTCTCTTATGGCGGCAGCGATGGCGATGGGTGGTGGTGACGGCGGTGAAGCTCCATCTTCCTTTCTTATGGCGGCAGAGGATGATAGTTCATGTTAGTTTGTTGAGAAAGGGCGGAGCTATTATGTTAACAATGGTGTCCAATTCATGCTATAGTTCTCCTTCTTCTCTTCCTATCCTATAAATAACAAACCCCGATTCCTTCAAAACCCACAAACACACCTTTTTTCACAAACTTACCCACATTATATTTCAAGCAAAAGCAGTTCTCAACTTCTGGTACACACTCCTACCTTAAATTATTGATCTTATCCACCCCCCTTTTATCTTTTTATCCTTTCGCTGACCGCAATTGTTTTCGTTTTACGTGTTTCAGATTTTGCAAATACCATAGTTATCAAAATCGAGATTCTACTCAAGATCGGAGGGGGGTAGCAAAATCGGAAATCGTAAAATCGCAAGTAAAATCGGAAGATTCTACCCAAAAAAGTGTATGAATTTGTGGAATCGGTGAGGGGTTAACAAAATCGTATCGTAAAATCGCAAGTAAAATCGTAAGATTTTACTAAAATGCATACATTACTATTAACTAATATAATGCATAAATTGCGTCGAAAAAAATAAAATGCATAAATTTATAAGTCTTGATCAAAATTAAACAACTAACAAGCAAATCCACCAAGGTTTCAAAAGATAAACCAACAACCAAGAAAAATACTCAAAGTCTTAAAACATAAACCAACAAACAACCAAGGAAACTACTCAAAGTCTTAGAACATAAAGCAACAACCAAATCATAAAGCCTAAATCAAATCATTCAAAATGATATTAGGCATGTCACCCATAATATCTTCATCTTCATTAATAGCATCATATTCCCCATAATCATTCCCCTCATAATCATCTCTCACATAATCATCTACATTATGACCTTCATCATCACCTCCTTCATCATAACCTCCATCATCTCCTCCATCATCAATCGGGTCAAAAAATCCGACCCAAATCAGCTTAAAATTAGGGTTTAAGCGATTTTTCATTGAAATCGCTTGCAAAATCGTAAAATCGCAAGATTCCGAGCAAAATCGCAGGATTTCACTTCAAATTAGGATTTTTCCAGCATCTTGAATCGCAGAGGGTCAGCAAAATCGTAATATCGTGGAATTTTGGGATTAAAATCCATATTTTGATAACTATGGCAAATACTATTCCAAATCAACATTTCCCCCCTTATCTTTGTCAGATTTGAAGCTCGTGTCCTGCAATGTTTTGATTTTGCAAGAAGACGTTTGACATTCCCATGTAAAAATGTGGCCCAATAAAAAGGAGTGTTTAAAAGAGAGTGGTGGAATGAGGGTTAGTAGCATTTCTTATGAATATTTATAGAAAGAGGAATACCACAAAATTAGATAACCAACAAATTATATGATGTTACATTGACGCGTGCTTAATGTGGGCCAACCCCCAAAACACTATTGCGGTGTAGCGGGTAGAAGCAGTGGCGGGTCTTCTCAAGAGCCAGTGGAGCCACGGTACCCGTAAAAAAAACAGAATTTATTTTAATATACTACTACTAATTTGTTAATTTTATATAATATATAGAGTTTGCGAAATATATCACACGAAGTTAGTTTGGCACGGTGGTTAGGCGTTTTATATGGTGCTGGTTGATTGCAAGTTCGATTCCCTGTTTATGTCTTTTTAAAAACCTGTTTGATGTAATATATTTTTTAGTATTGCGGAAAGGCCTTACGTTAACTATTTTAGTATTTGCAAAACAGATAACAAAAAATTAGGTTGGCACGGTGGCAGAGCCTTATGTATGTTGCATGTGGATCTTCACAAGTTCGATCCTCTGAGTTCCTATTTTTAAAACTTGTTTGAAATAATATGTTTTTATTATTGTGGCAGCAGTAGGACTGTTTACCTCCCTTTTTTTTTGTTAATGTTTCCCTCCTTTTTAAATGGTTTTGACATAGTTTTGTATTATAGTGGCAGGGAATGTCCGCATATTACTTTTTTTTGGGTGTCCACTTGCATAAAATTTAAGAATAAATGTCTGTTATTATTGTTATATAAATAAACAATTTTAATTTTATTTTTGGTAAAAAAAATCAAAATTATCTTTTAAAATCTACGAGATTTTAATTCTTAACTGATCTCTATATTTTGACAAAAGAAATTGAGTCTTTACTATTAAATCAAAATATTTTTTTAAAAAATTTAGTTTGTTTGGAAATATAATATTTTTAATATATTATTTGATTATTTTGGCTCCCACCAATATTCTATTCAAGATCCGCCACTGGGTAGGAGTACGCTGCGACAAGATCTAAACACTTTATACAACACACTTTACAATACACATATAATTTATAAAGGCTAAAAAACATAGGAATACTCAACTCAACACATTCATAAGAAATGAGGGCACTGAGAAGTTGAGAAAATAGAGAAGAAGATTCGGTAAAAACAGAGTAAGAGGAAGTTGTTGCTGTTGTTGGAAACAGAGGGACGAGTTTTTGCTGTTGTCACTTTTTACTGAGGCCCTAGAAGGGAGATAATGAACCATGAGTGATGAAAGGGAAGAGGAACGTTTTATTGCTGTTACTAAGGTTTCAGAACCAATAGAGTAAATTAGATGGAAGAAGAGTCTTTGGGTTAAAATAAATTAACCCACAGTAAAAAAGGCACGAAAGCATTTTTTTTGGTATAAACCGGGTATCCCCTGCGCGCAACCGCAGAGACTAATCCCTCGAGCCGGGTAGGACCACAATTGGCGGCAAAGCTCTCCCTCAAGAGATTTAACACTACTGCATGCCCAAGGCTATTATTGGTTTTAAAATATCTATAAATGGTTAAAAAATCAAGGGTATTATTGGCTTTTCGCCTTTTAAATAGAAGGCAATTTAGACATTTCAAGGAGAAGTTATTGTTTCTCCTTCTCCGTGTGGAATCTGCATTTAATGCGCTTCGTATCCACTTCAAGTCCGCAATCCACTCCACAATCTCACCACTACTAGCGCAACCACACAGCCACAGCATATTGTGTGGCGCCAGACCACCGTGATGCGACGCGCCATCGCTATAGCAACTGCTATGGCCGCCATTAACTACAGAGAAAGGGCAAACTTCTGAAGTGTTGATTTTCGATTTGGATTTAAGATTTGTATTTTGATATTAATTTTTGGATGTAATGACTGTACTATTAGTATAAATTTTGTTACATGGTCATCCAATCAAACCTCACCAGCCATATATTAACAAATATTTCTGGAAGTAATATAACAAAGTGGCATCATTTGCGAAATATTATTGGGTGTCTTTGTAAACTATTTTTAGGCTATCAGTACATGGCCATCCTAAATAATGTAAATCTTACATAAATACAAGAGAATAGACCACCACTAGCATCCCAAAAGAACTCTAATATCCAGATGATGGTGAAGGACCCAGTAGCTTATAAAACAACTATAAGGAAAAGGAAGAATTCACATCCAATTTGACTAAAACTTTTATCATGGACTTATATAGCAAAAGAAAATTGATATCACCCTGCAATGATGATGATTATAAGTATTTTCATTAATAACTTCCCATATAAGTTGAAATGAGCTTCTACATCTCAACTTAATAGGAAGCTCCATTATCTAATCTCTTATCTAACTTCTCCATAATAACCCATAAACTTATAAGGGATTAACTAAAAAGCTAATCTAAAACGGACCTAAATATAACATCGTGACACAAATTTCAAGTGCATCCAAATTCCAAACTATAAGATACACAGAAAGCTATAAATGAGGTAACGTACCACCAAATTAGAAGTATCACACGCCTGAAAACACTTGGTAAATTGATCCTCAGTCAACCACGAACAATCTCTGAGGCGAATCTCCGTTGGATTTCCACCAACAAGAAGTTCAAAAAAATGATTATTAATCCTTCTCGAGTCACACAGCAACTGACTAAGTCTATGCCTCAAAGCATCCGGAACACACTCTAACGAAACAATCGCATCAACATTCTTAGCCAAACTCTGAAGACACAGTTCCTGCAATGACGGCACCGAAAACCTAGCACCTAACTTCTCCGAATTCGTTTTTGGAATCCACTTTATAGAATCGAACAAACTCGCTTGCGAAGATTCAGAACCTGTTTGAATACCTTTTTTTTCTCTATCCTTAATGATTTTTATAGCCGTTGAAAAAGGACCAGGCCAATCTTCAATTTCACACTTCTCTTCTTCAGGAAGAGAATCACTGTCTTCGTTGTTGTTATCATTGTTTTCATCTTGTGGAAAAAGAGCGAAACGCGATGCATTTTCTCTCGCTATGTCTCGGAAACGTTCCCTGAAATCATTCCTTCTGGAACCGCTTTGCTTTCTGTTGTTAGAGTTTCTAGATTGTTCTTGAACTTGCAACGGTTCGTTTTCTTCCGAATGATTATCGTTATCCATTTCAGATTCAACGTCTGATTCTTTATCAACAACTTCATCAACATCAACCACTGGTGCTTTCCCTTTCTCTTCTCTAGTTAATATTCTCCTTCGACTTGAACTCGAACCTTCTGGTGAATCAATTTTCTCTTCAACTTTTTTTCTTTTACCGCTATTTCCAGAATCTTCATCGTTAGGTTCGGTTGCGATTCCTCGTTTGAGAACCTTTTTACCAGATCGTAAGTTGATTTGATTATCTACTTCGCATTCCGAACCAGTTGCCATTGCTTTTCCCTTTTCTTTTGTGTTGGAAACCCTAACGGTGGAATCGGGTGTCTGGGAAGGGAGTTGAGGAGGTTCGGAGTTTGGAACGGAAGCGAGGCGGAGGCTCCGTCTCCGAAGCGGAGTAGAATCGGTAATAGAGGAAGTTGAAAGGGAAGAGGGTTCGTTGGTTTGAGAAGGAGTGAGGGGGTGAATGTTTTCGGGTTTTGAGGGCTTCGGGGTTGTTTTCGTTGGTGGAGCCATTTCAAGAAGAAGACGAAGAAGTGAGTAACTGTCTAACTGAAAATGGAAGTGGGTGAGGATCGGTTTGTGTGAGAGAGTGGAGCGAAGAGTTGGAGAGAAGATGAAGAGAGTTGGAGGGAAAGTGAGAGGGAGAGTGAGAGTAAATAGGGTTGTGAATGGCTTCAACCGTACCGTAGTAACCGCACAGCTTATACAGTGGAGAGAGAGATTAGGTTTCTTGTGCCGAACGAACGATAAGAAACTTCCTTCGTACACTTCACCGGATGTCTTGTTTATTTTCCCGCCAATACAAGTGAATAGTTAGTGTTTTTTTTTTTGACAAAAGTGAATAGTTGTTGTTTTTTTTTTTACACTAAAATTCTAATTCATTGTGGTTACAATGCATGTTGGTACATCAAAAAGCGTATGAGAATGGCCAGAGAACAAGGCTACCCCTGCTAAGGTATGAGTCACATTGTTTGTCGTTCTCCTAGAAAAACTCACATGAGAGTTTGAATTAAAAAAACTAAAAATCTCCCTACAATGAGATAAGATACAACCATAATCGGACACAATTGTAGGGGTCGTATTAAAATCATCGACAACAACCTTGGCATCCATTTCAAAAATCACATCTCGATAGTGAAGTTCCCTTACCCAGCCAAGTGCTATTAGTAATCTCATTGCCTCACATTTGTAAACATCTAGCAAAGGAGTAAATACATGCATTTTGGTTGCTAAAATTCTCCACGGTCATTCTGAATGCACATACCAAAACCCACTCGCTTGCCCTCCATATCAAACGCTGCATCAATGTTACATTTCACAAAATTTGGAGGAGGCTTGGTCCAATAGCCAGGTGAAGTCTCGGTCATACTGTAATACCACAATTTTGTTCGCCTTCTTTTTGTCACTTGCTTTATTCAACTTGTTTTTCGAAATCACGCGATTACAAGTTTTTAGAATAGCGTCTCTTTTTCTAATTTAAGCCAATTTTAATTATTCGTTCAATTAAACCGAAATACTATTACTTAAGCTAGGCATGCGCGCGAATGATCGATCTTTTCGCGCATTCTTCAGTTTAATCTCGATATTTGGACCTAATCGAACCTAAGTGGGCTTATTTAAGTCGATTTTCTCACTATTGGGCTTCTCATTTTGGCTTGGGCCCACAGACGTGGTTCCGAGTTAATTTTTAGTGTTTATTGTTTAACGAATCTATTTCTTCTATTCGGGCCTCGTTCTAGCATGTTCATTCAGTTGGGCCCGAGTCACTTTTGTATTTGGTCCAATTTCTTCTTTTTCTTGTTGTTACCTCAAAATTTCGGCAAGGGCATTAAATTAAGCTTTAAATGGTGTTGACTGCACATTTAATAGTATTATGTGGGTCGCAGTCAATGTTCAAGTCAATGTACCATAAAGTCAATGAAAGAAAGTTGTACGAGGTCGCGACAATGCAAGCAAACTTCGGCCAGACTTGGTTCTTCAAGTAACGAAGCAATGCCGGACACCTTCGACAGAGAGGACCCATTTGTTCGATTTAAACCGGGTCCAACACTTCGCCAAATCCTTCGACAACAAGTCGGTCGAAGCGCAAAGAGAGCAGCAGATTAGTGGCGGTTATTTCCCTAGTTTTTAGGAAGTGGTTATCGTGCTTGCCCACGATTGTATCCGAGAGTATAAATACTCCTTGTAATAGGAAAGCGGGGTCACCACATCTTTACAAAAACTCGTGAAACTCAACTTCCAAGCCAAAGCGAAACAAGAGTGAATCAGATTACATTATGCGTGTTGGTGCACCACCTTCTTCTCTCTTTCACTTTAATGCAATTTTTATTTGTTTTTTACGTTTGTTGTACTTCTTGCTTTCATTCCGCTCTCAAACTATCTCTTTCTACTATTTTCTCGCTCTTACGCACGCTAAAAGACACAAAACTTCTAGGCAATTGTCAAAGAGATTTTCTAGTTTGATCTCACGATCTTAATATTGAAAACTAGTGATTGTTTGCTAAAAACACCAAAGAAACAAATTGGCACGCCAGATGGGACCTTTGCGATTATTTTGTGTCGTTTTCGTTAAGTGTATAAATTTGTATGCACTTGAGGAGTGGTAGAATGGCACGTACCAATTCTATGGCGCGCTCTAGTTTCGATACGTGATATCACAAGTGCAAGGAACAACGGTGAGATTCTACCAATGCAAGCGGTGGAAATGTTGCGGGGACTACGGCCCCGGTGACATCAATAACCGTTCCCACGATGTCAATGACCAATGTTGGTTCGACATCGTCATGGCTTTGCCACAAAGTATAGGGCTTCCTTCAAGTCCTTATGTGGCAACAGGAATAGTTTGGAAACACGTTTCCAAAATATGAGTCTACCACCATACCCCTTTGGGGTATATGGCATGCCTTACGGAATGCCACATGTGTCGACCTTTTCTCCTTCACACGTTTCTTCCGAGGTGTACTTGGTCGAAATCCTCTCGCGATTAACCAATGCGTCCTTGTTGGCATTAAGACAACAAGTGGACTAAAGCAATCATGACATGGTTAATATCTCGACTCAACAGATTGGTACCGTGTTCAATCCTTTGATTGCAACACAAATACCGATTATCGGATGTTAGCGGACGGATGGGTAGGATTGCAGATTTCTTTGGGGCCCCTACGGGAAACCATAGGCAGTTACCAAATAGTGGGAACAATATGCCTAACACCCCACAGAGATCAGTGACTGTCGAAGCCCAGGCGGTTATGGGCGAACAACAAGGGGTGGGTAATCACATCCCTGAAGTAGTTATGGTGAATCGAAACCAAAATGCTGATGAAGTTGTTCGACAAGTGCAACGAAATAACGTTTGCGCTCAAGACAACCTAGCCACTTTGGTCGAAACCATAATGGCGCAAAATGGCCTTAACGTAGGTTTACATAGGCCTAATTTCATATCGCCCCTGTGTGAGTATATCTTGCGAGCGTGAATTGCCAAGAGGTTGGAAAATCCCTAAATTCACTAAGTTTGGGGTGATACCAATGAGTCCTTTGTCGAGCATATTGCCCGGTACATGACTGAGGCAGGAGACATAGCTCAAAATGAGAGTTTGAAAATGAAGTATTTTCCAAATTCTCTAACTAAGAATGCCTTTACGTGGTTTACCACTCTACCCCCTGGTTCCATATACACATGGGGGCAATTAGAAAAGGCGTTTCATGAGCAATTCTACATGGGCCAGTCGAAGATTAGCCTCAAAGAATTGGCCAGTGTTCGACGTAAAGTACACGAGGCTATTGACGATTATTTGAATAGATTCGAGTTCATGAAGGCAAGATGTTTTACACAAGTGCTCGAACATGAGCTTCATCGAAATGGTCTGCAGTGGCCTTGACTATTCAATTCGAAGAAAGAAATTGGATACGTCTCATTTGAGAGACATGGCCCAACTAGCGATAGAGTTCGACAAGTCGAAAGGCTTAAAGAGGAAAAGGCTAGAGTGAATAAGTACAATAAAAAGAAAACTCGGTGGGTTTTCACAAAAAGAAAAGATAGCCTATGTAGGCGAGCAATTCGACTTCGCATTCGGTGATGTCGAATGCGAGGAGATAGACGTGGGTGAACTTAAGCCTGGTCCTCCTTATGCTTGCAAATTATTAAGGCACGCAAATGGGAATAATCTGTGGAGCCTAAAAGCGATAGATTTGTGCCTAAGACATACACTTTTGATGTGACTAAATGTGATGAGATCTTCGATTTGCTAGTGGTGATGGCCAAATAATAGTGCCAAATGGCTCGAAAGTTCCTCCTCTCGAGCAGAGGAAGAAAAAGGGTTATTGTAAGTTTCATAATTTTTGGGACATACAACCGACCGTTGTGTTCTTTTCGAGGATATGGTTGTAAAGCGATTGAAGAGGAAGACTCAAGTTTGGAGAGATAAAGAATAAAGCACCGATGCATCGATCGATACGACCCTCCATCAAGTGGAGGCAATGTATGCGAGCCAATTGAGATGAGTATCAATATGGTAGACGTAAAAATGGTGGATTCTCCTAAGTCTACCAAATCTCCATTTGATAAAAATCAAAAGTGTTGTTCAAAAGAGTGATCTTTGTGAGACAAGGTTACTCAAGAAGAATACGAAGAAAAGGTACAATCTGTGTACCCTAAGGCCGAGGAAGATCGATAGACTTCGAATCGGTGTAAATTGAGCTCACGAGGTCATGTTATGTCCAAGGTGCGAGTCTTTGTGTTCGACAAAGAAGCGGCTAAGAGTGTCGAATCTTTGCGAAGTTCGACCACCCCGAAAGGAAATGGCCAAGCAAGAGGCCAAATTTGACTTCGAGAGGGGACCTTCCTTACAAGGTGAAGAATTCAAGCGTGGCTTCGACAAGTAAGCGCATTTCTTTGGCAAGAGGTATAGCCAAGAAGGAGTTTGTCTTTGTCTCCTCTCGCCAAACCATTTTTTCCAAGAACAGATCCATCAAATGAGAAGTGGATACACGCTGGATGTAGACACTACAAAAATGTTTGTTCAACAGATTTGGAGCAGCCAAGCCAATCACGGTGAGGCCTCAAAGTATAATTATAAAAATAATTATAAGGGAAAAACCCCATGACGAAGACCCAATGGCGTCGATACGGTAGCTCGAAAAAGAAGGCAACACGGGTTGCTAACGAGCCAACGGCAAAAAGCAGTTAAGGGTGTAACTCCTAAAACCGTGGGGAACACAAAGATAAGTATAGGAGCCGCCAACCAAGTGAGGTTGGAAACAAGGCTAAAGTGGAAATCTATTGTTATAGAGGAACCAAGAAGGCACGCTATGGAGAGGATTTTCCTCCATTAATGACTTTAAAGAAGAAAAGTGCTTCATTTGACATGGGACGAAGATGTCACATCGATTTCGGCGACTCGAGGCTAGTTTCGACGTGATCCGCAGCGTGGTATCCATTTTGCCGAGTGAGTACGATCTTTATTCTGATCCCCAAATGACGCCGAAGAAGACTTCATTGGGGATATGGCTAACCACAAGCCGCGGTATGCTACTATGTCATGAACAATGGTGCGTAGAAGAACAAATGGCCACTTTCGAGAGGCCGGGCGAGGGCATGCAAAGCATCACTTGAAGCCCTGTATGCGTTCAAGCAAAGGTTAATGGCGCGAGGCATTAACAAGATCTTGGTCGATGGAGGGGTTGCGGTTAACTTGATGCCTCGGGCCATGTTGAAAACAATAGAGTGCATTTGATACAGGACCTTAGACCTCATAACATTATGCTAACCAATTATGAGGGGAAATCTGGCGTGGTCGTTGGGGGAGTCGTCCGGTAGAAGGTGGTGGTAGGTATGCGTAAGAAGAACCACCACGTTCTTTGTTATAGCATCAAAAGCAAGCTACAATCTACTCCTTGGAAGAGAGTGGATACATGGCGTAGGAGCTGTTCCCTCAAGCCTACACCAGAAATTGGTAATGTGGAGGGACGATGGTCTGGTAGAGTACGTCGAAGCAGACCAGAGTTATTTCCTTGCTGATGTGAACAACGTCACCAGGGAGAATTTTGAGAAACAAATGGCGAACATTGCGCCATGTTCATCTTCGAGCCAAGCATATATCTCCTCGAGATAATGTGCTTTCCTCTATTCACTTGTACCCAACACATGGTTTTGTGTGGGAGAGAGAGGAAATAGAAGGTGCCAATGTCTATCACGAGGTGTACTACCTCCAACAGGATGGGACACTGACTCTTAGAAGGTTTAAGATGTCAGTACCCAGTTCTTGGGATAGAATTACGGCTTACATGGCCGAGAATAAAATAAAAACGGCTTTGGAGGCCGAGTTAAATCAACAAACAATGGCTGTCGAAGCCATAACTTCATCTGAAGAAAATGGTGAAGTCATAAATGACAAACTGGATTGCATTTATGACGACGAACCATTAGGTTTTGAAAAAGACCCAGAGATTCTACAAAGCGCATGCAAGCTCAAGATCCATCGAAGAGGTGGATTTGGGAGATGGCTTCGACCAAAAGGCCAACCTATATCGGTGCACATCTTGATGTCGCTTCGTAACCCAAGTCATTTCACTTCGCAGGAGTTCAAGGATTGCTTTGCTTGGGAGTACAATGAAATGCCCCGGTTTGAGTCGAAGTGGTGGAATTACAAATACCCATTCGACCGGGGAAGAAGCCGATGAAGCAAACGCCAAGAAGATTTGCTCCTCGGATATTGGCTAAGATCAAGGAAGAAATAGAAAAGGTTGTTCAAAAGCAAATTCATCGAATCGCCAGTACGTTGATTGGTTAGCCAATATAGTTCCGATAATGAAAAAGAATGGAAAACTTAGAGTTTGCGTGTGAGACTTTAGGGATTTAAATAACGCAACACCCAAAGATGAATACGCTATGCCCGTGAGCGTAAATGCTAATAGATTCGGCAGCAGGATTTGATTATCTCGGTTGCTAGATGGCTACTCGTGGTATAATCAAATCTTTATTGCCGAAGAGGACGTGTTTAAAATCGCCGATGTCGGGGGCATTAGGTGTTTATGAGTGGGTGGTCATGCCTTTTGGTTTAAAAAATGCTGGTGCCACTTATCAAAGGGCAATGAATTCTATGTTTCACGATTTTATTGATGATTTTATGCAAGTGTACATAGATGATGTGGTGGTTAAGTCATCCTCAGAAAGTGGTCATTTAGACCATCTTCGACGTTCTTTCGAACGAATGAGGAAATATGGATTGAAAATGAATCCAACCAAATGTGCTTTCTGTGTACGTGCAGGTGAATTCTTGGGTTTTGTAGTACACAAGAAAGGCATAGAGATCAACGAGAATAAGACTAAAGCAATTATGGAAACGAAGGCTCCTTCGACCAAAAAAGAGCTGCGATCCTTCGCTAGGAAAATCAATTTCCTTGAAGATTCATCTCAAATCTAAGTGGCAAAACACAAGCTTTTTCGCCATTCACGAGATTGAAGAAAGAAGATGAATTCAAGTGGGAGCAGGTTCACCAAGATGCTTTCGACGCAATCAAGTCTTATTTGGTCAAGCCACCAATTTTATTGCCTGTTATTGGAAATAAATTGCTAAAATTGTATATAGCAGCTTCTGATAACACTATAGGTAGCATGTTAGCGCAAGAGGATGATAGTGGTGTCGAAAGACCCATTTATTACCTTAGTAGGGTTTTGATTGATCTTTGAAACTAGGTATAGTCCAATTGAGAAACTATGCCTTTGCTTGTATTTTTCATGTACAAAATTGAAGCAATATATAAAATCAGCAGATGTTTATGTTTATTCGCATTTTGATGTTATTAAACATATGTTATCAAAACCAATGTTGCATAGTCGAATTGGCAAATGGGCTTTAGCTTTGCTAGAGTACAACTTAACTTACCAACCCCTTAAGTCAATTAAAGGACAAGTGGTTGCTTGATTTTATAATGAGAACCATTCTGTTGTCGAATGTGAAATACATTCATTAGGCGACGTCCTGGAAATTATACTTCGATGGCTCAAGCCATAAGAACGGAAGCGAGCATTGGAATTTTGATTATCTCTCCGGAAAATACTCCAACGAAGTATAAGTTTAAAATTCGAGGTTCTTGCTCAAATAATGAAGTTTGAATATGAGGCTTTAATAGTGGGCCTTAAAATTTTACTCGAATTGGGGGCAAGTTATGTCGAAATAAAAGGTGATTCTCAACTAGTGGTCAAACAATTGACAAAAGAATACAAGTGTATAAACGAACACCTTATTAAATATTTCGTTATTGCCAATACTTTGCTAAAAAGGTTTACGTTCGTTCACCTAGAACATTTACCACGAATCGAAAATCACGTGGCAAATGGTCGCACAAATTGCTTCGTTACAAAGTATCGAAGCAAAGCCTAGAAAGAGTTAATTGAGATAAAAGATAAATTAATCTCGAGAAGACTCTCTCTATAATACTCCTTCAACGTTATTGTCAACACCAAAAATTGGGGGCAATAAATACAATCGAAGTGAGTGTCGTAAAACGCCACATTTTCGACAATATTGACTTGGCGTAAATTTTTGCTATTGACAATATGGTTGATGATGATTGGCGAAAACCCATTGTAGAATATTTGCAAAATCCTACAGAGAACACTAACAAAAAGTAAAGTCTGAGCTCTAAGCTACGTGTTAATTGGAAACGAATTGTACAAACAAACTCCTGAGGGGTGCTACTAAAATGTCTTAGTGAAAAGCGAGGCATATTTGGCGATTTCGATACACATAGTGGAGCATGTGGCTCACATCAAGTAGGCCACAAAATGAAATGGTTGTTATTTCGACAAGGAATGTATTGGCCAACTATCTTTGAAAGATTGTATAGAATTTGCCAAAGGTTGCCAAGAATGCCAAAAACATCTTTGGAATACAACATGTGCCTGCAAATGAGTTGCATTCTATAGTGAAACCTTGGCCATTCGGGGTTGGGCTTTAGATGTGATTGGTGAAATAAAACCAACTTCGTCGAAAGGCCACAGATACATTCTAGTAGGGATTGATTACTTTACTAAATGGGTAGAGGCAATACCTTTAGCCAATGTAGATCAAGAAGCGATGATAAGGTTTATTCAAAATCATATCATTTATAGATATGGAATTCGAAACCATTACTACGGACAAGGTACCGTTTTCATTGGTCGAAAAATGGTAGATTTTTCTTTGAAATTGGGTTCAAGTTATTGACTTCGACACCATACTATGCACAAGCCAATGGTCAAGTAGAGGTTGCCAATAAAATCATTATTAATTTGATTAAAAAGCATGTTGGACGTAAGCTCAGAAGTTGGTACGATTCTCTTGACCAAGTGTTATGGGCTTGTCGAACTTCACCTAAAGAGTCTATAAACACCACTCCCTACAGAGTTAACATTCGGGCATGATGCGGTGTTACACTGCCGAGATTTGTTTACAATCAACAAGGATTCAAAAACAATGTGAAATTCCTTTTGATCATTATTGGAATATGATGATTGACGAATTGGTTGATGTAGGCGAAGAGAGGTTGTTAGCTTTAGAAATGCTTATTCGATTGAGAAGAAAGAGTAGCTAAAGCTTACAATAAAAAGGTTAAGTTAAAAACCTTTGAGGAAGGGGAGTTAGTGTGGAAAGTCCTATTACCTATGGATAAAAAGATAGAGTTTTAGGCAAATGGTCACGGGGTGGGAAGGCCCATTTCGCGTGTTGCGTTGCTTTTCGAATGGCGCCTATGAAATCGAAGAGTTAGGTGGCGAAAATAGGACCTTTAGAATAAATGGCAAGTATTTAAAACGATACAAGCCAATGTTAATGAAATAAAGATCGAGCAATTGTAAGTAAACCAAAATTGTTCATAAATGGCAATGTATAAAGAAATTGTCAAAATTACACACCATTTTCAAAATGCTAAGCTATTACAGTCTTAGAAGGTCGACATAAGGTAGCCTTGTGCCTCTCCATGATGCTAACACTTAGAGAAATAGAGGTGTCGAGAAGATACGGCTCCTTGTCGAGATCGGCGAGAATAGCAGTCTTTGGTCAATCTTCTCCAAGTGCTCTATAGCCGCCATTGCTTTGGTAGTCTTGGTGGACGAAGAAGCGGCGTTCACGCGTTCGACGATCACGCCGCCCGATGCTTAGCATTAGACAATTTGAGTTGAAGGGTCTTTATCTCTTCCTCAATGCGCGCGCAATCTCTGCGTCCCATTCGCGATCGCTGCTCTCATCATTGGTCGCTTGGGTCTCAAGGGCTTCGATGGCATCTTGATCGACCTTGAGAGAGGCGAGTTCCACCTCGCGAGTTGGGTCTCTTGAATCTTGCGCTTAGAGGTAGTCGGCCGTTGGTTGATCAAAAGAGAAAGTTGCTCAAAAATAGGGCCAAATTCCATGAAGAACGCAAGGACATTTGGAGGAGGTCTAATCGGTGATCTTACGAATGAGGATTTTACCTCAAGATATACGGATGAGTCATGCTCGATGGTTGCCACCAAGTCCCCTTCTAGCACCTTCGTCTTCAATCGCAAAGCAAAGCTTTCGACCGTCTCTTGGTTGATAGAACTCGGAGAATTGTTTGAGGAATCGCAAACCAAGCGGCTCGACGAGCTCTCGAGGCTTAACATAATCTTCAAGCGTCGCCAAGGATCTGTCTTCTTTAACTCGGCCCGATTCTTGATCGCCGATGTGTTGTTGGATGACTCCTTGGCGCGAAACACTTTGATCTGCAGCTACTCTACTCTAGGCTCCTCCGGTTCTTGATCGACCATATTTGCTTCGTGAATTTCGACGGAGGAGCCGCCGCTATACAGTCCTTCGGTTGTTGGAATAGTAAGTTACGGAACTTGGCGTTTCTCAACAACGACCTCGGCTCGGCGCTACCAGTAGTTGGAGTAGCCTCCTCCATAGCAGGAGCATTCTCTTCGACGACCGCCTCTTGTTCGACATTTCCAGCACTTGGCGCCAGCTCGTCGAAGATGGGAATTGCAGGGTTCTCCAATGCTTGGAAAATCTCTTCAGCGATTGCACCTGAGAGAGATGAAGGAAAAGGGAGCATAGAGGCTGACAACTCCGATTAGCCAGCCTCAACCATAGATTGGACTTCAGGGTTGTTCACGAGCAGTCCACCCACCTATACACAACAAGGTGTATTGTTCAAGTTAAAAATTGGAAAGGTGAGATCGAAGAGGTCTAAACTGATGTCGAAAGGGAATTTACCTCTTGTACCTTAAGTCTCTTGATTGGAGGAGAAGAAGGTGGTTCAGAAGCCTCATCAATGATGATGCCTTGAGCTTCCCTTTGAATCTCAGGGAGATTTCTTTTCTTCGCCCTCTGAGTGAGGGGGATGTTATCATCACTTTCAGTGTCCTGCAAAAAAGAATTTGGGTTATGACAGGAAAGCGAATGACGAAGGGAAGAGAAATTTCGACGGATCAGCAAGGCAAGAGTATAGTACCTCATCATCCTCAGGGAGGACCATTTTCCTTTTAGCTTTGGTCTGCTGAGGGGATTTCGCCTGGGTTGGTTTCTGAACAGAAGGTTTTCGACGTAAGTAAAAGTCGTAAATCAAAGATAACTTGGAGCGAATAAATGGCAACATACTTTCTTTAGGACAATGTCTGGAATGGACTGCGTGTCCACTGCTTTCTTGGTCGCTGGAGGAGATGGTGCTGTGGTAGCCTTGCTTGCTTTGGCCTTCGATTTGGAGTGCGAGTTGACCGACGTCGAAAAACATTGGTAAGAGAACGAGAAATAAAACTAAATTCTGAGATGTTCAAGACTCGGGAAAATCTAGGTATCAAGAAGTAAATACCTGGGTTGTTCGAAGGAAGGGCTGCCACAAATTTTTTCATAATGTTTTCTGAAAAGGTGTCAATAGCCTCTCCGGCAGCAGTGGTATAGTAATTAGTCCACCATTCATGGAATTCCTTGGTGCATGAGAATGCAGGGTTGAACTTGAGGGCTCGAAACTCAAAGCCTTGTAGTGGAATTTCTTAAAGGCGTGTTTGTAGAAGTCGCCATTGAGTCGAGGATTCAAAAACTCGCCTATGAAAACATACTGGCGCAGTCGAATCTGACAAAGGCCAAATTGTCTGGCAGAATAACTTGGGAAGTATCTCTTAATCCCGAAGCTATTTTTAGCTTTGCCAGGGGTAAGCCTGGTAGAAAGAATGGCAGGAGAAAGGTAGGCTTGCCAGATTTGGGCAATCTCTTCGGCTTGTTCGACAGAAGAAAGAGGAAATGGTATCGAAACCAAGTTGGACCAAAAGGCCTTTGCACAAAAGGAGCCATAGAGTCTCACTTAAACCGTACACTTCAGGAACATGTCGAAATGAATTTGAAAGACTCTTCCGGAGGAATATTTATCTGTTTGGGTTTCAACTGAGCAGTCGAATCCCTTCATCCTCCTAGACTTCAAGGATTGGTGAAGCAGACTTAGGGATGTACACAGACCTAGTCGAGATTCAAAAGTGGCTAACAGCCACAATTGCAATAACCACAATGGGGGCGAAGCCAAAAACTTGTTGGTGGGTTCGTCTTCTTTCGATTCAAGACGGCATTGTCAAGCTCGATAGAGAACCCAACAACGGTTTGGCAAGATTGAGGTTTTCTTTCTCATGGAGTGGGCATTGCCCGATGGAATATAGGTTTTGAAACTTGGAGTGAGCGGTGCGAGAAAAACAAAAGGGATAGCCAAAGAGTTAAGAAGGCTACGTGTTCTTTAGAAGACAACGTGGTCGACGTCACGGTTATGGTGTTCTCGTGATGTAAGGAGCAAAAGTGGCATTATTGAAAGTAAGCGGGTATACATACTCGGGGTTGGCGGTCGAAAGTCTCACCTAAGGGTTTTGGACCGGTGATGGCAGCAACATCTAGTAAGGTGGGAGTCAGCATGCCACATCTCAAGTGAAGACTATGAGTGGCACAATCCCGAACCGCATAGCAACCAATATTAAGGTACTGTCATACTTAGGCCCATACCTAGATAACTGGATAAGGTCAAAAATACCTTGTTTTTTCCAGATATCGGCCTTTTTAGCCTCCACCTTGTCGAGCCAATCTATGTAAATCTGTTGGTCGAGCCTGGGAGCAGACCTAAAGACTCTAGAAGGGCTATTCAGAAATTCTAAGTGAAAAGGGGTCTTGGTGAAAATTCTGGGCTGAAGACAGGCATGACTAGGAAAAATTTCAGAGACTTCAGTGTTCTCTAAAAGGGTATTAGGAAGAGGACCTAAATATGCATGAGTATAAACCCTAGTAGAGGGGATCAATACCTGGGTTTGCCATTGGACTGCTCGACTATCGCGAATATCAGGCTCATCAACAAAGCCATCGAGGGTTTTAGGTCTGTTGGTCTCATCGTTCTTCGTTGAACATTCAGCAGCAGACGAGGAAGCCATGAGAGATAAAAGCAAATGCGAGACGAGATTCAGGCGTAGGTTGAAAGGAAGGAATGAAAGTTTGAAACTTTAGTGATTTTGGGGATTTTGCAAAACGCAGAGAATGGAGAATACGAGATAGGTTTCACAAGAGTTCAAAAGCGAGTAAAGAGGAATATGAAAGGTTGTAGCCGTTTATATATGTTGGGAAGCTACAGTTATTGGCACGTTCGCCATAACTCGCACGTTCGCGACGTTTGAGGGACGTGATGGCCCACCAACTATGCAACGTGTGCCAATGAGGCGGTTCGTTTTACTGTGCAAGTAATGATGGTTGTCTTTTCGACCCATCGTTGAAAGCGCAAAGGCGGTAGAAATGACCATTGTGACGATATTCAAAAATGCCTTTTCTTCCCTCCATTCCTTATTCCGTCGAAAAAACATTTTTGGGGGCAACTACATTACCTCAAAATTTCGGCAAGGGCATTAAATTAAGCTTTAAATGGTGTTGATCGCACATTTAATAGTATTATGTGGGCCGCAGTCAATGTTCAAGTCAATGTACCATAAAGTCAACAAAGAAAGTTGTACCGATCTCGACAATGCAAGCAAACTTCGGCGCACTTGGTTCTTCAAGTAACGAAGCAATGCCGGACACCTTCGACGGAGAGGACCCATTTGTTCGATTTGGCGGGTCCAACACGCCGCCAAATCCTTCGACAACAAGTCGGGTCAAGCGCTAAGGAGCAAAGCAGTTAGTGGGCGGTTATTTCCCTAGTTTTTAGGAAGTGGTTATCGTGCTTGCCCACGATTGTATCCGAGAGTATAAATACTCCCCTTGTAATAGGAAAGCGGGGTCACCACATCTTTACAAAAACTCGTGAAACTCAACTTCCAAGCCAAAGCGAAACAAGAGTGAATCAGATTACATTATGCGTGTTGGTGCACCACCTTCTTCTCTCTTTCACTTTAATGCAATTTTTATTTGTTTTTTACGTTTGTTGTACTTCTTGCTTTCATTCTGCTCTCAAACTATCTCTTTCTACTATTTTCTGCTCTTACGCACGCTAAAAGACACAAAACTTCTAGGCAATTGTCAAAGAGATTTTCTAGTTTGATCTCACAGTCTTAATATTGAAAACTAGTGATTGTTTGCTAAAAACACCAGCAAACACTTGTTTTAGTCATTTATTTTATTTTGAGCAATATAGGTAGTCCAAAAAAATGTCAAAAAAATCTATTTAATTTTATTTACAACTTAGGAGTGTCCAAGAGTCCAATATGTCCAAAAATACAAAAAATAATAATACTAAAAATACCAAAAAGTACAAATCCGAAAATACAAAAAAAATAATAAACGGCAGCAGCAGTAGATTTAGGGTTTCCAACAGCTGCTCCCCAAGCTGATGGGTCAGGACCGCTCGAAACCTGAAAGTCCAGTCAAAGCCCGATCAGACCGTAATCAATGCTAAGACCTAATTTTAACTATAAAAAGACAGTCAGTGAGAGTCAAAAGGACAGAGAGAATCAGACAGAAACAGACGAGAAGGAGCAGACACAAATTTCAAAAAACAATCACACACACAGATTAGCTAGGGTTCGATCTGCATCTCTTTTCTCTAGCAGCTGCTGCCTTTTCAATATTCAGCAAATATTCACTCTCAAATCCCTCTATTTTTCGTTGCATCTCACTCATATACAATTTCTTTATAGCCGCCGCTGCATGCCTTTTCCATTTGCAGTGAATATTACTCTCAGATCCATCAATTCAAATCCACTGTAGCAATTCCTTCTTGCTTGCATCTCTAACAACTAACACCATCATCACTCACCCACAGCCACCAAAACCGAGCCATCTCCCTCCTCCTACCACCATACCCAGTCACGAACCAGCTCACCACCAACCACCTCACGCAAACCCCATCTCCACCAAGCCTTCACCAAAAGCCGCCGCACAAACCGTTCCCCTCCCCTCTCACAGTCACGAAACCTACAACACCATCCATCACCCTCCGAACCGAATCAAAAATGGAAGAGGAAGAGAAACACACCAGCCAAAAATGAAAGAAAACGAGAAGAGGGGAGAATAAAGAAGGAGAACCGAAAAAAACAAACGAAAAAAGAAGGAAGGACGAACCTGAAAGTCGCCGTCACCACCGGCGAGAGCGCCGCCGCGGGCTTCGTCTTCTCTGGCGAAGTGCTGACCAATCCCCACCACCGCGAGCCTACGGTGTTCCCCTCTTTGTGGCCTTCTCTCTCTCTCTCTCTCCTAAAAATCCGGCGAGTTTCTCGCCCCAATCTCTCTCTGCTGGCGGCGGCTGGCATGTAGGAAGGGAAGAAGAAGGATGAAAATTAGGTTAGGGTTTCTATAATGGGCCTTTTATAGTGTCTCCATTATTTATTTTATTTTAAGTATTTTAATATTCAGAATACTATTAACACCCCACTAATTCCCTCATGCGCTCCCACACTCACTTAAGCCCAGTTTCGCATACTGGGCCCTCCTATGCGAACTGGGCTTGCTTTTACACCCCTGGTTCAGTTACACAACCCCCTACGACTAATAGCACCCCCTTTTGCAATTTTCACCCCTTTTCTTCATTCTCTTTTCTAATTCTTTCTAACTCAAATACTTTTCATTAAATCAAAACTTTGTTAGTGGTCTTACGAAGTCTTTGCTTGCATGATCATTAACAACGAGGACCTAGTGGTGATCACTTGGAGCCTTTGCTCAATTGATCATCATGAATGCCTAATTTATCTAAAAACTTTCAATAAATTAAATCAAAACTTTGTTAGTGGTCTTGCGAAGCCTTTGCTTGCATGATCATTAACAATGAGGACCTAGTGGTGATCATTTGGAGCCTTTGCTCAATTGATCATCATGAATGCCTAATTTATCTAAAAACTTTCAATAAATTAAATCAAAACTTTGCTAGTGGTCTTGCGAAGCCTTTGCTTGCATGATCATTAACAATGAAGGCCTAGTGGTGATCACTTGGAGTCTTTGCTCAATTGATCATCATGAATACCTAATTTTTCTAAAGACTTTCAATAAATCAAAAAAAAACTTTGTTAGTGGTCTTGTGAAGCCTTTGCTTGCATGATTATTAACGATGGAGTGCTAATGGTGGTCACTTGGAGCCTTCGCTCAATTGATCATCATGAAAGCTCAGTTTTCACAAATAAACAAGATAAAAATAAAAACCCAGAACTACGTAGCTTTGAATTCTCCATCGCACCGGGAGATACGTAGGAGCGGATCCCCTCCGTCAAGCACAACAAACCAAAAACATTTTTCCTTTCAAAAAAACAAAGCGGCTAACTCTCGTCAAGCGCCGCAAATAAAAATTTTCATTAAGTCTATTTAATCGAGAGGCAAATTTAAGTATTTTCCAAATCAACACTTAAAACCACACGTTTAATTAAAGGCTCCCTTTCGATAGAAAGGAGGTGTGGGGTGCTAATACCTTCCCCATGCCTAACCGACCCCCGAACCCAAATCTTCCGGTTTTCCAAAAGGTCATCCGCCTTCCAAAAAGGTTTTTCTTCAATATTTTCCTTATAAAAAATATTGGTGGCGACTTCATTGTTTTAAAAGGTTGTAAACGAGGAAAAACCCCTCGGGGAATTTTTCGGGCGCAACACATACCAGCACCAGCAGTGTGAGCAGAAAGTCTGGGCCGTAGACCAATCTGTCAGTAGACCAGCAGCGTTTTGAACGATTTTGGCAGTAGAGTCGCGTGTGTTGTTCCATACCAAATTGTTACGGCTTGACCAAATACTCCACATTGTCATAGCCCAAGCATCAAGCACATCCCCTTGAAGTTTCTGCAGTACCGAAAATAACCACTGTTGTACCGAAATACAAACAACAGCCTCATGAGAAATAAACGCAGCTAAACCGTGCACAGTCCAGCAGTTAGTTGATGTTATGCAGTTGGCAAATACGTGCAAGATTGTTTCTTCCGCATCACCACAAAACGGACACAATGGGGAACTTCCAAGCCACGAGTACGAAGAATATCCCGCGTTGGGAGAAAATTTCGTCCCAATCTCCAAAGAAAATTCTTGACTTTCGGTGGCACTTTTAATTTCCATAATATGTTCCAGCAGCCATCAACTAGAAAGTTTGTGTAATTTGGAGACATTTGACTAGCCATGTAATAAGCACTCCTAACCGAGAAGGTACCATTTCGCTCCCCTCTCCAACACACCTCATCCTCTTGGACACAATGCAACAACGGAGTTGCCAACACCGCCTCACTAGCTCGGTCATCCAAGAGAAAACGAACTAAAGCCTCATTCCAACACTTTCTTTCTTGCACTACCAAATAGTCAACACGAAGAAGTGGATTAAATGTAGATGAATTTCTTGGCCAAAGCTGACAATGCTCTTTGGTCCATGAATCTCCAAACAATCTTATTGAACTACCACTCCCAATACTCCACATAGAGCCCTGACATAACAATTCCTGCGAAGCAAACAAGCTATTCCATGCAAAGCTCCCATTACTCTTATTAGCATGAAGGAAATCAGTAGACGGAAAATACTTAGCCTTGTAGAGCCTAGAAACCAAAAGTTCTGGTTGAGTTTGGAGACGCCAAGCTTGTTTTCCCAAGAGAGCAAGATTAAAAGGTTTTAAATTCCGGAAACCCATACCACCAGAATTCTTTGGCACACATAACTTCTCCCAAGTCATCCACCGAATCCCCTTAGACACACCACCATTATCACCCCACCAAAAACCATTAAGCATTCTCTCAATTTCAGTAATAAGAGTAGATGGAATCAAGAAAAGACTCATGAAATATGTTGGAATAGATTGGAGAACAGATTTGATCATTACCTCTTTCCCCGCTTTAGAGAGCATCCTCCCACTCCATGAGTTGATCTTATTCCAAATCCGGTCCTTTATAAATTTGAACAGATACTTTTTGCTCCTACCAACCATGGACGGAAGTCCCAAATATTTCCCAGTCCCAAGACACACCTGAACACCCAGCTGAGCCACAACTACGTCCTTGTTAGCTGGAAGGACATTACGACTAAAGAAAAATTCAGATTTTTGAAAATTAACCTATTGACCCGAAGCCTTTTCATATATGTCAAGGATAGCTTTAATACGCATTGCTTCACCCATAGATTCTCTGAAGAACAAAAAGCTATCATCTGCAAATAAAAGATGCGAAACTAGGGGCGCTCCCCTACATATGGCTATACGATGAATGTCCCCAGTTGCTATAGCTTTATGTAATAGAGTTGTCAAACCTTCAGAGCACAAAATAAATAAATACGGTGATAGAGGATCACCCTGTCTAAGACCCCTTCCCGGGGTAATAGGCCATGCACGATCATGGTTAACAATGACAGAGAAAGATACAGACTCAATACACATACGCATCCAATTTATCCAGGTACCATTAAACCCCAACCGAGTCATCACAGCATAAAGATAGCCCCAGTCCACTCTATCGTAGGCTTTACTCATATCTATTTTCAAGGCAACCTCACCTATTCTACCCTTACGCTTGTTCTTAAGATAGTGAATAATTTCAAACGCTATCATTATCAAGGATAGACCGACCAGACACAAACGCAGATTGCTCTATAGAAACACACTTAGACAAGACAAGTTTAAGTCGGTTAGCAAGTACCTTAGAAACAATTTTGTATATAACATTGCACAAAGCTATGGGGCGTCAATCAGCCATGGACACTGGATTGTCTTTCTTTGGAATGAGAGCCAAGTTTGTATCATTCAGGTCATGAGGGAACTCACCACGGCGAAGCCAACCAACACACACATCAAAGAGCTCATCACCATAGGTATCCCAATTCACTTTCATTCACTTTTTTTGACCAAATTCCTTTCATTCACTTTTTATTTCATTTCATTATTTCATTTCATTTCAAGGTTCTAATTAGGGGTGCACAAAATAATCATGTTTACACTACTTGGATCAGATAGTAGAGATCTCTTCCAGCTTAACCAAAGTCATGGGATCAAATCCAGCTGTCTGAAATTGTACCAGTACCATCACCTAAGTTTGCTCAAGATGTGCCACCTCCTCCCTTCCATCAAAGGCTTAAGAACGCTCATCAAGACAAACAATTTGGTATGTTCTTAGAGGTGCTGAAGCAACTTCAAATCAATGTCTCCTTGGTGGAGCAACTTCAACAAATATCCAGTTATGCAAAGTTTATGAAAGATGTGCTCACCAAAATGAGAAGACTAAGGGAGTTTGAGACAGTAGTGTAACGCCCTAAAATAATTTAATTATTTATTTAGTTAAGTTATTTGAGGGGTTACAGTATTTATTTAAATTGAGTAATAATGTTGGAATTAATTTTATTGCAGGGGGGATCTAGCTAAGTAACTAAAGGGGTGCAATTAGGGCCCAAGCCAATAAGTGACCCAAGCCCATCCCTAATAACCCCAAAACCCTAAGATGGTTACACTAATCCAGCGAGAAACCGAAAAAAGAACTCGAGAGGGAGAGAGTGAGGTGCAGGCGACGCAAGCAGTAAAGGAGAAAGGGAGAATTTCTTCTTCTCAAGCTCCATAGGTAACACATTAAATCCTTTTCCTTTCTCCATTCTTCTTCCTTGTATTTCCAGTGTATGATTCCAATTCCTCTTTCCTGTTTTCTGCTGCTCCCTGCGTCCAAGAAGAGAGAGGAGCCACGGTTTTGAAGGAGAAAGAGGGGAAGCTTGCTCACGTTGATTTCCTTGGTGTTGAGTTCGAATTTTTGGGCTTTTCCAGGTATGGGGGCTCTTCTTTATGCCTATAATAACTCTTAAGATTAGTAGTATGTGTAGGTTAGGTTGTAGTGATGGAATTGGAGGAATTTCTGAATTGTGGTGTTAGGGAAACCTTGTTTGAATTGTTTGTTGAAGTGTTGTGTTAAAGGAATGTCATTAGATTGAATTGTTGTAAATGCTGTGATATTGCCATGTTCTGTGAATTGAGTGTTGTGGTGTAACATGTTGGTAAAGTACTTAATAGAGTTGTGCCGAGGTGAGGGGCGAGGTGCCGAGGTGAGGGGGTGATGTGCCGAAGTGAGGTGAGGTGAGGTGACCTAGGTGAGTGAGGTGAGGTGAGGTGACCTAGGTGAGTGAGGTGAGGTGACCTAGGTGAGTGAGGTGAGGTGAGGTGACCTAGGTGAGTGAGGTGAGGTGAGGTGCCGAGGTGAGGGGGTGATGTGCCGAGGTGAGGGAGGTGAGGTGACCTAGGTGAGTGAGGTGAGGTGAGGTGACCTAGGTGAGTGAGATGAGGGGAGGTGCCGAGGTGAATGGGGTGAGGTGCCGAGGTGTGTGAGAGTGTACCGAGGTGTGTTTTGAGTGGGTGCCGAGTTGTTTGAGTGGGTGCCGAGGAGGTGTGTGGTGGATGTCTAGCACAGGCGCCAAGTGAGGCGCCAATGTGCTGTGTGCAGGTGTCGTGTCTAGCACAGGCGCCAACTGTGGCGCCAAGTGCCGCGCGCAGAAGTGTGTGTCGAAGCCCAGCACAGCGCCAACGGTGGCGTGGCGCCAAGTGCGATCTTTGTGCGCGTGTGTGTGTCAGCACAGCGCCACCGCGGCGCCAACGTCTTTGTGTGCGTGCGAGTGCTATGTGTTCGGCAGAGGCGCCAACCGAGGTGCCGACTGCAGTGGTGTGCGTGGGTGTGGCTAAGGCGAAGGGCGCCATTTGGGCAGCCTTATGCGCCTAGGTGAGTGATGGGACCGTGTGATCCCTAACGCGTTAATTTGGTCGTGGGGCGCGTGTTTGGTCCTTAACGTGTTAAGTTAGCTCTTGGGGGTGTGTCTTGTGTAATTGTTGAGCTAAAAAGTATTACTTGAGGATTACCAACTGTGTTGTGACTAAGTGGAGAGGTGAAAGCGGTGTGGGACCTCGGTCCAAAGCGGTGTGGTGCTTAAGGCTTATATATGTTAATGATGTGCGTCGAGGATTATAAATGATGATTTAAAATTATTATTGCGGTGCATTACCATAGAATACATAACCATGTGCATAAGCGGTGTGTAGGCTTCGGCCAAAGCGGTGTGGTGGCTTCGGCCAAAGCGGTGAGTGCCCTCCAGGCAATATTGTGGTGATGAAGGATCCTCATGCATGTGCATACATGCATAAATATATTCATACATATAATAATGATGTCTTGCGATGACTATAACTCAAGAATGAATTATGAAGTAATGACGTAGGTTGATAATGTTAGGAATTGTTGTGAAATAGTGTCTCTTCTCGCCTTCCTTATCATAATGCTTACCTTAATTGTTATTATTTGTATAAAAGACTCACCCTATCTGCGTCGTGTTGCTTCTTATGTCTCAAGAACTGCAGTACCAGCAGTGAGGGCATCCTTATGCCTGTCTACTAGTAGTCGTGTCTCAGCTCTAATATGTAGCACCAGGGGAGGGGCGTAGTCATCTTTTATTTATTATTTGATACTTTAGACTTTTATTGATGATGTACTAAGTATAATGTTAAACTTAGTGATTCTTCATTTGTGTTGGAGAGCGTTATTTATATTTTGGTGTCAGTAAACTAAAGCAGGTGTTGTGGGTCGTCCCTAAACTAATGTCTTTGCGTGATCGTATTAATGTTTTATTGACTTCGTGTTATTTGACTATAAGTTGGATGTTTTTGTAAGCGTTGGAATGTGACATTCCCTTCAATGATTTTTTTTTTATTTTGAAAACTCGATAATATAAATATTAAATAATAGTTGTTTAGAAAGGGGTGTTACATTAGTGGTATCGTGAGTGAAGTTGGTTTGTCAGACCAAGTGTCTAGTAGGTTATGTCCGTTATATCTAACTCTGTTCTTCTGTGTAGAAATCTGATCCGATGGCGAGACGCGATGATGCTGCTCTGGCTGCTGCTCTGCAAGCCATAGCCCAAGCTGTTGGGAATCAACACGCCGCCGCTAATGTGAATGCTCGCAACTTAGCAACGCGTTCGGAGGAAAACTCACCCACCTTCGTGGTCGGTGATGACCGATGGGGCCTTGGCACAGTTAAAGGAGATAGAGCGGATCTTCCGTGTCATGGAGTGCAACTCACGAGAAAGTGAAGTTGGGGACCCATATGCCGGGAGAGGAAGTCGACGATCGTGGTTGGGAATGTCGCGAAGGTTGAAGGTCTTTGGTGAGGAAGTTACTTGGGAGGTTTTCACAAGAGAGTTCAAGAGAAAGTATTACCCCGAGGATGTGCGAGCTAAGAAGGAAGTGGAGTTCTGAGTCAAACAGGAAATAAGGCGATGGTGAGTATGCCGCCAAATTTGAGGAGTTGGCCAAATTTTGTCCTTACTATGCCCATGATGCTGAGTCGGAGTTCTCCAAGTGTGTCAAGTTCGAGAGTGGGTCGCGCCGAACATAAAGAAAGCGATTGGGTATCAGGAGATTCGGGATTTTGCTAGATTGGTTGATAAGTGTAGGATCTTTGAGGAAGACAGTTCTGCTGCTTATAAGGCTGTGAAGGAAAAGAGGAACTCTCAGTTTAGAGGAAAACCCTATGATGTTGCTGGAGGTAAAAGCAAGTGGAAAGCAGGTGCTGGTCAGAAGCCAAGTGGGGGAGGTGCCCCTCCGAGTATTGTGTGTTATACCTGTAAGAAGCCTGGTCACAAGAGTAATGAGTGTTCCGAGGCCAATTGTTTCAAGTGTGGTCAGAAGGGCCATAAAGCTGCCAACTGTGAAAAGAAAGGGATTGTGTGCTATAATTGTGAAGAGGTGGGTCATGTGAGTGCTAATTGTCCTAAGCCCAAGAGGGAGAAAGCTAGGGGGAAAGTGTTTGCACTGGCAGGAGCCGAGAATGCTAACGAGATTCGAGGTACTTGTCTTATTTTTGGTACTCCATTGGTTGTTATAGTAGATACCGGTGCTACTCATTCTTTCATTGCTTCTTTATGTGCTGAAAAATTGGATCTTAATTTGTCTTCTATGATGAGGAGATGATTATTGATACTCGGCTAAGGGCTCATTAACCACCTCCCCTAGTGTGTGCTAAGTGTCTCTCTGTCGGTCTTCTTGAGAGATTTTCTTGTAGATCTTATTTGTTTACCTTTGGAGGATTAGATGTTATCCTTGGTATGGGTGGTTAGTTGATAACCATGTACATATCAATTGTTTCGATAGATCGGTGAGTTTCCTTGCCCCGAGGAGGAAGAATGCATTTTCTACGCCCTTTCGTCGATTCGTGAGGTTAATGAAGGAAGAAGTTCATCTATTTGCCTTGATGGCGTCTCTGTCTGTTGAGAGTCAAGATATCATTGAAGGGTTGAAGGTAGTGTGCGAGTTTCCGGAGGTATTCCCTGATGAGATTCCGAGTGTTCCGCCAGAGAGGGAGGTTGAATTCACTATTGATCTTGTGCCGCACGAGGCACGTGTCTATGGCACCATCTGGGATGTCGCGTCAATTATCCGAATTCAAGAAGAAGCAACTAGAAGAGTTACTTGAGAAGAAGTTCATAAGGCCTAGTGTGTCGCTGGGGAGCACCTGTGTTGTTAGTGAAGAAGAAGGATGGGAGTATGAGACTTTGCGTAGACTATAGACAGTTGAACAAGGTGACAATCAAGAACAAGTATCCGCTCCCGAGGATTGATGACCTGATGGATCAGTTGGTGGGTGCTAAGGTGTTTAGCAAGATCGATTTGAGGTCGGGTTATCACCAAATCAAGGTAAAGGATGATGACGTTCAGAAGACGGCTTTCAGAACTAGATATGGGCACTACGAATATTCGTAATGCCATTTGGCGTTACCAACGCTTCGGGGTGTTTATGGAGTACATGAACCGTACCTTCCATAGTTACTTGGATCGTTTTGTAGTGGTATTTATAGGCGACATTTTGATTTATTCCAAGACGGAAGAAGAACACGCAGAACACTTGAGGTTGGTGCTAGAGGTGTTGAAAGAAAAGAAGCTTTATGCGAAATTGTCAAAGTGCGAGTTTCGTTGCATAAAGTGAGTTTCCTTGGCCATGTGATTTCCGTGTGTCAGATAGGCGTGGACCCACCAAGGTGGATCTTTGTGTTGCGATGGGAAAGCCCAAAGTCGTGACGGAGATCGAGAGTTTCTTGGGGTTGGTGGTTACTACGGGGAGGTTTATAGAGGGTTTCTCTAAGCTAGCCCTTCCGTTGACTCAATTGGACGTGCAAGGAAAAGCTTTTTTGTGTGGGATGCCCCGGTGCGTAAGAGAGCTTCAATGAGTTGAAGAGGAGGTTGACGACGCCCCTATCTTGGTATTGCGGTTCGGATCAACCGTTTGTAGTATCGCGATGCTTCCAAGATGGGTTTGGGAGGTGTGCTAATGCAAGAGGGTAAGGTAGTAGCCTATCGTCCGAGCGATTGAGAATTCATGAGAAGAACTATCCTACTCACGATTTGGAGCTTTCATGCGCAATTGTGTTTGCTTTGAAGATCCGGAGGCACTATTTGTATGGTTCTAAGTTTGAAGTGTTCAGTGATCACAAGGGGTTGCAATATTTGTTCGACCAGAAAGAGCTGAATATCAGACAAAGGAGGTGGCTGGAATTATTGAAAGACTATGACTTTAGTTTGAATTACCATCCGGGGAAGGCTAATGTTGTAGCCGATGCCTTGAGTAGAAGTCCTTCACGTGTTATGCGTTGATGGTGAAAGAGCTCGAATTGATTGAGCGGTTTGGGATTTGAGTTTGAGTGCGTGAAGTAACGCCTAAGAGTGTAAGACTGGGAATGTTGAAGATCCATAATGAATTTCTAGACGTTATTCGGGAGGCTCAAAAACAAGACATTAAACTAGTTGAATTGGCAGTGGGGATGGATCACTCCGAGGTTAAAGATTATGAAATAGACGCGCAGGATGTGTTGAGATACCGAGGAGGATTTGCATCCACGATGATGAAGAGATTAAGAAATCAATTGCGGAAGAGGACATCGAAGTAAATTGAGTATTCATCCGGAGCCACAAAGATGTATCTAGGACTTGAAGAAAACTGTTTTGGTGGCCTGGCATGAAGCGTGATGTGGCCCAATTCGTGTATGCTTGTTTGACGTGTCAGAAATCTAAGGTAGAGCATCAGAAGCCGGCGGGGTTGATGCAGCCATTGGATGTACCAGAATGGAAGTGGGATAGTATCTCTATGGATTTTGTAACTGGATTGCCGAATACAGTAAAGGGATTTGATGCTATATGGGTGATTGTTGATAGGTTGACAAAGTCTGCTCACTTTTTGCCGATTAATATGACTTATCCAGTTCCGAAGTTGGCAGATATTTATGTTAAGACAATTGTGAAGCTGCATGGTGTTCCTGTGAGTATCGTGTCGGATCGGGATCCTAGATTTACTTCTGAATTTTGGAAGAGCTTGCAAGAGGCCTTAGGCTCTAAATTGAGATTGAGTTCCGCTTACCACCCCCAGACAGATGGGCAGACGGAGAGGACTATTCAGTCACTAGAGGATTTGTTGAGGGCATGCGTTCTTGAGCAAGGAGGTTCATGGGATTCTCATTTGCCATTGATTGAATTCACCTATAATAACAGCTTTCATGCGAGTATCGGGATGGCGCCTTTCGAGGCATTGTATGGTAGGAGGTGTAGGACACCCTTGTGTTGGTATGAATCGGATGAGAGTGTGGTGTTAGGCCCCGAGATTGTGCGGGAGACCACGGAGAAGGTTAAAATGATTCGAGAAAAGATGAAAGCCTCGCAGAGTAGGCAGAAGAGCTATCATGATAAGAGAAGAAAAGATCTGGAGTTTCAAGCCGGTGACCATGTATTCTTGAGAGTCACTCCGGTGGACAGTGTGGGTCGTGCCTTGAAGTCTAAGAAGCTAACCCCTCGTTTTATTGGCCCATACCAGATTCTGGAAAGAGTTGGGAAAGTTGCTCTCTGGGTGGCCTTACCACCTAACTGCCTAATCTGCATGATGTGTTCCATGTATCTCAGCTGCGGAAGTATGTTCCCGACCCGTCACATGTAATTCAGATGGATAATGTGGAGGTGAGGGAGAACCTCACTGTGGAGACTATGCCGGTTAGAATTGAGGACCGTGAGGTAAAGGTGTTAAGAGGCAAAGAAATCAAGTTAGTGAAAGTGGTTTGGCTGGGAGCAGTGGGCGAAAGCATGACTTGGGAATTGGAAAGTAAGATGAAAGAAGCATACCCGGAGCTGTTTGATTCAGGTAATTTCGAGGACGAAATCCCTTAAGTGGGGGAGAGTTGTAACGCCCTAAAATAATTTAATTATTTATTTAGTTAAGTTATTTGAGGGGTTACAGTATTTATTTAAATTGAGTAATAATGTTGGAATTAATTTTATATTGAGGGGATCTAGCTAAGTAACTAAAGGGGTGCAATTAGGGCCCAAGCCAATAAGTGACCCAAGCCCATCCCTAATAACCCCAAAACCCTAAGATGGTTACACTAATCCAGCGAGAAACCGAAAAAAGAATTCGAGAGGGAGAGAGTGAGGTGCAGGCGACGCAAGCAGTAAAGGAGAAAGGGAGAATTTCTTCTTCTCAAGCTCCATAGGTAACGCATTGAATCCTTTTCCTTTCTCCATTCTTCTTCCTTGTATTTCCAGTGTATGATTCCAATTCCTCTTTCCTGTTTTCTGCTGCTCCTGCGTCCAAGAAGAGAGAGGAGCCACGGTTTTGAAGGAGAAAGAGGGGAAGCTTGCTCACGTTGATTTCCTTGGTGTTGAGTTCGAATTTTTGGGCTTTTCCAGGTATGGGGGCTCTTCTTTATGCCTATAATAACTCTTAAGATTAGTAGTATGTGTAGGTTAGGTTGTAGTGATGGAATTGGAGGAACTTCTGAATTGTGGTGTTAGGGAAACCTTGTTTGAATTGTTTGTTGAAGTGTTGTGTTAAAGGAATGTCATTAGATTGAATTGTTGTAAATCTTTGTGATATTGCCATGTTCGTGAATTGAGTGTTGTGGTGTAACATGTTGGTAAAGTACTTAATAGAATTGTGTAGAGGTGAGGGGTGGTGAGGTGCCGAAAGTGAGGGGTGATGTCTTAGTGAGTGAGGAGGTGGAGGTGACCTAGGTGAGTGAGGTGAGGTGAGGTGACCTAGGTGAGTGAGGTGAGGTGACCTAGGTGAGTGAGGTGAGGTGAGGTGCCGAGGTGAGGGGGTGATGTGCCGAGGTGAGGGAGGTGAGGTGACCTAGGTGAGTGAGGTGAGGTGAGGTGACCTAGGTGAGTGAGATGAGGGGAGGTGCCGAGGTGAATGGGGTGAGGTGCCGAGGTGTGTGAGAGTGTACCGAGGTGTGTTTTGAGTGGGTGCCGAGTTGTTTGAGTGGGTGCCGAGGAGGTGTGTGGTGGATGTCTCCAGCACAGCGCCAGTGAGGCGCCAATGTCTTGTGCAGTGTGCTGCAGTGTCAGCACAGCGCCAACCTGTGGCGCCAAGTGCCGTGCAGAGTGTGTGGCCGAGTCTAGCACAGGCGCCAACGGTGGCGCCAAGTGCGATCTTGTGTGCGTGTGTGTGTGCCCTAGCACAGCGCCACCGCGGCGCCAACGTCTTTGTGTGCGGCGAAGTTGTTGTGTGTTGCGAGAGGCGCCAACCGAGGTGCCGATCGCTGCGATGGTGTGCGTGGGTGTGGTGGCTGGCGCGGCGGCGCCATTTGGGCGACCTTATGCGCCTAGGTGAGTGATGGGACCGTGTGATCCCTAACGCGTTAATTTGGTCGCGGGGCGCGTGTTTGGTCTTAACGTGTTAAGTTAGCTCTTGGGGGTGTGTCTTGTGTAATTGTTGAGCTAAAAAGTATTACTTGAGGATTACCAAGCGTGTTGTGACTAAGTGGAGAGGTGAAAGCGGTGTGGGACCTCGGTCAAAGCGGTGTGGTGCTTAAGGCTTATATATGTTAATGATGTGCGTCGAGGATTATAAATGATGATTTAAAATTATTATTGCGGTGCATTACCATAGAATACATAACCATGTGCATAAGCGGTGTGTAGGCTTGCTAAAGCGGTGTGGTGGCCTACTAAAGCGGTGAGTGCCTCCGTGCAATATTGTGGTGATGAAGGATCCTCATGCATGTGCATACATGCATAAATATATTCATACATATAATAATGATGTCTTGCGATGACTATAACTCAAGAATGAATTATGAAGTAATGACGTAGGTTGATAATGTTAGGAATTGTTGTGAAATAGTGTCTCTTACTGCCTTCCTTATCATAATGCTTACCTTAATTGTTATTATTTGTATAAAAGACTCACCCCCATCTGCGTCGTGTTGCTTCTTATATGTCGCGAACCCGCAGTACCCGCGAGTGAGGGCATCCTTATGCCTGTCTACTAGTAGTCGTGTCTCAGCTCTGATATGTAGCACCAGGGGAGGGGCGTAGTCATCTTTTATTTATTATTTGATACTTTAGACTTTTATTGATGATGTACTAAGTATAATGTTAAACTTAGTGATTCTTCCGCTGTGTTGGAGACGTTATTTATATTTTGGTGCTGTAAACTAAAACAGGTGTTGTGGGTAGTCCCCTAAACTAATGTCTTTGCGATCGTATTAATGTTTTATTGACTTCGTGTTATTTGACTATAAGTTGGATGTTTTTGTAAGCGTTGGAATGTGACATTCCCCTTCAATGATTTTTTTTTATTTTGAAAACTCTGATAATATAAATATTAAATAATAGTTGTTTAGAAAGGGGGTGTTACAAGTAGCAATGACTGGAGAATGTAGCATGATCATGCAAAACAAACTCTCAAGGAAACTAAAAGATCCTGGCAGTTTCACAATATTGTGTTCCATT
This sequence comes from Oxytropis ochrocephala, assembly GCA_020916435.1. Classification (NCBI taxonomy): domain Eukaryota; kingdom Viridiplantae; phylum Streptophyta; class Magnoliopsida; order Fabales; family Fabaceae; genus Oxytropis; species Oxytropis ochrocephala. The sequence continues at coordinate 37,315,310 of CM037093.1, read as the reverse complement.
GGTGAATTTCATTCTGGTCGTGCATTATGTGATTTAGGAGCAAGTATTAACTTGATGCCTAAATCCATATATACACAACTTGGAATTGCGGACTGCCAGGCCAACCATTGTTACCCTTCAGTTAGTTGATAGATCCATAGCCTATCATGAAGGGATAATAAAGGATGTACTAATTAAAGTTGACAAATTTGTTTTTTCTGTGGATTTTGTTATTCAATATTTTGATGCAGATAAGGAGGTGTCTATCATTTTTGGGAGGCCATTCCTAGCTATTGGGAAAACTCTTATTTTATGTGCAGAAAGGAGAATTGACTATGAGAGTCCGTATCAAGAAATAAATGTAATGTAATGAATTCTCTCAAGTATCCTGATGAAGGTACTAAGGAGTGTTCATTTGTAGTCTCCCTTGATTGATTAGTTCAGAAACACTTCCACAAGCAAAGTGACCACCTGGTCAAGGCTCTTGCCAACACCGAAAAAGATGAGCTTGTGGAAGAAGGTGTGATACAAGAGGAAGCCACTGTGAAAGAAATATGGGCAAGAAAATTTGACTCATTGGAACTTGAATACTAAAGCCTCAAGAGGAATTAATGTCCCATCAATTGAAATCCCCTTCACTTGAACTCAAAGAGCTACCAAAGCATTTGAAATATTCTTATTCAGGGGGAAATGGTACATGATCTCATAACTACCTTACTTAGAGGAAAATGATAAATTGACATCCCCCCATCATTACTTCTGACTTATCCAACAGTTAAGAGCATGATCTCATAACTACCCTAAAGAGGCATAAGAAGGCTATTCAGTGGCAAATGTCTGATATCAAAGGAATTAGCTCCACTATCTGCTCCACAGAATCATTTTGGATGAGACTTCAAGGAATAGTGTTGAAGGGCAGAGGAGGCTAAATCCTATGATGAAAGAGGTGGTAAAGAAAGAGATTATCAAATGGCCTGATGTTGGTATTGTCTACCCTATCCCAGATAGTGCATGGGTGAGTCCTATGCAATGTGTCCGAAAGAAAGGGGGTGTGACAGTAGTAGCAAATGAGAAGAATGAACTGATACCAACAAGAATTGTGACTGGGTGAAGGATCTGGATGGATTACGGAAAACTCATACCAGGGTATGGTGGTGCCTGTTGTACATTTCCCATTGGAGTCATGGATCCTCATTGTCTTTGGCTAGGGGTACCAAGACTAGTCAAACTACTAGCTTGAGCAACTCGCCTCTTGTTCTCTGGCCTGTTGCACTTCGTTGTGCACCATATGTGCGACTATGTCAGCCAATTGTTGAGAAACTTGATACATGATATCATGTATCCCCATATCTATCTGTTCACGAATGAAGGATGTGGTCATGACCACAGCCTGCTCCCCATCAACAGGTTGATTTGGTTTTGCGGTAGTAACCGAGGGTACATCTTGCACGATAAACCCTGACGTACCAGGTTTCTAGTGATTTTCCGGTTTACTAGTAGGCGCCTTCTTTGAAGCCAAAGTCGGATCCATACTCACGTTTCTACCAGAGCGCAGGTACATAGGCCAGTGATAGTCCAGACCAAGTGAATCAAACCCTAAAACTTGTTTGCCTATGTTGGTCCCATTGGGCGTGCCAATTTTTGTTGTCAAACTCTCATTCAACTGTGGATAGACTAACAGCTTGAACTTCTAATTTCTTATTCTTCAAGCAATTTTTTTAAGGAAGGAACTTTGTTCCTTAGCTATGGGTTCCCTAACTCCTCCAAAGAGTTGTTAGGTTAGGTGAGAGGGACGTGAAATTGAACTATCTATGGCTAAAGCTAAAATGGGTAAAGTAAAGTAAAGACGAAAAAATGTAGAATTTGAATGATATGATGTGCCTAAAAATGTACAAGTACAAGTGTGTGTGTGTGTGTGTGTGTGCATATAAGTAAGTCTCAATTGGCCACGATTCTAGCCTACAGCAGACCACTGCTGGATCAGCTAAGATCAACGTACAATATTGCGCAATGCGCCCTAGATTCTAGGAACTCTGCTCCATAAGCCTACTCGCATGCAGAGTGGGGTCCAAATAGTATCGCTCCTATTTCCGCGACGCCTATTCAAGCTGCTCTTGACTGTTTCATTTCAACACTCATAAAAAATATTTTTAAAAGTTATTAATATTTTTTAAAAAAAGTATACCATGTTGTAGTTTAGTCTTATTTTCTTTACACAATTAAAGTAGAATAGGGTTCAATTTACTTCAAGAGTAGCTTATATTGAGTTACTCAACATCCTAACCATTGATTTCGATCTAATTTAATGGTAACAATACAACATTATTTAGTGATGTATTGCTACCATTGGATAAGATCCAAATCAACAGTTAGGATGTGAAATAACTCTATGAAAGTTACTCTTGGAGTATATTTTATAATTTTTATTCTGTCTATCATTTTGAAGGTTAGTTTTGTCATTTTACAAATTTACATGTTTCTTTCATTCCATTTTCTTTCCACTTTTTTTCAAACGAAACTACTAAACAATCATCTCATTTTCTACTACTTTTTCTTCTCTTCTCTTCTCTTCATTTCCTTTCTTTTCTTTTCCTCTATTTTTCTTTCATTTATCAAACCAATGGTTTGAAAATCGAACCGGTGAGACCTCCAAATCATGGTTCAACTACTTTAAAATGCTCAAACCCGGAGGAGGCCCCGATCGAATCGCTCAAATGACTAAACCAAAAATAGTATTGGGTCATGACTTAACCGGTTGAACTGTTTTGTTGTTTTAGTTTTTAAAATACTGAAGCAAACAAACCATATAAGATCTGTCTTCTCTATGTACCATGTGGAATACCAGAAGGGAACTTGCACTAATCTAAATAAAATATACATGGTTAAATAGGGAGGAAGATGATCGTGATTCCCTCAAAATCAGGAGCTAAACAAGGAAAAAAATCTCAACCTATCAAATCAATATAAAAACAGAAACCAATTATCATGTAGATTTGATAAAATAACACGAAATCTCTTTTATTTCTTAAACGAATTATCCTCATAAATCTTAAATACACCAAATCTCCAAAATCTCCGATTGCTTGCATGTACTTCACTTCACAGGAAGTCATAATTTATAGTGTCTTCCAAGGGTTATGACCAAGAAAAAGTAAGAAGTACTTCAACATCTATTGGTAAATACAAAGCATTAGTGCATCGATTAATTCACAAAGTTATAGAACAACCATCACAATTCACAACAACGCATAAAAATACAGGGGTGGCTAAAGATTTTCCATTTAGCAAGATATTACAAGGACAATATAATAATCACACAAAAATGTATTCCTAACCCTCCAATGCCTAACCTCCCCAAAAAGAAGGAAAGGGGAGGAAAAGGAAATAAACACCAAAACTATAGTATAATAGATTCAACAAGGTCCTCAAGAGGTGCCAGTTCTGCTTTTTCGATCAATCGGAATTCCTACAACACAAGAAAGTGTGTCAGCCAATAAATTCAACAGAGATAGAAGCAGTAAAATAAAAAATGATGAAGCATGCTTCCAATTTCTGCATTTGAATTTGCGATTTTGAAAGATATAGGAGCACTACTAAAGCCTATTGATCAGAAACAAAAGAGAAGAATATAAGGCATTAATAAACTTTTTATCTATTTATAAATTATAACATCTTAGTATCTTACTTACCCAAGTAAATAAAACAAAATGCTTGAAGCAAGTATTCAGGTGAGCTTCTTCCTTCAAACTCACAATCTTTTGAAAATGTGAGTGATAAATATGAGCATATACACGGAATAATCTCTTAAAAATTGTCTTGACAACATCTCTGAAATTGGGTGGAAAAGGAGCCCCTACAGCAAAACAGCAATAAATTAAAAAACAGTGTGATGATGCATTTAATTAGGAAATAATTAGTCCTGAATATTAAGTTGCTCGACAGCTCTACCAAAATATCAAACATACCTAATCTTTGAGGGAAAATTGTTTCATCATCTAGTTGAGATTCAATCCAATCCATCAAATACTCAACATACTTTGGAGCAGATACCTCTATTGGTTTTTTGATAGTAACACCATCAGCCCATCTGTACTCGTACCTGTATAATTTGTTACATCAAATACTTACTCAAATGTATGTTTAAAATTGTTATGGTAATTTAACTTGTCAATTTAAGAGTATAAGATAATTGATTAGACAGAAAATTGGCATAGAAGATGTAAAACAGGATCGTGTAACCTCAAAGGGACTTTCCCAGTTTTACAGTTTATTCCTTTTGCTACTATCAATGAATATGGATTTATTCATTATCTTGGAAAATATTATTAGCTACTAAGTAACAACAGAAACTAAACTATGCAAGGTTTTAGCAGACAGGATTTACTTATCATATCACTATATCATATTAAACACTAAAATCAAGCATCCATATTTTCTATTATAAGAAGTCACAAACAAGTTCCTTAAGCCAATTGCTGTATATAAACTGCAGACAAGACAACAAGAGAAACTTATAATAGCTGTTCTGATATAGCAGCAACATCTAACAAAATTTTGTAACTAAAATAAAGAGTTTGGTTAAAGGGTCAAAACATACTTTGGTCCTGCAGTCATTGTAGGGCAATTACTTGGCGTACAGAATTCTGTCAGCGTACCAAACAAGATATTCACTTGATTAAAGAAGTCCACAGCTGCACATAAAAATAAAAATTAAATCATCATGTGAATAGTATATAAGCAATTTTGCAGTAAAATACCAGTTATAAATGACTTAAGAAATCATACACCAGGCTATGTGTATACAAGAAAAATTACATACAACGCTAAACAATTACGAAAAAGACGCAAAGAAAAAATAATCCTCAAGAGAATGGAAAGGAAAAGGAAGGGGAGAACACAAATTATAGTTGGAAACTTTGGCCCAACTGCCAGAAACAATTGATTAAAGATTCTTACTGTTTACAGCTAGCCACTCATTGATATCTTCACCAGGGGGAAGTTTAACAGCTTCCCTCAAGTTCCCACTACCCAACGTAGCATCAATGTGTTTTTGAAGTTGAGCACCCTGTATTTCATAAACAAAATGCACAGAAATCTCAACTGATTGAATATGAACCACAAGGAAAAAGTAAAGTAGAAAAGAAACCATTAATCACTCGATAAGAAGTAAAAAGGCCAACCTTACTTCCAGACGGAGCGCTCTTTTTTGGACGAAAAGTTTTTTGGTTTCTACATGGATCAAATAAAATATCAAATTCTGGTTATGCTTGAGCAATCATCAACAGAAATAAATCGAAAGTATACCATACTAAGGCAAACACAGAGGTAAGTGGGAATAAAATAACTAAATCAAACAATTCATTTCCTTTAATAAAAGGTTGCAGCAAAAAAATTGCAGATAGGAACAATTTGGCACATATAATTGTTTCTACTAACCATCTATGGCTATGCCCTATAAGTGATAAGTGATATCTTCAGGGATTTGAATTTTGTCAAGCATAGTTTTGAAATGGTCATTATTGAACGCAGTTTCACATGATAACAAACAAGATAAATGCTAAATACAGTTGCTCACTCACTCGCTTTTCGTCACTTGCGCAATCAGGCTACCCACGTAAGCCTTTTATTTATTATCTGTAACCGACTACTGGCTCAATCGGTAAGGCATCACAACACAACTCTCTTCCTCTTTCAAATTTCAAACCCCTCCGCCAATCCACCTCCTTCTTTTCTCCACCGTCACCATACTCAAAGCTTCTGCACCTTCTATGCTTCACACCATTGACCATTGGCTAACTCAATTTTCCTAACAGCAAGATGCTTTCTAAAATTTACTGCCATCTCCCCAGTTCTCCTACTATGATTATGACGATGATTGTTTTTGTTGTTGTCTCCAATTGCCAACCTAGAAAAATTTCCATTATCATCCAATGGTGAAATTGGCTTCACCCTAAGAAATGATGATTGTGTTGAAAACACATATTTCACAATTAATCTGCAACAATTCAAAGCTCACTTTGACAATTCTTACAGAACCCTTCCCCTCAACACCCATGTTGAATGCTGACCAACATTTTCACCTATGATTCCTGGCTGGTTCCAAGCATTGTTGCTGCAGCTCTATCTATCTCTTGCCTATGCCATGTGTTCCGATGATGAGGGTGTTGAACTTGACGCTAGAGGATTGGGAGATTTGACGAAGCAAAGGTTCAACATTGACGAAACTCCCTGACTTCATCGTATTGTTTATACCTTGATGAAATAGAAGGCAATCAAATCAGGTTTTGAGTGTGGTGACGGTGGAGAAAAGGAGGTTGATCGGCGGAGGGGTTTTCACTTTGACGTTTGAAAGAGGAAGAGAGTTGAGGTCTCACCGAACGAACCAGTAGTCAGTTACAGATAATAAATAAAAGGCTTACGTGGGTAGCCTGATTGCGCAAGTGACGAAAAGCGAGTGATTGAGCGACTGTATTTAGCATTTCTCTAACAAACAAAAAGCAACGAAATCTCCATGTCCCATTATTATACATAAAATGTAAAATTTCGAAAAGGTCAATTGAAGAGTAAAACTTGACAACATGATATTCATCATTCAAATTTTATGAGCTACCTATATATTGAAAAAAGCAATCAAAACTTATCAAAAGCATCCTTGTATGGTAACATCAGGTAGAACCAGCTGAGAATCACACAGTCATCATACGAAGTCTCAATACAAACACAAACACCAAACACGACACGACACTAACATCAACAAGTAAACACCAATAATAATTTGAGAAAATAGAATTGATCAAACGTAACCACACGTGTTGGTGTCATGTCCAGCACGTGTCAAATACCGAACACGTCTTCAATTTAAAGTCATGGTGTAATGTTACATATACATACAATATAACTCAAACCTTCAAAATTATAGCAATAGTAACCCAACAATATAACTCAAACCTTCAAAATTACTCAGAACAACAAAAAACTAATACTAGTAATTTAAATTTTCTTTCAAATTCTCTACCTTATCTCCTGATTAATTCCAAACAGCAGCTTGCCATCACACAAAATAATCATCAAATTGAAGCATACAAATTGCACAGCCATATATACATTTTAAATATCTATCATAGTTCGATGATGATGATGATGATGATGAGGCACACCATTTAAACGAACATAATAGGGATTGAGTGAGAAAAGGGATAATATATAATTGAATAGGGAGGGAGGGGGTACCTGCTTCCAAGACCGAAGAGACTCATGGTGGTGGCGGTGACGAAGAAATCCGACCGAAGCGCCTCTGTTTCTTGAAGATCTCAAGTTGCAGAGGCTCTCCTCAAAAACCAAAAATCGAAAGAATATATAAAATCTCTAAAAAAGAGATTTTATATATAGATATAGAAAGAGAAGAGAAGCGAGGGATAGATAGAGGATGCTTAACCTCCATCTATTGCCAGTCTGTCATTTCCTCCGTTTCTCTCTCTTTCTCTCTCTTTCTCTCTTTGAAGAGAGAGAGAGAATGTGAAATAGAAAATCTCCATTTGCCAACCTGCACTTTGCTTACCTGGCTCTGCCGGATACTCTCACATTCTCCTCATTTTCTACCTTATTATTCTCCTTCGTATCTCATCTTTTCTTTTCCTTTTTGTTTTTTTCGCATACATTCTTTTCCACTTTTTATTTCTTATTTTTTCATTTCTTTTTTTTATTATTTTATTATTTTTGTGTTTAATTGGAATGGAATGCATAATGTGGCAAACACTTGTGATACTAAGGAATTCTTTAGTAACAATTACTAAATTTTTTGGTAACTATTATACAACCATTCAATGGTTAGTACATTCTAACTATAATTTAGTGTTTGTGTGGTTACCGAACTTTTTCATTGATGGGGAATGATACTAAGGAATTCTTTAGTAATAATTACTAAATTTACAACTATTCAATGGTTATACATTCTAACCATAATTTAGTGTTTGTGTGGTTACCGAATTTTTCATTGATGGGGAAATGACTATTATGTCAATTTAATAACAATTACTAAGAAATTCTTTAGTACTCTAAGTCAGACTCGCATAATGTGGAGATATTTTACTCTCTCTTAAAATGTGGCTTAGGGGAGTGAGATTATATACTGTTATGAGACAATATCTTTAGTTAATGTGAAAATTGTGTCAATTTCGTATTCTTTATAGACAAAGTAATTAGTAATTAGTGTTAATTATTAGAAGATAGAGGGGAGCGAGATTCAAACCCCGTATGCTTACACTTCTACTAATAACATCACTCTCAATTATGTGAGCTATTTCATTTGCAGGCAAATTAAATTGTTTATTTTTAGTGAGTTATTCCTTATGTTGTTCTTTTATACTAGAAATTAATGGTAATTAAAGGGAGTCACTATTGTTTGGTTGAGATTCTTTTTTTTTTGATATTAAAAGGGGCATAACGCCCGAAGAAAAAGAAACTACACGGAAACTAGTCTTGGAGTAAAAACTCCATTACAATCATCATGCAAGAGCTGCAGAATAAAATCAGGGGGTTGATGATAAACACAAGTCGCATCACATGGAACACACCCCACCAAAGCAAGACAATCTGCCACCTTATTTGCCTCTCGATAAACATGAGAAACCGTCACCTGCCAATCCTGCTCTATCATCTGCTGAATACGCCTAATCAAACGCCTCTCATCCACAGATACGCCGGTGTGATTGGTGATGGATGACACCACTGCCTTGGAATCAACCTGCAGCGAGATATATGAAAAACCCAAACTTCTGGCCAGCTTCAAACCTTCCCAAACACCCCACAACTCCGCTAAATAGGGATCGACTTCGCCAAGATGGAGAGAAAAACCTCCAACCCAAGCCCCATGCTCATCATGCAAGATCCCTCCACAACCACTAAGAGTACCTCCCTCTTTGGATGCCCCGTCCGTGTTAAGCGTTACCCATCCTACACCAGCTGGACGCCAACAAATATTAACCAAGGTAGGAGTCCCCTTTGAAGTGGGGTTAAAACGCTCCTTGGAGGACGCATACTACTGAGCATATTGCTGGATAGGGACCACGGGATGGAGTGGCCTGTTGAAATTGCTATCATGCTCCTCTTTGTTCCTCCATCCCCACAAGGAGTAACAGGCAACGAACCAAATTTCGCACCACCCAAATCCTGCATCAAATAAAAGATTATACAAAATCCAATCTTCAAAAGAATAGCCAAAAAAATTTGGCCGCATCGTAATCGGGACCAGCTGCTGCCAAACGCAAGAAACGCACGGGCAATCCCGAAGAACATGGAGAATGGACTCTGGGACCCCAACACAATGACTGCAGTCAATAGAAGCACCACTCCATTTACCACAATAAAGCTTGGTAGGCAACTTGCCATGCATAATTTGCCACACAAAGGTTCTAACTCGCTCCGGCACCGCAAGTTTCCACACCACCTGCCAGTGCTTGACGTTATCATCCAACTGATCACAACACAAGAAGTGATAGGCACTAGCAACCGAAAAATTGCCATGCTTTTCACTAGGCCAGAACGTCGTGTCCATGCCCATAGTTGGCTCCGGAGGGGGCGAGAGAGCAAACAATTAACAAGCCTCTCAGGTAAAATACTCTCAGGTAAAATGGTACGCTGAATATCCAGCTGCCAATTATTATTATGATCAACATAATCAGCCACTTTGCAATATATCATATCAGTAGGAACATTGGAGACATGATCCTTAAGGGGAGAACTAGTATCGAGCCATTTATCAAGCCAAAAATTTACAATGGTGCCATCAACAACCAACCAAGCCTGTTCATTCCTTATATCGTCCCAACAATCAACTAAGGACTTCCAAATATAGGAGTCAGAAGCTTTACAGCGCAGCTCACCATCGCCCCAAGTATTCCGACCATACTTGCCCACTAAGACTTGGCTCCACAACTTATGCTCATCGGTCTTCAAATTCCATGCTAGCTTCATGAGACAAGCTTTATTCATATCATCTAATCTTCGTAAACCAAGCCCCCCTTGGTACTTAGGAAAAGTCAAGGTATCCCATTTAATCAAGTGAAGTTTCCTCCCAGCTTCGCTATCACCCCAAATAAAAACCCTTTGAATCTTCTCAATTTCATTCAGACAAGATTTCGGAATAGGAGTTGTCATCATGGTATAAATAGGAATAGCCTGAATAACAGAATCATGGTATAAATAGGAATAGTCTGACTAACAGACTTAGCAAGAGTAATTCTACCTGCAAGAGATAAATGAGTGGATTTCCAACCCGAGAGCTTTTGAGAGACCTTCTCAACAAGATAAGTGAAATCTTGCTGCTTGGGTGCACGACCAAGGAGAGGTATCCCCCAAGTACTTGCCCAGACTAGCTGCCACTTGAAAGCCAGACTTTCTGCTTAACTGATTCCTGGTGCGAACATCCACATTTTTTGCGAAAAAGATGCTAGTCTTCTCTGGACTCACCATCTGACCAGACATGGCCCAGAAATTATCAAGCACATTCATAACACACTGCATGTTCTCCTCCGTAGCCTTGCCAAAAAGTAAAAAAGGTGCGCACCGTAGTAATACATTTCATAATAATAGCTTGGAGAGTCTCTGGTAACCCGAGCTCAGCTAAGACTTTGGCTATGAAGGACCATCGTAACCGGTCGCAGGCTTTGGCAAGGTCGACCTTGATGGCAAAGAAACCATTCTGGCCACGCATTCGCCGCATACAATGAAGTAGCTCCAGGGCCACATGATATTCTCATGGATGCTTCGGGTGGGAATGAAACCCGTTTGGTACAGAGAGATAATGGTAGGCATCAAAGGCTTCAAACAGTTCACTATAATTTTGGTAATTGCCTTGTAGCTTGTAACACCCCAATTCTACTCGTTCGTTTTATAAAATATCAGAGTGCGGAAACTAAATTCAAAACAGAAATTGGAGCGTCACATTCGGCATTTTCAAAATCCAGCGACGTGTAAATAAATAAAACATGGAAAACAAAATACTTCAATTTAGTTTACATCCCGAATATTTGTTCCATACTTCAAAACCACAAACTCGTGTTCAAAATAATTAAATGCAGCAAATAAATAAAAAAGATGATGTTCATCCCCGGTGCTCACGTATTAGAGACGACAATCGACTCAAATTTCATAAAAGACCTTGATCTTCATTCGTGATTACCTGCACGTTACCGACATCGAGGTAACATTTTAAATGCAGAAGTGTGAGTCTCAAATAGCATAAAAGCATATATGATAGATAATATACTAGAGAATAGACAACTATAACCACCACAGCACATCAACAACGGAATACAACACATCACAACAACATCACTACGCAATCACATCATTACACCACAACATAATTACACCTCAACATAAATATTCCCCAACGTCATTACAACTCAACATCATTACAACTTCCAAGTAGCAACACCAATGAGCAACACAATAAGCAACAACAAAGACAACAACAATAAGCGACAACACCTTGATGTGAATGCATGTATGAAATGCAACCCAAAACTCCACGGGCATATGCATGTGGATCCATCACCAAAATAGCCTTGAGGGCATTCACCAAAATATATAATGAGGCCGAAGCCTACTCACCAAAAATGCATATGATTATGCGACACCATGACAATGCACCATATACACCAAAATCACCAAAATTATGCAATAGCATGCTCACCAATAGTCTTATCGACTCACCAACACCAAAGAAGGTCATAGACCCCAATCACCAATATTTATTCACACCAGTTGGTATACAACACCGTTAAAACAGCACCACAAGGACTAAACGTAACACCAAAGACTAAGACAGCACCCAAGGACTAAAACAACACCTAGGGACTAAAACAGCATGACAGCAACATAAAAACAGCACAACAGCATGACAGCAACATAAAACATCACAACAAAGATGACAAAGAACACAGCGACAAAGTGTTGAATTTCCTCTGAAGAAGTGCACCTACTTCGGCGAATTAATTAAAATAGTAAACGACATCGGATTTCGACAAATAAATACTCGTTGGAAAGCCCTATGGGTCTATTTCTTATCCCTAAATTCAGTTTTTGAAGGAGAGTGTTCAATAGGTACAGTTTTCAAAAATACACATACTAGTTTCAAAAGAGGGCAGTTTCTGTCCTTCAAATTCAAGCAGTTCTAAAATGACCAAAACTCAATCAAATTGCATGAAACTTGTGCATAAATTGGAGCAAATTCTGTTTAGTTTTCAAAGAAATTGGATTCGTTCGAAAATGAGTTCTTTTGAAAACGCAGTAGCCAAAACACTGACCCTATGTCCAGATTGTTTCCAGAATCTTACCTTAACTTGTGGAATTCATATCTCGAGCTACACAACTCAAAATGCAACCAAACCAGTGCCACATTAACAAGCATTAAGTCTATTTTCCAGAAAAGTAAACCAAATAATTTTTCAGTCAATACAACGTTCCCAGTTACCGAAATACTGAACCCATACCCAAAACGTTTCCAGAATTTTAACCTAACTTGTATTGCCTATAACTCAAGCTATACAACTCCAAATTTAACGAAACCAGCACCAAAACGACCGGTGTTAACTCTATTTTCAAAAACAGTCAGCCACATAATTTTTGGATCAAACAAATAGTACCAGTTCTCGAAAAACCGAACAGTATCCAGAAAGTGCACAAAACCGTAAACAAGTGAAACTCATCATGTTCAACCATCACGCAACAATTTCAAACAACCCTAATACATTAATCAATCATCAAATACACATTCAAAGCAATCAAGACAATAACATAGAGCCTAACTCCAACATAATACCCATCATATATCTACTCATAATTCATTCAAACATTTTATCAAACATCTCCTAGGCATCATAGTTTCTACCCTCCTATATACTACCCATCATACAACCCTTTATACTATGAGACTCCCCTTACCTTGGTAATTTGAAGATGATGATAACCCTTCCTTGAATCACCAACAAGAAAAACGCAACAACTTCCCTTTCTCCCTTTTTCTCTCTTTGCGCCGTATTCTCTCTCTTTCTCCTCTTCACCGTGACGTTTCCCTTCTTTCTTTCTTCTCTTCTCTTCCTTTCTTTCTTCTCACGGCTGCGCCAACACCCTTCCTTTTCTCTTCTCTTATTTTTCTTTTCTTTCTCTCCAAGTGTCTAAGACACTAACCCTAGAGCTTAAGTAATTGGGCTCTAGTGTCTTGGGTCCTATTTACTACACAATCAATTACTTACACCACTCCCTATTTAATTAAAATACCACTCACTCATTTCCTACACACCACCCCTTATTTAATTTGAAACACCGTCTTATTTCTTTTATTATGACCAACCAACATAACACCTACATAAATTAATTAAATACTGGATTATTTTTGGGGCGTTGCATAGCTTACAAATTAGTCTTCGATTTGACTTCTCAAAGTATTTTTTCAAAAGCTCCACTAGTGCTTTTTTTTTTATTTACAAAACTCAGTTTACTATATCATTTGAGGTGAAAAGAATCTTAAACAAATAGGCTCTTCCTCGACTCATGTAAAATAAAGTGCTACTTCAAATTTGGAATACATTTTTAACAATCAAATCGAACACATACGGTTAGTAAGTGGTAAAACACAAGTGATGTGCGAATACCGAAAATGTAGGGTTGAACATCTATCTGCTCCTACCATTTGTATAAAGGATAAAAACAAACACTCTATCTAGACTTGTTTTTAAGCAACCAATAACTTTTTAGATTCATTGAAAAAATGATGTCATTTGTTCAATGAATTTAAAAAGTGTTTGTTACTTAAAAACGAGTCCGAAGAGAGTACACAATTGTTGATCAAGGAATGAGAGCGATAAACCATTTTTTTTGGTTAAACAATAAACAATTCATACTAATAGGGTAAGTGTGATATTCCTTTCTTTCATTTAGTTTGAAGAATTTTTTTTTGTGGTGCTTTGGTTTGAAGAATTAAGGCTCTATTTGGCAAGTCTTGCTAGCGGATAGTGGATTTGATTAGTAGATGACAAATAGATGTGTTTGGTAAGCAATAATCTTTAGCATTTTTTCAAACTCTACTTTTAACATATAACGTCCCACTTTTTTTGTCATCAATACTTTTCTTAAATTCAATCTCTATCCTCATTAAACACTTTGTCATGATTAAATAATTTAATCATGAATTAAGTACGTCCTTTTATATCATTTTACATTTATCAGCTAGTTTAACCGCTCATTTTACCAAACACATGCTATCAACTAACTTATCCGCTATCAGCTAGCTCATCTACTATCCGCTCACCTAGTAGCTTATCCATTATCTGCTACTTTTTACCAAACAGAACCTACATATATGAACTACATTAAAAAGATTTAGTTTTGAAAAAATAAATATTAGAATAATTGTGGAGGAATTTAGGCATAACTTAATGGTGAGTAGTGAAATCATAATAATGAGTACTTTTTTATCTTAAGAAAATTATATCAATGTAGTGGCGGGCATAAGAATAATATTTTTTTGGCTAAATTACTGTTTTGGTCCTTTATCTTTGACCTTGATTTCATTTTGCTCCTTTATCTTTTTTTTCTCTCGTTATGGTCCCTCATGTTTCATTTTTGTGTCAATTTGGTCATTTTTTGTAATTTTTCATCCACCACCTTAACAGACGCCACACTGGCAGTTAACTGCTGACGTGGCGTCTTAAGTGTCACAGATGACGTGTCATTCATTAAATGAGGTGGCAAAAAAATCATTATTTAATTGTAAATCATTTTACACATAATCAATTAAGTTTTTTAAATTAAAATATCCACTCTCCTTCTTCTCCAGAAACTTAAACATCATTCTTCCATTCTTCTCCTTCTTTCAAACACCAACATCCATGTTATCATCAATGTACCAACAACAACAGAAATTGAAACCCACTCTCTTCCATTCTTCTTCTTCTTCTTCTTTCAATTCATTCATCTCCTTCTTCCAACTACCATCATCAAGAACAAAAACACAGAAATGAAAAACCCATCTGTTTACATTACAAACCCAGAAATGCAAACCCAAAACAAACCCAAAAATGCAAATCCAACATCAGAATCTTCAATCAGAAAACCTATTTCAATTTCCAGCAACAAACCCATTTCATCTTTCCATCGTTCCTCATCTTCATCTTACTCAGATCTGGGAAAAACAAAATGAAAAATCCAGATTTGGGAAACGAAATGAAAAATAAAACAAAACAAAATCAAAAACGAAATGAAAATCAAAGCGAAAACTCAGATCTGGGAAAAACGAAATCAAAAACAAAACGAGTAAACATGGCTTGATTGTTTTAGGAATGAGTTGATTTGTTTTAGGAATGAGTTGCTGCAAACGTGATTGATTTTAGGAATGAGTTGATTTTAGGAATGAGTTGCTACAAACGTGATTTGTTTTAGGAATGAGTAGTAAACATGATTGTTGCTGCAAACGTGAAGCTGGTCAATATGCAGAGAAGAGTAAACATGGCTTGATTGTTTTAGGAATGAGTTGATTTTGGAATTGATTGATTTTAGGAATGAATTGATTTATTGTTTTTGTTAATTAAATTTTTGTTAATTTGTTTCTGATTTCAATAAAAGAAAATGCCACGTCATTAAATTATAATCCAACTCAGTTTGACACTAAAGACGCCACGTCAGCAGTTAACTGCCAGCGTGGCGTCTGTTAAGGTGGTGGATGGAAAATTACAAAAATGGACCAAATTGATACAAAAATGAAACATGAGGGACCATAACGAGAAAAAAAAAGATAAAGGACCAAAATGAAATCAAGGCCAAAGATAAATGACCAAAACAATAATTTAGCCTATTTTTTTCCTTATAAGAAAATAAACTAAACAAGAATATATCCTTTTAGTTTGAAGAATATTAAAAGGTTCCCTAAGAAATATATCAATTAATAAATATACAAGATTCCATTTTGAACAAAAACACAAGTTATCATTTTATTTTTCTATTTTTTTGGTGGGGATCATTTTCTTTTAATCATTATTATTATTATTGTTATTATTATTATTATTATTATTATTATTATTATTATTATTATTATTATTATTATTAAGTAGTAGGTATTATTAGTAGTGGTACTTCCTTTGGGCATAAAGTTTTTTTATTTATCAGTTTAAACATCCATATTCGATTATTTTTATAAATAAAATAAAATTTACGCCATGTAGCAAAACAGGTCAGATGAGTAACCAAAAAAAAATTCGAAAAAGTAACCAAAAAAAACAGGTCAGATGCGCTCTCGCTCGCGGTTTCTATTTTTTTTTTAAACAAAAAAATCACTTAGCAAAAAGGAAAAAATTCACTCCATTTCATAGTAAATTTGGTAAAAAAATCGTAATGACTTTGACAACTTTCCTAATTCATAATTACTTAAATTAGGATATTCAATGCTTTGTACTCTTGGATTGCACAATATAATTATGAAATATATGCAAGGGTGTCTCCTATCCAATCATTCACAACTCGATACCAACTACTAGCATGTTTTTGGTGATTTGCCAACTACTAGAATCTGACTATTTGAAATGAGAATAGTCATAAAATTTTCTTTTGCTCGGATTCAATATTTTTAAAATTGGATCAACGATCGAACCAACGAGACCTCTCAATCATAGTTCGTTTGGTTCAACCCTAGTTCGACCAAACGACTGATGAATAATCCATAAGGTCTAGTTTAACTGACAAATTAATGTCGAAATTGTTAAGCTCATGTTCTGGGTTCGAATCCGAGACCTCACAGATGTGCGCGTGAGTTTCTAGGCCACAATTGTCACTCCATCTACAAACTAAAAAAAAGACTGATGAATAAATAAATAAAAAATATTAAATTTTATGGAAAAGAAGAAACTAAAAAAACCATTTTGAATTGTTCAACCTGGTCCATTTGAAGGTTTAAAGTGGTTCAACTCGGTTCAATTGGTCCAATTGCGCCGTGAAGGTACTGGAAACACCAAGCGCACCAAGAACCCTAGGAAGTTCCATGTGGAGATACCTAACACACACTTAGTGGGATTCATTTAAAGATGGTAGAGTTTCATCTGTTTCAGAACTTGCTTGAGCTCAACCAGATGTGCTTCGAAGCTTTTGGACTTGACTACCACATCATCAATATACACTACTCTTGCTGACTAAGTCATGGAAGATCACCTTTATTGCCCTTTGATACGTGGCTCCCACATTTTTGAGGCCAAAAGACATGACTACCCATTCATAGATGTCTAAGGCGTCAGGGCACCTAAAGGCAGTCTTATGGGTGTCCGCCTCGGTCACATAGATTTGGTTATACCCATAATAGCCATCCATAAAAATTAGAATGGAATTGTTAGCCGTGACATCAACTTACATGTTGGCCGTGACACCCTTTACCCCGAAAATAATTATGAGTGAAAAGGTACGAGAAACAAGTAAATTTGTTTTTCAAATAAAATTATCAATTCATTTTCAAAATAACTTTCGCAAGTAAAAGATGTCGTCCAACTTCTTAAATCATATAAACATGATTTATAATAAAATCAAAGACTAAACAATAAAATGTTTCCTTCAATATAATAGAACAAAGATGATCTTAAATATAATATTGAAAATACAATCCAATTTATAATAAAATTAAAGACTAAGCAATAAAATGTTTCCTTCAATATAATAGAACAAAGATGATCTTAAATATAATATTGAAAATACAATCCAAATCCTGATGTCACATGATCAAAGCAAAATCTGGATATCTTGTGTTGCAGGTTAAGTTTTGATGATGAAGTAATCTTAGACAAACAAATGGAACTCCAAGGCACAACCAACCCAAGAAGTAAGTCTGTGTTAAGGGTAGTTGCTAGGAAATTGGGTCGTGTCTTAGGAATGAATGTAAACCGCTTGTGAGGATCAGCTCAAATCACTCAACACACTAGCACTAGCACTCACACAATTAATCTAACATATGCCTTCATTTGATAAAAGCATGCTAAATATGTTAGGCACAGGCACATAATAGATTATGTAATAGATTATCGACCTGTGCTAACTTGATTTATAAAGGAAACAATCGATTATGGACTTGACTTAATTAAAGCACATAATCGATTGTCCACTTAAGTTTTTAAAAGAAAACAATCGACTCAATTTTGGAAGCAAATGATCGATTATGAATATATGTTTTAAAAGAGCATAATCGATCATTGACTTATAAAGTTGTTTCTTTTATAAGCACCTAGTCGATTATGAAGTTGTGTCTTTATAAGCACATAATCGATTATCCACTTATGAAAATTGTTTCTGTAACGCCCCAAAATTAATTAAGTGAATTATTTAACTAATTTGATTAGGTGATTGTTTAACTAATTTTATTAATGTGATTATGTGACTAATTTAATTAAGTAATATTTTAGTTGTGTATATTAAAATAAATATAAGGTGTTATAGTGATTAGTTATATTAAAAATAGAGTATTTAATATGACTAAGAGGTGTTAGTGTAAATAAGGGAGTGGGAAATAATTAAAATAGGGAGTGGTTGAAGTAGCTAGGAGGTGTAAATAAGGGGCCCAAGCCCACTAATAGGCCCAAATTAAAGGAAATAACCTTAGGGGTGTAGGGTTTCCTTCTCATTTGAAGAAAAGAAAAGAAAAGGAGAGGGAGAGAGTGAGAGGGAAGCCACGCAGCAGCTGGTATAGGAGGGAGGGAAGGAGAAAAATCATTTTCTTGCTTGGGTAAGTGTTTTTGGTACCAATCTTTCACATTTTTCTTCCTCTATCTTCTAGTATAAGTTTTAACCATTAATTCCCTTCCATTTCCTCTTTTCCATGGATGGGTTTGAAGCTCAAGTGTTGGAGAGAAGCCATTGTTGGGTGGTTCTTGGGTTGTTGGAAGAGGGGTTTTCTTGGGTTTGCAATTCTAAGGTATGAGGGCTCTCTTTCATAGTTAATAATCTATAAACCTTGAAATCATGTGGTTTAGGTGTTAGGAGTAGCTATTTAATTTGATTCATGAATTATTTGAGTGTTTGAGTGATTGTTTGATTTTATATGTGATTGAATTGAAATGTTGTTCTTGATTGTTGGTGTTAAGGTGAGTTATATGAATTAAATGCAATATGGTGTGTAATAGGTGTTAATTAATATGGAGGTGATTGGTTGTTAAATTGATATAATTAAATAGAAGAAATATTGGTGCTTTTTAGGTGTTTGATATATTGTTTGAATTAGAGTTGAGTAGGAGTGTGTATGTTGATGATGAACTTTACTTGTTTATGGTTTTGTGTGTTCTCTGGACACTGTTTCGGTTTTCCTCAACTGGTACTGTTTGGTTGATCCAAAAATCGTGTGGCTAATTGTTTTTGAAAATAGACTTAAGGCCGGTCGTTTTGGCACTGATTTCGTTCGATTCGGAGTTGTGTAGCTCAAGTTATGAGTCTCTAAAGTTAGGTCAAATTTCTGGAGTCAAACTGGGGGTAGGTTCAGTTTTTGCAGGTTTTGTGTGCTCAATTGAACTCCGTTTTGAGTGATTCTTACTTCATTGAAAAATGGACTTAATTCTCTACGAAATAGGCACTGATTTCACTGAATTTCATTAAGAAATGAGAAAGAAAATTTGGTTGCAAGTTGAATAAAGCGTTCTGTCCGATTTTGGTAACTCAGTGTAGTGTTTTGAAAAACTGTACCAACTGGACACTTATTTTGAAATACTAAAATCATAGGTAGAAACTACACTCAGAGGGATTTCCAATGAGTGGTCTTTTGTAAATTTTCGATGTCGTTTACTATTTTAAATAATTCGCCAAAGTAGGAGTATTGCTGTAGGAATCCAGCACTTCGTGCGGGTGTTGTCAATGTTACCCAAAGTGTCAAAAATACTATTTTGGTCCCTATGCACTATTGGTCCTTCAAAGATGTTGTTTTAATCCTTACGGTGTCAGAATGATCCCCAAGGTGTCAAAATAGTCCCTAGATGCTAAAATAATCCTTATGGTGACAAAATAGTCCCTATGTGTCTAAATGGTCCCCGAGGTGTCAAACTAGCCCTTAGGTACCAAAATAGTCCTTAGGTGGGATTTAATTCTTGGTATGAGATTTAATTCAATAAATGAGGTGTGGGGTGTTGTGGTGATGATTAAGCGATGGGTAGGCTTCGCCAAAGCGACGGGTTGTGTTGTGGTGATGATTAAGCGATGGGTGGGTAGGCTTCGCCAAAGCGACGGGTTGCGTTGTGGAGATGATTAAGTGATGGGTCAATGAATGTTGTGGTAAATATATTGTGTTGTGGTGCATTGTCATGGTGTCGCATAACTCATACATATAAAGCGATGTGGGCTTCGGCCAAAGCGACGGGGGCTTCGACCAAAGCGATGGGTGCCTCGAGGGCTTATAGCGATGGTGATGGATCCACATGCATATTGCATTCCATGCATTACATGCATGCTCGTGATTGATTGGGTGTTCATGAATTAATGGTGTGTCGGTGTAATCAGTATTTGGTGTAATCAGATATGTGACGAATCAGTATAATTGACGAATCAGTATATTGGCGAATCGTAATTGGTGTATCGTGTTTGTTGGGTGTCTTGAATTGATCAGTATATCCGTGTACCTAATCTATTGTGTTTCTTGTTTTATTTATTATTATCTATGTATTGAGACTCACCTCATCTGCGTCGTGTTGCCTCGTATGTTGGCAACCCGCAGTGACTTGATGACTAAAGGTGTTTAGAGATCTTTCCTATAGTGTGGTCGAGCTCGGCCCTCGATCACGTAGCACCTGGGGGAAATATTTAGTAGTTGTTATTTTATTACGTTTTGAATTATTATGTTAAGCTATTATCTTCCGCTGTTGTACTACTTTATTCTCAGACTTGTTGGTGCTATGTATCATATACTGGGGTTTTACTTTAATTAATATTTTGGAGTATTGTAAGGTGTTTTGAAGAAATGTAGCACTCTCTTTGCGGTGCGTGAAAAAATATTATATTTTTGAAAACTCTGATTTTATAATCGACTAATTAATAGTAGTCAGAAAGGGGGTGTTACAGTTTCAACGATCATATTTTTACAAAGTCTATAAATAGGACTTAGGGTTTCACAAATTAATCAAATGACAACCAACCAACACATAACAAAGAACAAATCAAACTCTATTACACAATCACACTTGCTCTTCACTGTTCTAGCAATTTGAGTTGATCTCTCTCAAGGGTTAGGTTGGGAATCTTCAAGTTGTTGTATTCACCTTCTTCGAGGTATTTGTAATTTCATTGTAATTTGTTTTAATACTCTTATTGGTTTATACTAGAGAGTGGGGTATCTCTCTAGGGCTTTTTGACTGTAACAAGGGTGGGGTATCTCTTGTATGTCAATTGGTTGTACTAGAGAGTGGGGTATCTCTCTAGGGTTTTTGATTGTAAGGGTGGGGTATCTCTTGTTGTAATTGTTGTTAAGGGCTCTTGCACAAGGTGGGGTATCCTAGGTGAAGAGCACCTGAGTCTGTAAGGGTTTTAAAGCACCCGGTTCAAGCTTTGTTTTGATAGTGGAAATCTCACAAAGGGTTTGCGAGGACTAGAGTAGGTCACTAGGAGGTGGCTGAACCAGTATAAATCTCCTGTGTTATCTACTATTTTTGTTTCTAGATCGTTCATTCCATAAACCTGCGCGAAAATTAATCTAAGTTGTTTAAAAAGGGGAAAAGTTTTTAAGTCTCAATTCACCCCCCCTCTTGAGACTGAAGCCACTTGGTAACACAAATAACCTTTAATCCAATTAAATAAAAAGAAAGTAACATCAACGTGTAGCATCATACTACAAGCTGGGTGATCCGTAGTGATCATATCTCCACTGTTGCACGACCGTCGAAGGGGTATTCACACGATACCTGAAACTCAATCTAAAAAAGTGGTGCACAGATGAGAAAGAGCGTCCAAACCATATAAGGAACATAAGACCGAAACTAAAATAGCTAAGACTACCACAAATCCATAAAGAGTGACAAACACAACATGTCCATGCAAAGTGAAGCCACGGTGGGCTTGTACGTAGAAAGTGAGGATATCATATCACACGACAAACCTCAAAACAGTATATGCGACGAAGTTAACCCGCATATTCAGTCAATCATCAACTGAGATCATCATCCTCAACGAACGAAGAATACCACAATAGTGAATACAACGAACATGACACGCGTGCTCGGTCGATCATCAACTAATGTCGTCATCCTGAATTTGGTGCAATGTCAAACGGCCCTACCCACTACTCCAACGATAAATTTGGACCCATCTAACTCTGGATAAGCGGATGCAAGTGCCCTCACATCTCGGGAAATGGATAGAGTCTAGTCAGGCTACCCCATTGTTTTGTAGAACGCCCCAACGGTGCCTTGTTAGAACGCCCCCACTGGGCCTACCTGCAAGGCCGCGTCGTGGTCGTCTCTATTACTAATCCTATAACCATTTGCTTACCACCCCACCTATTACCCTAACCATCCTTGAGGTATAGCTCGCCCATACTACGACAAGGTTCCTCCTACAAATCTTAACTATTTAGGTACAACTCGTCCATACTGTGACGAGTCCTTGCCCAGGCTGCAACAAGGTTCCTCCAATCAATCTCGATCACAAAGATACAACTTGCCCTATTCTTCAACACAAACCAGCTTGTTAATCATCGATGAATGATAACTTTCCCTTTGTGCGACAAGCCTCTGATAACAATACACATAGAACCAACCAGTAATCACCACTAGCACAAACATCAAGTCATTTAATGACTTTGCCAATTCCAAGCCAAACATTAACCAATTAAGGTATCTATCAGGAACTTAAACAATATTAACTTCGTCCTATTTAGTCTTACATATCATTTTAACCCATGAACACTTTATTTACGGACATTCAAATCGTTTACTGATGTTTAAATTATTACAATCATCCAGCATAATTATAGTAATCCAAATTATTACAACATTTAAATTATTACAGTCATCCAGAATAATTACAGTTATCCAAATAAAATATTGAATATATAATATAAATAATAAATAAATAAATAAATACAAGCACAATAGGGATAGCGATAATCAAAACCATTATAATCCTATCCCATATTCCCCATATAGAATAGAAACTCTTTCCCCCTGTACCTGATAATTAACTGTAATCGTTCCTTTGATCAAATTTCAACACTCGTACACGTACAATTATGCAACAACATTTTTAATAGTTATTCACAAAAAATATATTTAAAATACTTAATCACTTGTTTAATGAATTAAACGTATTTCAAAAAAAGAGTATCTATCAACAGGTACAAGGCGATAACGGTAGTTTCAAACCGTGGAACCAAAAAAAATTCGAATGTCCGAGGATGCACGAATTACGAAGGGGCTTGTCTTAACAAGACTAGTCAACGACAGTTGGAAGGCGATATTCGGCGAAGTCGTTGTTGTTGGATTCAGACACAATTAATTTGTGTAGGTCTAAGGCATACAACATCACAATCATTGATTGTGGGTGAATTTGAGACCATTGGGGAATCAAAATCGCAAATCACTATGATAAGGGAAGTGGTCTACACAATTTAGAAGGTTGATATTGCAAACTGGAGCAATAAGGGTGAGGTTGAAGCTGTCACGATGGTTTAGTGAGAAGGGGTGCAAATGTGAAAAGGGGGTGTGACTAAAAATGGTCAAGAATTCATTTTAAATCCTTTTTCTCAAGTCCAATGTCACTAAGACTACTATTTTAACACCTCAATAGCCTAAAATAATTTATCAAGTAAATAACATTTAAACTACTAATACTTATAAAAATAAAATAAATATATAATAACAATCATATATTACCAGTAACATATAAAAATACATTTAACTTTGTCAAAAAAAACTAATTTTAAAAACTCAAAGAACCATACTACAAGAACCACAAAGCACAAAAATCGGGACATTACATCGGTCACTGGAAAACCAAATTCATCATTTGGTGTGGCCAAGTTCAGGTTCCGGTAATCAATACAAACTCTCACTTGGCCATTCTTTTTGATCATTGACACTATATTAGATAGCCACTCAATGCACCTGACGGTTCTTATGAATCTTGCCTTCAACAACCTTTCTATCTCGACTTTGATTTGAGGCATTAGTTGAGGGTTGAACCTCCTCAGTGATTGTTTATGAGGCTTGCACCTGTCTTTGATGGGTAAATGATGCTCCACCAGGGCTCTATCTAAACCTGTCATCTCATGGTAGTCCCATGCAAAGCCGTCGCGATACTCTTTTATCAACTCAACCACGTGGTTTCTCTGCAGCATACTCAATACCCCACTAATCTTAGTCATCCTCGACTCCGACTCGGTTCCCAGGTTGACTTCTACCAAAGGGTCTTGAGCCTCAAAGGTAGGAACTCTTCGCTAAATGGGTTCAAGGTGAGGAGGATCGACCAACTTTCCTATCTCGGCGTCATCCGATACTCCCATGTGCAAACTTTCTTGGAGCTCATTGTCCCATAAACTGCACCAAAAATAGCTTCTTCAATGTTGGACTCTACATGAAAGAGGCGTAGCCTGTCTAGTAGGCTTTACAATTTTGGTAGGATATCAATCATCAGACTTACTGCTAGGTCGTGGATCTGCCATTTTAAGTCTGGACCCTTCTTTGGTCCACTCACATGATTTCACTCCTCCCTCCTCATAACCTCTTGGTATTTCAATGGGGCACGTGTGTGAACACTCAATTTTTTTCTGACCCAGCACCACAACAATAAAAAACATTGGGCTTCCCTTCTTTTCACACCCCTTGTTTATTAATACCACACTCTAGACTATTTGCATCACTATTTTACTTTTGAACACCCCACTTTGCTGTCTTAATCATTTTTATTATCATTTCTCAATTTTTTTTCATTACCAATATTATTATATTGTTATGTTTGATAAATCGATTATTTCATTCACCTCTAAAAATAATAATTAGGCTTGACTTAGATGTACATCTTATCAAGCCCACAACTTTGATTTAAGGGTCTTTAGTTGTACAACTTGGACCTTAAATCCCTTTAAAATAAAATCACAAACCTACAAACTAAATACTTAGCACCTATTTTCATAGAAAAATACGAAAATAAATGGATTCGATTTGGATGTACATCCTGTCAATCCGGTTTAAGGATCTTTAGTTGTACAACTTGGATCTTAAACCCTTTCAAAATTAAAATCAACCAACCAACAAATTTTCAGGAAGAACTACGTGACTTTTGAGTCTCTCATCGCACCAGAGAGTACGTAGGCGCAGGGTCTCCCTGTCAAAGTCAAAACTAAATTTTCTTAATTTAGTCCCTATCTTGTTTTCTTGTAAATAATTAATATTTTGAATATTATTTTGGGGTAAACAAATAAATTGCGCAATCAAATTTAGGGTAACTGTCTTAGGACAGATGTGTTAGGGGTGCAGTGAAACTAGGGTTTCTCCCCTTCCCTACGCATAACCGACTTCCGAATCCGACCTAGTTAACGCAGACCAAATAACTTTCAATTAGGTTTTTCTCAATTTTCCTATTATTAATAAATTGGGTGGCGACTCCTCAAATAATATATTTTGAGCCGTCCACGTCGAGAACCCGGTCACGACAGATGGCGACTCTGCTGGGGACAGTGAGAGTCAATCCTGGTATGTTTGGTTGTGCAAAATGAATATAAGGTACGCTTTGTTTACCCTTCTTAGTTTCTTATTTATTTATTTTTTTCTTTCTTTGTATAAATTCATTTTATATTTATATAATGTGCTTGATATAAACCCTAGGTTAGATGACATGTATTATTTGTTGTTTGGTTGTATTTATGATTTTATTTTATTTTTAAGATTTGAGGTTTGTATATTCCCTTCACACACTACACATACACTGTGAGCACACACGATGAGTTGGGCTTATACCGGAGCCTAAAGAAAAACACTTAGATTAGAATGAGGTTGTGTAGTGGTAGTCATTTTGGATGTACATCCTGGTGTCTACCATGAATTCCTCATCCTGCGGGTATTCACATTTTGGATGTACATCCTAGTGTGTTTAACTTTTCTAGGAGAATACTTGACTCTAGAGACCTGAAATCTCTGTAGGTTATAGCTGCTAACCCAGTGAGTGTCACAATAGTAAGACAATAGATCTGTAGGGTTCAAAGTCCAATAGCATGGACCAACCAAATTAGGCCACGAAGAGAGTTATATTGCCTCTTATCCTTGTTTTTTGTTGTACAATTTTTTTTCTCTGGTTAACAATCATAAGGTTTATTCTTCTAAAAAATAAAAAAATCATATTGCATTTCATGCATAAAAAACATCAATAAAAATCATTTTGCATTTCATGCATATCAAACATTAAAAAAAACATCAAAAAATTTATTGCATTTCATGCATAAAAAAGGCATCAAAAAAATATATTGCAACATAAAAAATATCATATTGCATTTTCTTGCATGAAAGGCATAAAAAATCATGTTGCATTTGTAAAAAGAAGGTCATTTCATGTAAAAAAAATATATTATTTACTGCGTGTCATTCATTTGTATTGCATAAGTCCTAAAATTGCATGTAGTGTACATTTTCATTTCATTGTCATTCATCATACTCATTTGTCAAAAAAATCATTCATCATAAAATTTCTCCATATTTTATATTTTTTTCTTTGTATGTATGCTAAAAAAATTTGCATATCTTCATGAGTAAATAAACAAAGCACATAGCATATTCCCTTCAAGGGGCAAAAATAAAAAAATTGCATTACATTTTTTTGTGTGCATAAAATAATGAAAAAACATTACAAAAAAATGCATATTGCATCTTAGGATGAGTGCTTCCATACATACCATGCATTTCATAACATCTTGGATTCTTTGACCCCTTTTCATGTAGCATAATTTTTTCTCTCTTTAAAGAAAATCAATAAAAGAATGAGTTTTGAAGAAGTCATCAAGTTTTCATTCATGTTAAATTTTTGTGCTTGCATGAAAATGGATCACAATCAAGCTTAGACTCATGGAATTGGATCATTCTCTTGAAAGTTGTTGGTAAGATTAGTTATTGGAGGATTAGAGAAGTAAGGTGAGAGGAAAAATATCATGGGGCACTATACCGAGGCATATCGGGAAAGATGAGAGGAAAAAATGGAGACATAAGGTTGGCAATCAGTTCTCGCTCGAAGCAAAAAGGAAAAGAGAGAGGATTGTCATTAACGTTTGTTTAGTCATGTAAGCTTGAAACCAAGTTAACTTAGTTGAAACTTTACACTAATGGATTTGCATGGATTTTAAAAACCCATTTCCATCATTTCTCACCCATGTTCCCTTAAAACACTGACCCCTTTTCGAGTTGTTGCCTCAAGTGATAATTCTTAATGCCCTTTTGGCTGCGTCGTTCAATGATGAACTGACACAATATCAGATCTCAAAGGTCCATTTCCCTAAAAAAACAAAAGAAAAAAAGATAGACAACAAAAAAAGAGCAATCAAAAGAAATAAAGAGCAAAGAATGTGTAAAAGAGTAGATGTTATTTCAAAATTAAAATTTTGCAAATGAGGAATCATGATGAAGAGTGGCCTTCTTTCTCCATCCCAAACAAAATATTTTCCTTAGCATCACCTTTGAGCCTGTAAATTCCTTTCACTAAACCCTATACAAGGATCGACACTACAATAGAATTTAGTGCATTCAGTTTTTCAAAGCTATGAAATCAAGGAAATAATGGAAAAAGTTCAAAGAAGAAAAAATGAAGCCTGCAAGACTGAAAGCATGTGTTGTCAATCTTGGCAAAATTAGGGCACAAAAGAAAGAGTAATGAAAAAGCAGAGAAGTGAAAAAAATTTCAAAAATAAAATGTGAAT
Source organism: Oxytropis ochrocephala (assembly GCA_020916435.1). NCBI lineage: Eukaryota > Viridiplantae > Streptophyta > Magnoliopsida > Fabales > Fabaceae > Oxytropis > Oxytropis ochrocephala. The sequence goes on along the minus strand of CM037093.1, from coordinate 37,287,433 downwards.
GATTTGAGGACTAGAGAACACAAGAGAAAGCTGAATGCACTAAAGATTTGTGATCCATTCCCATAACCCATTACCCATACCCATAAGACGTTTCTCTCAACCTTCTACTCCTTTCTCTTCCATAACCCATATCCAAAAAACATTTCTTTAAGCCTTCTAGCCATTTTTCTTCCATAACTCATAGCCCATTTCATTGAGACCTTGTGTAACACCCAAGTATTTCTCAACAATAGAAATACTAAAAATGCACCATTAGCATACATCAGAGTAAACCTGCCCCTGTTTCAGATACTGAATAATACAAAACTCTCGAATTCCAATCAAAGAGTTATTCCAACTTAAGGTACTTAGGGTACAATAACATAAGTACTTAAGTATCACTTAAATATTACAACAAAATACTCAATATCCAAAGACAGAGGTAAAATAGATTAGTTTTACAACTTAACAAGCAAGTCATTAACTAAGTTCCAAAATAAACAGAGGGAAACTAAATAACATAGTCTAAGCTACTATGTCTACAAATCTCCAAGCCACAACATCTAATCATGCCTGTTTGCTTTACGCTTTCCCGCATATCTCGTAAATCAACAACATTTGTAGGGTGAGATAACATATCTCGATTGAGTCTTACCGCGACCACGACCTATCACTCTACCCATTTATAAAACCTTAATTAATTTCTTGATTTAATCAATAAATCATGCACGTTACTAATTGCACAATACCGATCGCACATCCGCTAATCCCTGTGAAACAAGACATTCATAACGTCAAAACAATTGTACCATACCGATCGCACATCCGCTAATCCCAAGACAAGACATTAATTCTCTTTAGCATAACACCGATCGCACATCTCGCTAATCCGGTGAACCCTATCATCAAGGCCTAGGTTTAGGGCCCATGACCTCCCCCTCCTAGTATGCTAACTTAGGTGGGTCGTCACCGGACTATACATAATATATATATATATATATATATATATATATATATATATATTTATCGGATATAATTTTATTCTATGTTATAAATCCTTATCATACGGTTTCTTCTTATGAACTCGCATAACCAATCCGCATACACCAATTTTGTTCTTAAAACAATTGTTCCCACACGATACTCTAAGTTTTACGAAATATTCGTAACATTAACCGTTTAATTCAACACCACTTTGAACATGTATCAAAATTTCTAACGAAAATTCGGCAGAGTTTCCTCTGAAATATGGACATCCCAAAAAAATACTTACACCGTATAACCACCCGCATAATTTACAACCACATACAAAACAAACAATATCAGCCATATAAGTTGTGGGTGGTTAGGAAAAGGATTTAAAAGAAGTTCGAAGCCGAACGGAGCGTTGAAACGAAACATTGGATATTGGGGACATAGGAACTTCTCAACTTAGTGCCCAATTCCGTTCTGTTTCGTTCTCCGATCGATCCCAAACTATATTTCAATCCAATTTCAACCGCAACAGACAATATATATATATATATATATATATATATATATATATATATATATATACACACATATTCCAATCAAAGACTACAAATCCAAATAAGCAAATAATATGATTTCGTTCTAAATTTCAAACACACGGGATTTTCGTAAAATATTGTTTTTGACTCGAAAATTCACGAAACTCAAGATTTTGAAAACTCTCCAAACATAACACACAAACAACATTTAAATTCCCTAAACGTGAGTAAAACTCACCTATCGTGATGAAAATCACGAAATACCGAAACGGAGCGAAACTCAACCGTTCCAAACACACGAACTCAACCCAAACTTAGATCCAAGCTCCTCCAAACCGAAATCAACAGCTCTAAACCGAAGCCCACAGCTCTAAACCGAACCCACAGCTCTAAACCTCCATTTTCTTCCACTAGAGCTCCAAAACTTCAACAATGGTAAAACGAAAACGAGTAGAAATTAGGGGATAAAAATTACACCATTAGAAAGAGGAGGAAAAATGGAAGAGAACGGTACCAAAAGCCCCTTACCAAGTGAAGAATTGAGAGAGATCTATCCAATTCTTTCTCCCTTCTCCACGCCTCTTCTCTTCTTTCTCTCGTGCCTCTCTCTGTTTCCTCTCTCTCTCGTTCCTTTTTTTTCCTTTTTCCTTTCCCTGATTCTCTTTTCTTTCTTATTTTATTCCTTTCTTCTCATTTCTTATTTTATTCCTTTTCTCCTCCTTTCTCTCTTTTCTTTATTTATTTGACTTTTCTTTGACCAAAATAAAATGGGTGGGTCAAGGGTTAATTAGGGGAAAGACCTAAATGCCCTTGGCTCACAAATCTCACCAATCCTATTTTTACCCCAAAACTCTCACATCCAATTAACACCATTTAATCAGTAAAGCTATTTAATCCTATAATTTAACGAGGACTCATTAATTCTGAGACAATCTCATTTTAAAAATGTGTCTCATTATTTTTCACATAACAATCCACTCGTTAATTTCTTAATTTGAAATTAACGAAATTAGGGATGTTACAATCACCCCAACTTGGAAATTTTGTCCTCAAAATTGAACGAACGCATACCTCAAGAGAATAAGTATGGATATCTTGTCCGCATGTGTCCCCCTCCGGCTCCCATGTAGCTTCCTCGGTTGAGAAACCATCCCAAACCACTTTAACAATTGGAATTGTTCTGGTCCGAAGCGTTTTTTCTCCATATTCAATGATACGACTTGGATAAGGTTGAAAGGATAAATCCGGTTGAATATCAATCGCTTCAAAACTCAACGGTTGACTGGGATCGGGAATGTACTTTCTCAATTGAGACACATGAAACACGTCATGTAGATTAGACAATGCCGGAGGTAAAGCTATACGATAGGCCAATAGCCCAATACGCTCGATAATTTGGAAAGGTCCAATATACCGAGGACTGAGTTTCTTCGCCCGTAATGCTCTACCGGTACCAATAGTTGGTGAAACTCTCAAAAAAACATGATCACCAGGTTCAAACTCCAACGGTCTCCTTCTTTATCCGCATAACTCTTTTTGTCGACTCGAGCTACTTTCAATCTTTCTCTCGATTAGTCGGATCTTTCAAAGAGTTTCATTGACCAAATCGGGTCCCAACAATCGTTGTTCACCAACTTCCCACCAACATAATGGGGTTCTACACTTCCTTCCATACAAAGCCTCAAATGGTGCCATTCCAATACTAGAATGGTAATCGTTGTTGTAAAGCGAACTCGCCAATGGAAGATGATCCTCCCAAAGTGTCCACCATCGCCAAGAACACAAAGCTCAAGCATATCCTCTAAGGTCCGAATAGTCCTTTCGGCCCACCATCATGTCTGCGGGTGATAAGCAGTACTAACAAACACCTTAGTTCCCAGAGCCTTATTCATCTCTGTCCAAAAACGGGAAGTAAACTTTGGATCACGATCTGACACAATACTAGTTGGAATACCATGCAACTTCACTATATTCTTCAAATACTCCTTTGCCAGTTTAGACACCTTACTATCCGAGCGAACAGGAATAAAATGGGCTGATTTAGTCAATCGGTCTACAACCACCCATATTGAATCGTTACCGGCTTGAGATCTTGGTAATCCCATCACAAAGTCCATTGAAATATCTTCCCATTTCCACACTGGTATATCTAGTGGTTGCAAAAGACCAAAGAAGCTTCGATGCTCTCGCCTTGACCTCCGGACAGTGTCAAGCATCGAGACACAAACTCTGCAATATCCACTTTCATCCCAGGCCACCAATATAACTGTTTCAAATCCCGATACATCTTGGTAGATCCAGGATGTATGGAGTATTGACTTTTATGAGCTTCTTCTAGTACTTGCCTTTTGATTTCATCATCATCTGGCACACAAATCCTTCCGTTGAAACGGATAACTCCATCACTATCTTCAATAAAGTTTGGTTTCCCTTTTTGAGACTGTAACTCAACATCAATCTCTTGAGCTGAGCGGATCAAATTTCTCAATGCACTAGAAATTTGAATATGACTCAACACCAATCGGTTTCTTCTTGGCTTCACATTCAAGTTTAAGTCTCTAAAAGACTCCCACAATGCCATTTCATGCATCATCAACTCAGCTGTGTGAATAGATTTCTACTCAACGCATCCGCTACCACATTAGCTTTCCTGTGGTGATATTTCAATTCAAAATCATAATCTTTGAGAAATTCCATCCATCTCCTCTCGCTCGTTATTGGTTCCTTCGATCAAATAAATACTTCAAACTCTTGTGATCATCGAAGACTTCAAAACGAGATCCATAGAGATAATGTCTCCAAATCTTGATTGCATACACAATGGTCGCTAACTCCAAGTCATGAGTCGGATAGTTCTCCTCATGAGGCTTCAATCGCCTAGATGCATAAGCCACCACTTGCCGATTCTCGCATAAGAACACATCCTAAACCCTTCCCGATGCGTCATCATCAAATTTGAAATCCCGCAGACGGATCCTAAGAATTAGGATTGGAGCAGAAGTCAATCTCTCCTTCAACTCGAGAAAACATCCTTCACAATCAAGATCCCATTCAAACGATCGACCTTTACGAGTCAACCGAGTGAGTGGAAGAACTAATGCGAGAATCCTCCGATAAATCTTCGATAGTAACTACCTAATCCCAAAAACTTCTTACTTGAGCAAGAATAGCTTGTTGGCCGCTCCCAATTCAACACCGCTTCCACTTTATGGGATCCACCGCCACCCCGATTGGGATATCACATGACCAAGAAATTTTACTTGGACATCCGTAAATCACACTTAGAAGGTTTCGATACAATTTCTTTTCTCTGAGTACATTAAGAACAATGCAAAGATGTTGAACATGATCCTCAATAGTCTTAGAGTACACCAAAATATCATCAATGAAAACCACAACAAACCGATCTAGATGTACGGTGGAATACCCGATTCATGTAATCCATGAATACCGCAGAGCATTAGTTAGACCGAAAGGCATTACTACAAACTCGTAATGTCCATATCTAGTACTTAACGCGGTCTTTGAATATCTAAAGCCCTCACCTTTATCTGATGGTACCCCGACCTTAAATCAATTTTTGAAAACACTGATGCACCTCTAAGTTGATCTAGTAAATCATCGATTCTCGGCAAAGGATACTTGTTCTTAATAGTAACCTTGTTGAGCTGGCGGTAATCAATACACAACCTCATGCTCCCATCTTTCTTCTTCACAAGTAACACAGGAGCACCCCATGGAGACACACTAGGTCGGATAAACCTCTTCGAAATCAACTCTTCAAGTTGGGATTTTAATTCTTTCAACTCTAAAGGAGACATCCTATAAGGAGCTATAGATATTGGCCCAAGACTGCACCAATTTCTAGAGAAGTCTACTTCACGATCCGGCGGTAAAGAGGACACTTCATCAGGAAAAACATCCAGGAAATCCTGAACAACTTGTACAGATGACAAATCTAAACCAGTTTCAGTCGAGGTAGATAACATAATAACAAAAGCTTCCGCACCTTGAAATAGAGACTGACTGGCTGAAGTGAAAGAAACAACCGGTTCTGCAGTGGTCTGAGGCAATTCCACTGATTCAGAAGAAAACCCAATAGTTCTATTGAAGCAATCAATAGTGACATGGTTGGTGGTCATCCAGTCCATTCCTAGAACAATATCCATTCCCCTCAGGCGTGGACAAATGAAATCAACCACAAAATTCCTGCCTCCTATGGTGAGCAAACAATTCTGACACAAAGAGTGGGTCCAGACTCGACCCTTGGCAGCAGTTAAGATAGATATTGGTTCGGACAACGAAGTTAATGCTAGTCCCAACCGTTCCACACAAGCTTCAGAAATAAAACAGTGTGTAGCACCAGAATCATACAAAATGTTGACAGTGTTAGAGAAAAGAGAACCTGTACCCCTTAGAAGATTGTCATTAGGCTTGATGGTCCGAGTATATCAAGAGTGTTGACCGTCCCCTCGCCTTGGAGCATCTGGTGTTTCCTTATAAGCCTTCCTTGCAGGACATTCACTAGCATAATGCCCCCTCTCGTTACAAGAATAACACCGTAATGTACTCATCCGACATTCACCCGAATGATGCCTTCCACATGTTTCGCACCTTTTGATCCTTGGGAAATCGGTAGACTGCACTTGTTTGCCCTTGTTGCCATCTCTCTTTGCTTTCCCAGTTGGGTTTGAGGATTCAGCTACCTGCTTCTTACCTTTCCAGAGAGATCTCCTCTCAAAGATACATTTTCTCGAGATCTTGCTCTCGCCACACTGCTTGTTGCACTAGAGCATGATAATTTGTCATAGCATAGGAACTAAGACCTTGAGCAATGTCAGCACGGAGCCCTTCTTTAAACATTTCCATCTTCCACATATCATTTGGAGCAGTCCTCCCAAGTGCATAAAATCGAGACGATCGCTCAAATTTAGCCGTGCATATTCATCAACAAATCATACCACCTTGTTTCAACTGAACAAACTCAGATTGCTTGAGAAGTCTCTTTGCTGGGGGAAAATATTTATCCAAGAACAAATTCTTAAAATTTGTCCAGGTAATCGGAATTCCTTGAGCTACAAGACCTGCTCTAGCATTCCTCCACCAATCACGAGCATCTTCATCTAGGGCATTCCCGCACAACCCACCTTTTCTTCATCACTACATTGGAAGGTCCGAAACTTCCTCCATAGCTTCGATCCAAAAATGGGCCTTCATCGGATCGGGTTCCTTTGAAAATCGGTGGATTTCTCTTCTCAAAGTCGTGGTAAATCCGGTTAGGATCCGCCAGGCACTAGTGGATTTTGTGGTCTGCATGAGCCATGTGCCGATTATGATTGAGGTGCTGTTGTTGCATTTGCATCATGTCTTCAATCATTTTCTGTTGCCTTTCAATAACCCCTTGCATCCATTCATAATGCGGGTCTAAAGGCGCGTTGCCCCTACCCCTTCCAGCCATGATTCTGCGAAATATGCACAAAGTATTAAGTTGATCAAGCTCAATGTCTAATAGCATACTAAGAAAATCACAGCTAAAAGCAGTAAAGACTCCTAACAACTAGGCCGGCTAGACCGAACCGCTCTGATACCAAAATGTAACACCCAAGTATTTCTCAACAATAGAAATACTAAAAATGCACCATTAGCATACATCAGAGTAAACCTGCCCCTGTTTCAGATACTGAATAATACAAAACTCTCGAATTCCAATCAAAGAGTTATTCCAACTTAAGGTACTTAGGGTACAATAACATAAGTACTTAAGTATCACTTAAATATTACAACAAAATACTCAATATCCAAAGACAGAGGTAAAATAGATTAGTTTTACAACTTAACAAGCAAGTCATTAACTAAGTTCCAAAATAAACAGAGGGAAACTAAATAACATAGTCTAAGCTACTATGTCTACAAATCTCCAAGCCACAACATCTAATCATGCCATTTTGCTTTACGCTTCCTCGCATATCGTAAATCAACAACATTTGTAGGGTGAGATAACATATCTCGATGAGTCTTACACGCGAACCACGACCTATCACTCGGTCCATTTATAAAACCTTAATTAATTTCTTGATTTAATCAATAAATCATGCACGTTACTAATTGCACAATACCGATCGCACATCCGCTAATCCGTGAAATGCATACATTCATAACGTCAAAACAATTGTACCATACCGATCGCACATCCGCTAATCCCAAGACAAGACATTAATTCTCTTTAGCATAACACCGATCGCACATCTCGCTAATCCGGTGAACCCTATCGTGAAGGCCTAGGTTTAGGGGCCCATGACCTCCCCTCCTAGTATGCTAACAGGTGGGTCGTCACCAGACTATACATAATATATATATATATATATATATATATATATATATATATATATATATATATATATATATATATATATATATATATATATTTATTCTATGTTATAATTTTATTCTATGTTATAAATCCTTATCATACGGTTCTTCTTATGAACACCGCATAACCATCCGCATACACCAATTTTGTTCTTAAAACAATTGTTCCCACACGATACTCTAAGTTTTACGAAATATTCGTAACATTAACCGCTTAATTCAAAACCACTTTGAACATGTATCAAAATTTCTAACGAAAATTCGGCAGAGTTTCCTCGAAATATGGACATCCCAAAAAAATACTTACTGTATAACCATCGGCATAATTTACAACCACATACAAAACAAACAATATCAGCCATATAAGTTGTGGGTGGTTAGGAAAAGGATTTAAAAGAAGTTCGGTTTAACGGAGCGTTGAAAACGAAACATTGGATATTGGGGACATAGGAACTTCTCAACTTAGTGCCCAATTCCGCTCGCTTCGTTCTCCGATCGATCCCAAACTATATTTCAATCCAATTTCAAATCAAGAATGCAGACAAATATATATATCTATATATATATATATATATATACACACATATTCCGATCAAAGACTACAAACGATCCAAAGAAGCAAATAATATGATTTCGTTCTAAATTTCAAACACACGGGATTTTCGTAAAATATTGTTTTTGACTCGAAAATTCACGAAACTCAAGATTTTGAAAACTCTCCAAACATAACACACAAACAACATTTAAATTCCCTAAACGTGAGTAAAACTCACCTATCGTGATGAAAATCACGAAATACCGAAACGGAGCGAAACTCAACCGTTCCAAACACACGAACTCAACCCAAACTTAGATCCAAGCTCCTCCAAACCGAAATCAATGGCTCTAAACCAAGCCCACACTCTAAACCGAACCCACAAACTCTAAACCTCCATTTTCTTCCACTAGAGCTCCAAAACTTCAACAATGGTAAAACGAAAAACGAGTAGAAATTAGGGGATAAAAATTACACCATTAGAAAGAGGAGGAAAAATGGAAGAGAACTGTGCAAAAGCCCCTTACCAAGTGAAGAATCGAGAGAGATCTATCCAATTCTTTCTCCCTTCTCCACGCCTCTTCTCTTCTCTTTCTCTCGTGCCTCTCTCTGTTTCCTCTCTCTCTCGTTCCTTTTTTTTTCCTTTTTCCTTTCCCCTGATTCTCTTTTCTTTCTTATTTTATTCCTTTCTTCTCATTTCTTATTTTATTCCTTTTCTCCTCCTTTCTCTCTTTTCTTTATTTATTTGACTTTTCTTTGACCAAAATAAAATGGGTGGGTCAAGGGTTAATTAGGGGAAAGACCTAAATGCCCTTGGCTCACAAATCTCACCAATCCTATTTTTACCCCAAAACTCTCACATCCAATTAACACCATTTAATCAGTAAAGCTATTTAATCCTATAATTTAACGAGGACTCATTAATTCTGAGACAATCTCATTTTAAAAATGTGTCTCATTATTTTTCACATAACAATCCACTCGTTAATTTCTTAATTTGAAATTAACGAAATTAGGGATGTTACACCTTGATTCATTCTCCTTTCATAAACCGTAACCCAACCCATAAGGCATTACTTTGAGCCTTCTAATAACCTCTCTTCCATAAACTGTAAACAATACCCGTAAAGCATTTCTTTGAGCCTTCTAATAATCTTTCCTTGCATAACCCGTATCCCATAGCCACATTACAAGCCTCCAAAAGCCCACTCCGATTTATTAATGATTGTTTTCATTTTCTTAATGTTAATTTTGAGATAAATCATTTGTTTCTTTTAAATTATTCTTTGCTCTAATAAAAAATGAAGTGAAAAGAAAAAAAAAGAATCCTCCTAGATTGAAAACCCGAAAGGGCGGTCTAGACAAAAATTAGGGTTAAGAGAAAAAAAATGAAAATAAAATAAAGCCCGCTAGACTGGAAACCTACAAAGGCAGTCTAGGCAAAAATTAAGGCACAAAAGGGGAATAAGACTTACAATGAGAAGTTGTGCACTTCACTCTCCTACCTATGCCAAACAACAGTGTACATTAGGGCAATTTTTGTGGAGGATAAGCTTGAGAGTCTCGAGAGACCCCACGTTTGGGAAAAATTTGTAAGACCATTGTAGGAGTCAAAGAGTTTCTTGCTACACCATATGGTATTATGTCGGGGCAATCCCTTTCACTAGAGTTAAGTAGTAATCTTACATGATCCTATATCGGTCAAGCTTTGATTGCCACGTCAGTACACTTGTGTGGGCAACAACTTCTTACCAATACTGGGGCAAAGCTTGTACATGGCCCTTCATGAGTCAACTTTGTTTTGTATACCCGTGTAGCCTTCTCTTGGGGCGATTCCCTTTTATCAACACCGGGGCATATATGTTTGCATGACCCTTGAGGATGTCAGATTTTGCTTGCTACGCCTGATAGTCTTCCATCTGTGATAAAACCCAATTCCCAGCAAGTCAGGTACCTCAAGTAAATGGAATGCCCAATAACTCAAGGTTGCCATAATACCTCTTCCTCTACCTTCTTGAGTCGCCTTTTTCCTCCCTATGTTTTCCCTCTAAAATACCCTCCAATTTCAAACCAAAAATCCAAAAAACACAAAATCCCAGCTCTCAAATACCCGTGAATCCATGCGTGTTCATTAGGTAACACTTCAAAGAGAGTCAACTTGGAATCAGTGACGTGATTTAGAGAGTTAATGACGATCCATGAGAAAAAAAAGAGAGAGAGGGTCAATTTTGAGGGTGTTTTGCAATGGAAGGTGAGAAGTGACCATAAAAGAAAATAGAAAGCTTGAAAGGGTGATGATAACCTTCCATATGAAAACAAGTTTGATTGGTTTCAAATAAAACCTGCACAAAAAGAAAATTCTTAGCTTTCAAGACAAGTGCATCTCAATTTCAAATCAAGGCTCATGAAAATTCATGCATTTCATGTCATAGTCCATCCATGCATTCCACTTCATAAAATGTGTTCAGTACTTTGTAAATAAAGTAATAAAAACCATCCAAAGCAAGGTGTGTATTGCATGCTCTAAACTTCATGCTATCGGTTAAGCCTAGCACATTCTTTCATGCTATCGGTTCAGCCCTGACACATTCTTCCGTGCTACCGGTTCAGCCCTGACACATTCTTTCATGCTACCGGTTCAGCCCTGGAATTTCCCTTCTCATCCCCGTGATACCGGTTCAGCCCTGACACATTCTTTCATGCTACCGGTTCAACCCTGGCATTTTGTTACCTCAAAATTTCGGCAAGAGCATTAAATCAAGCTTTAAATGGTGTTGACTACACATTTAATAGTATTTTGTGGGCCGCAGGTCAATGTTCAAGTCAATGTACCATAAATTCAACAGTAAAGTTGTACCAGTGCTGACAATGCAAGCAAACTTCGACAGACTTAGTTCTTCAAGTTACGAGGCAAGGCCAGAAACCTTCGACAGGAGAAGGCCCAATGGTTCGACGAAACTGGGTCTAATACTTCGCCAAATCCTTCGACAACAAGCTGGTCGAAGTGCAAGGAGCAGCAGTTAGTGGGCGGTTATTTCCCTAGTTTTTAGGAGGTGGTTATCGTGCTTGCCCACGATTGTATCTGAGAGTATAAATACTCCCTTGTAATAGGAAAACGAGGTCACCACATCTTTACAAAAAACTCTGTGAAACTCAACTTCCAAGCCAAAGCGAAACAAGAGTGAATCAGATTATATTGTACGTGTTGGTGCACCACCTTCTTCTTTCTATCATTTAATGCAATTTTTTACTTGTTTTTACGTTCGTTGCTTTTCTTGCTTTCATTCTGCTTTCAAACTATCTCTTCCTACTATTTTCTGTTCTTACGTACGCTAAAAGACACAAAACTCAAAGGCAATCGTCAAAGAGATTTTCTAGTTTGATCTCACAGTCTTAACATTGAAAACTAGTGATTGTTTGCTAAAAACACCAGCAAACAAATTGGCACGCCCGGTGGGACCTTTGCCAGTTATTTTGTGTCGTTTCTGTTAAGTGTATGAATTTGTATGCACTTGAGGAGTGGTAGAATGGTACGTACCAATTCTAACAACGCCTCTAGTTCCAGCCCTGTGATATCACAAGTGCAAGGAACAACGGTAGATTCTGCCAATGTAAGCGGTGGAAATGTTGCGGGACTACGGCCCAAAGTGACATCAATAACCGCTCCCACGATGTCAATGACCAATGTTGGTTCGACATCGTCTCATGGCCTGCCACGAGCGTAGGACTTCTTCGAGTCCTTATGTGGCAACAGGGAATAGTTTGGAAACACGTTTCCAAAATATGAGTCTACCACCATACCCTTTTGGGGTATATGGCATGCCTCTTTGGAATGCCACATGTGTCGACCTTTTCTCCTTCACACGTTTCTTCCGAGGTGTACTTGGTCGAAATCCCTCTGCAGATTAACCAATGCGCCCTTGTTGGCGTTAAGACAACAAGTGGACGAAGCAATCATGATATGGTTAATATGCTGACTCAACAAATTGGTACCGTGTTCAATCCTTTGATTCAAAACACAAATACCAGTTATCAGATGTTAGCAGACCAAATGGGTAGGATTGCAGATTTCTTTGGGGCCCCTACGGGAAACAATAGGCGCTACCAAATTGCGGGAACAACATGCCTAACACCCCACGAGAGATCGTTGATCGCCAAGCTCAAAGGTTATGGGCGAACAACAAATGGGAAATCACATCCTCGAGGTAGTTATGGTAAATCGAAACCAAAACGCTGATGAAGTTGTTCGACAAGTGCAACGAAATAACGTTTGCGCTCAAGACAACATAGCCACTTTGGTCGAAACCATAATGGCGCAAAATGGCCTTAACGTAGGTTTACATAGGCCTAATTTCATATCGCCCCTGTGTGAGTATATCTTTGCAGTGTAACTGCAAGAGGTTGGAAAATCCCTAAGTTCACTAAGTTTGGGGTGATACCAATGAGTCCATCATCGAACATATTGCAGGTACATGATCGAGGCGGGAGACATAGCTCAAAATGAGAGTTTGAAAATGAAGTATTTTCCAAATTCTCTAACTAAAAATGCCTTTACGTGGTTTACCACTCTACCCCCGGTTCCATATATACATGGGGGCAATTAGAAAAGGCTTTTCATGAGCAATTCTACATGGGCGATCAAGATTAGCCTTAAAGAATTGGCGGTGTTCGAACGTAAAGTACCGAGGCTATTGATGATTATTTGAATAGATTCAGTTCATCAAGGCAAGATGTTTTACACAAGTGCCCGAACATGAGCTTGTCGAAATGGGCAGTGGCCTTGACTATTCAATTCGAAAGAAATTGGATACGCCTCATTTGAGACACATGGCCCAACTAGCCGATAGAGTTCGACAAGTCGTAAAGGCTTAAAGAGGAAAAGGCTAGAGTGAATAAGTACAATAAAAAGAAAACTCGGTGGGTTTTCACAAAAAGAAAAGATAGCCTATGTACGCGAGCAATTCGACTTCGCATTCGGTGATGTCGAATCGAGGAGATAGACGTGGTGAACTTAAGCCCGGTCCTCCTTATGCTTGCAAATTATTAAGGCCTGCAAATGGGAATAATCCTGTGGAGCCTAAGAATGATAGATTTGTGCCTAAAACGTATACTTTCGATGTTACTAAATGTGATGAGATCTTCGATTTGCTAGTGAATGATGGCCAAATAATAGTGCCAAATGGCCTGAAAGTTCCTCCTCTCGAACAGAGGAAGAAAAAGGGTTATTGTAAGTTTCATAATTTTTTGGGACATACAACTGACCGTTGTGTTCTTTTCAGGGACATGGTTCAGAAAGCGATCGAGGAAGGAAGGCTCAAGTTTGGAGATAAAAAGAATAAAGCACCGATGCAAATTGATGCTGACCCTCTCCATCAAGTGGAGGCGATGTATGCGGAACCAATTGAGATGAGTATCAATATGGTAGACGTAAAAATGGTGGATTCTCCTAAGTCTACCAAACCTCCTGCTGAAAAAATCAAAAGTGTTGTACAAAAGAGTGATGCTGTGCAACACATTACTCAAGAAGAATATGAAGAAAAGGTACAATCTGTGTACCCCAAGGCTGAGGAAGATCTGATAGACTTCCTAAATCGGTGTAAATTGAGCTCTGAGGTCATGTTATGTCCAAGGTGCAGTGCGGTGTTTGATAAAGAAGCGGCTAAGAGTGTCGAATGCTGCGAAGTTCGACCACCCCTGAAAAGGAAATGGCCAGGTAAGAGGCCAAATTTCAGCTTCAAGAGAGGGGACCTTCCTTACAAGGTAAAGAATTCAAGCAGGGCTTCGACAAGCAAGCCGCAGTTTGCTGGCAAGGGTGTAGCCAAGAAGGAGTTTGCGCTATCTGCCTCTGCCAAACCATTTTTTCCAAGAACAGATCCATCCAATGAGAAGTGGATACATGCTTTGGATGTAGACACTACAAGCATCTTCGTTCAACAGCCGAACGGCAAGCCAATCACAAAGTGAGGCCTCAAAGTATAATTATAGAAACAATTATAAAGGAAGAATCCCATGACGAAGACCCAATGGCGTCGTTACAACAGCTTCGAAAAGAAGGCAACGCCGGTTGCTAACGAGCAAACGCCAAAACGCCAAAAAGTTAAGGTGTAACTCCTAAAACCGTGGGGAACACAAAGATAAGTATAGAGCCGCCAATCAAGTGAGGTTGGAAACAAGGCTAAAGGGAAATCTATTGTGATAGAGGAACCAAGAAGGCTCGCTATGGAGAGGATCTTCCTCCATTAACATGCCTTTAAAGAAGAAAAGTGCTTCGTTCGACATGGGACGAAGATGTCACTTCGATTTCGACGACTACGAGGCGGCTTCGACGTCATCCGCAACGTGGTATCCATTTTGCCGAGTGAGTACGATGTCAGCATCTGACCCCAAACGACGTCGAAGAAGACTTCATTGGGGATATGGCTAACCACAAGCCAAGATGCTACTATGTCATGAACAATGGGCTGCGTAGAAGAACAAATGGCCACTTTCGAGAGGCCGACGAGGGTACGCGGCACCATTTGAAGCCCTTATACGTCAAGCCAAGGTTAATGGCGTAGGCATTAACAAGATCTTCGGGTCGATGGGGTCATTGTTAACTTAATGTCTCGTGCCATCTTTGAAGACAATAGTCTGTTTGATACTGGACCTTAGACCTCATAACATTATGTTAACCAATTATGAGGGAAATCGCGGTCGTTGGGAGCTGTCGAGGTAGAAGTGGTGGTAGGAACCGTAAGAAGAACCACCACCTTCTTTGTTATAGCATCAAAAGCGAGCTACAATCTACTCCTTGGGAGAGAGTGGATACATGGCGTAGGAGCTGTTCCCTCAAGCCTACACCAGAAATTGGTAATGTGGAGGGATGATGGTCTGGTGGAGTACGTCGAAGCAGACCAGAGTTATTTCCTTGCTGACGTAAACAACGTCACCAGGGAGAATTTTTAGAAGCAAATGGCGAACATTGCGCCATGTTCATCTTCTAGCCAAGCATATATCTCTTCAGATAATGTGCTTTCCTCCATTCACTTATACCCAACACATGGTTTTGTGTGTGGGAGAGAGGAAATAGAAGGTGGAAATGTCTATCCTGATGGTGTGCTACCTCCAACAGGATGGGACACTGACTCTTAGAAGGTCTAGATGTCAGTACCCAGTACTTGGGATAGAATTACGGCTTATATGGCCGAAAATAAAATAAAAACGGCTTTGGAAGCCGAGTTAAATCAACAAACAATGGTCGCGAAGCCATAACTTCATCTGAAGAAAATGGTGAAGTCATAAATGACAAACTGGATTGCATTTATGACGACGAACCATTGGGTTTTGAAAAAGACCCCAGAGATTCTACAAAGCGCATGCAAGCTCAAGATCCGATCAAGAGGTGGATTTGGGAGATGGCTTGATCAAAAGGCCAACATATATTAGTGCACATCTTGATGTCGCCTTCGTAACCCAAGTCATTTCACTTCGCAGGAGTTCAAGGATTGCTTTGCTTGGGAGTACAAATGAAATGCCCGGTTTGAGTCGAGAAGTGGTGGAATTACAAATACCCATTCGACTGGGGAAGAAGCTTCAAAGCTGAAGCAAACACCAAGAAGATTTGCTCCTCGGATATTGGCTAAGATCAAGGAAGAAATAGAAAGGTCGTTCAAAAGCAAATTCATCGAATCGCCAGTACGTTGATTGGTTAGCCAATATAGTTCCAAAGAATGAAGAAAAATGGAAAACTTAGAGTTTGCGTAGACTTTAGGGATTTAAATAATGCAACACCTAAAGATGAATACGCTATGCCCGTAAAGGTAAATGCTAATAGATTCGGCAGGCAGGATTCGATTACCTCGCTTTGCTAGATGGCTACTCAGTGGTATAATCAAATCTTTATTGCCGAAGAGGACGTGTTAAAATCGCCGATCGATGTCCGGGGCATTAGGTGTTTATGAATGGGTGGTCATGCCTTTGGTTTAAAAATGCTGGTGCCACTTATCAAAGGGCAATGAATTCTATGTTTCACGATTTTATTGATGATTTTATGCAAGTATACATAGATGATGTGGTGGTTAAGTCATCCTCGAAAGTGGTCATTTAGACCATCTTCGACGTTCTTTTGAACGAATGAGGAAATATGGATTGAAAATGAATCCAACCAAATGTGCTTTTCGTATGCGTGCGGGTGAATTCTTGGGTTTTGTAGTACACAAGAAAGGCATAGAGATCAACGAAAATAAGACTAAAGCAATTATGGAAACGAAGGCTCCTTCGACCAAAAAAAGAATCGCAAATACTACTAGGAAAATCAATTTCCTTCAAGATTCATCTCAAATCTAAGTGGCAAAACACAAGTTTTTTCGCCATTCGAGATTGAAGAAAGAAGATGAATTCAAGTGGGAGCAAGTTCACCAAGATGCTTTCGACGCAATCAAGTCTTATCTGGTCAAGCCACCAATTTTATTGCCTGTTATTGGAAATAAATTGCTAAAATTGTATATAACAGCTTCTGATAACACAATAGGTAGCATGTTAGCACAAGAGGATGATGGTGGTGTCGAAAGACCCATTTATTACCTTAGTAGGGTTTTGATTGATGCTGAAACTAGGTATAGTCCAATTGAGAAACTATGCCTTTGCTTGTATTTTTCGTGTACAAAATTGAAGCAATATATAAAATCAGCAGATGTTTATGTTTATTCGCATTTTGATGTTATTAAACATATGTTGTCAAAACCAATGTTGCATAGTCGAATTGGCAAATGGGCTTTAGCTTTGCTAGAGTACAACTTAACTTATCAACCCCTTAAATCAATTAAAGGACAAGTGGTTGCTGATTTTATAGTGGACCATTCTGTTGTCGAATGTGAAATAAATTCATTAGACATACGTCCTTGGAGGCTATACTTCGATGGCTCAAGCCATAAGAATGGAGCAGGCATTGGAATTTTGATTATCTCTCCAGAAAACACTCCAACGAAGTATAAATTTAAAATTCGAGATTCTTGCTCAAATAATGAAGCTGAATATGAGGCTTTAATAGTAGGCCTTAAAATTTTACTCGAATTGGGGGCAAGTTATGTCGAAATAAAAGGTGATTCTCAACTAGTGGTCAAACAATTGACAAAAGAATACAAATGTATTAATGAACACCTTATTAAATATTTCGTTATTGCCAATACTTTGCTAAAAAGGTTTACATTCGTTCACCTAGAACATCTGCCACGAATTGAAAATCACGTGGCAAATGAACTGGCACAAATTGCTTCCGGTTACAAAGTATCGAAGCAAGGCCTAGAAGAGTTAATTGAGATAAAGGATAAACTAATCTCAGAAGACTCTCTCTATAATACTCCTTCGACGATATTGTCAACACCAAAAATTGGGGGGGCAATAAATGTACGCGTCGAAAACCGTCACATTTTTGACGATATTGACTTGGCAGAAATTTTTGCTATTGACAATATGGTTGATGATGATTGGCGAAAACCCATTGTAGAATATCTGCAAAATCCTACAGGGAACACTAACAAAAAAGTAAAGTACAGAGCTCTAAGCTATGTGTTAATTGGAAACGAATTGTACAAACAAACTCCCGGCGGGTGCTACTAAAATGTCTTAGTGAAAACGAGGCATATTTGGCGATTTCGATACACATAGTGGAGCATGTGGCTCACATCAAGTTGGCCACAAAATGAAATGGTTGTTATTTCGACAAGGAATGTATTGGCCAACTATTTGAAAGATTGTATAGAATTCGCCAAAGGTTGCCAAGAATGCCAAAAACATCTTTGGAATACAACATGTGCCTCGCAAATGAGTTGCATTCTATAGTGAAACCTTGGCCATTCAGGGGTTGGGCTTTAGATGTGATTGGAGAAATAAAACCAACTTCGTCGAAAGGCCACAGATACATTCTAGTAGGGATTGATTACTTTACTAAATGGGTAGAGGCAATACCTTTAGCCAATGTAGATCAAGAAGCAGTGATAAGGTTTATTCAAAATCATATCATTTATAGATATGGGATTCCAGAAACCATTACTACAGACCAAGGTACTGTGTTCACTGGTCGAAAAATGGTAGATTTCGCTGCTGAAGTTGGTTTCAAGTTATTGACTTCGACACCATACTACGCACAAGCCAATGGTCAAGTAGAGGCTGCCAATAAAATCATTATTAACTTGATTAAAAAGCACGTTGGACGTAAGCCTAGGAGTTGGCACAGTTCTCTTGACCAAGTGTTATGGGCTTGTCGAACTTCACCTAAAGAGTCTATAAACACCACTCCCTACAGGTTAACATTTGGACATGATGCGGTGTTACCTGTCGAAATTTGTTTACAATCAACAAGGATTCAAAAACAATGTGAAATTCCTTTTGATCATTATTGGAATATGATGATTGATGAATTGGTTGATGTAGACGAAGAGAGGTTGTTAGCTTTAGAAATGCTTATTCGACAGAAAGAAAGAGTAGCTAAAGCCTACAATAAAAAGGTTAAGTTAAAAACCTTTGAGGAAGGGGAGTTAGTGTGGAAAGTCCTATTACCTATGGATAAAAAAGATAGAGTTTTAGGCAAATGGTCACCAGGGTGGGAAGGCCCATTTCGCGTGTTGCGTTGCTTTTCGAATGGCGCTTATGAAATCGAAGAGTTAGGTGACGAAAATAGGACCTTTAGAATAAATGGCAAGTATTTAAAACGATACAAGCCAACATTAATCGAGATAAAGATCGAGCAATTATAAGTAAACCAAAATTGTTCGTAAATGGCAATGTATAAAGAAATTGTTAAAGTTACACGGCCATTTTCAAAATGCTAAGCTATTACGGTCTCGGAAGGTCGCACAAGGTAGCCTTATGCCTCTCCATAATGCTAACACTTAGAGAAATAGAAGTGTCGAGAAGATACAAACTCTTTGTCGAGATCGGCAAGAATAGCTTGGTGCTTGTCAATTTTCTCCAAGTGCTCTATACCGCCAAGGCTTTGGTGTTTTGGTGGACGAAGAAGCAGCAAAGACTCACGCGCTCGACGATCACGCCCTTCCGATGCTTAGCATTTGACAATTTGAGTTGAAGGGTCTTTATCTCTTCATCAATGCGCGCAATCTCTCTGCATCCCATTCAGCGATTGCTTTCTCATCTTTAGTCGCTTGGGTTTCAAGAGCCTCGATGTCATCCTGATCGACCTTAAGAGAGGCGAGTTCGCCTCGCAGAGTTGAGCCTCTTGAATCTTGCGCTTAGAGGTGGTCGACCGCTGGTTGATTAAAAGAGAAAGTTGCTCAAAAATAGGGCCAAATTCCATGAAGAACGAAAGGACATTTTGAGGAGGGTCTAATCTGGTGATCTTCGAATGAGGATTTTACCTCAAGATACACGATGAGTCATTCTCGATGGTTGCCACCAAGTCCCCTTCTAACACCTTCGTCTTCAACCGCAAAGCAAGCTTTCAACCGTCTCTTGGTTGATAGAACTTAAAGAGTTGTTCGAGGAATCGCAAATCAAGCGGCTCGACGAGCTCTTGAGGCTCAACATGATCTTCAAGGTCGCCAAGGGATTCGTTTTCTTTAGCTCGGCCAATTCTTGATCGCTATTGTGTTGTTGTTGGACGACTCCGGGCGAAACACTTTGATCTGCAGCCTACCTCTACTCTAGGCTCCTCCGGTTCTTGATCGACCATATTTGCTTCGTGAATTTCGACGGAGGTAGCCACTATTTCGGGTCCTTGATTGTTGGAATAGTAGTTACGGAACTTGAGCGATTTCTCCAACAACGAGCCTCCGGCTCGACGCTACCGAAGAGTTGGAATAGCCTCCTCCATAACAGAGCATTCTCTTCGACGATCGCCTCTTGTTCGACATTTCCAAAGACTTGGCGCAAACTCGTCGAAAATAGGAATTTCGTGGTTCTCCAATGCTTGGAAAATTTCTTCAGCATTGCATCTTGAGGAGATGAAGGAAAAGGAGCATAGAGGATTGACGACTCTAGATCAAGAAACCTCAACCATAGATTGGACTTCGGGATTGTTCACGAGCGGTCCACCCACCTATACACAACAAGGTGTTAAAGTAAAAATTGGAAAGGTGAGATCAAGAGGTCTAAACTAATGTCGAAAGGAGTTTACCTCTTGTACCTTAAGTCTCTTGATTGGAGGAGAAGAAGGTGGTTCGTAAGCCTCATCAATAATGATGCCTTGAGCTTCCCTTTGAATCTCGGGAAGATTTCTTTTCTTCGACCTCCGAGTGAGGGGATGTTATCATCACTTTCGATTGTCGCAAAAAGAATTTGGGTTATGACAGAAAGTGAATGACAAAGGGAAGAGAAATTTCGACGGATTAACAAGGCAAGAGTATAGTACTCTCATCATCGGGGAGGACCATTTTCCTTTTAGCTTTGGTCCATTGAGGGGATTTTGCCTGGGTTGTTTTCTAAATGTAAGGTTTTCACATAAGTAAAAGTCGTAAATCAAAAATAACTTGGAAGCGAATAAATGGCAACATACTTTCTTTAGGACAATGTCCGGAATGGATCTCGTGTCCCTTCGCTTTCTTGGTTCTTTGGAGGAGATGGTCTTTGTGGTAGCCTTGCTTACTTTGGCTTTCGACTTGGGTGTAGGTTGACTGACGTCGAAAAACATTGGTAAGAAAGCGAAATAAAACTAAGTTCTGAGATGTTTAAGACTCGGGAAAGATTTGGGTATCAAGAAGTAAATACAGGTTGTTCGAAGGAAGGGTCGCCACCAATTTCTTCATGATATTTTTTCAAAAGGTGTCACTAGCCTCCCAAAGAAGAAGTGGTATAGTAATTAGTCCACCATTCATGAAATTCCTTAGTGCATGAGAATCTGGGGTTGAATTTGAGGGCTCGAAACTCAAAGCCCTATAGTGGAATTTCTTAAAGGCGTGTTTCAGAAGTCGCCATTGAGTCAGGATTCGAAAATTCTCGCCTATGAAAACATACTGGCGCAGGTCGAATCTGACAAAGGCCAAATTGTCTGGCAGAATAACTTGGGAAGTATCTCTTAATCCCGAAGCTATTTTTAGCTTTTGCCAGTGTTCCGGTAGAAAGAATAGCGGGAGAAAGGTAGGCTTGCCAGATTTGGGCAATCTCTTCGGCTTGTTCGACAGAAGAAGAGGGAAATGGCTGTCGAAACCAAGTTGGACCAAAAGGCCTTTGCACAAAAGGAGCCATAGAGTCTACGAAACTTGTGCACTTCAGGAACATGTCGAAATGAATTTCGAAAGACTCTTCCGGAGGAATATTTATCTGTTTGGGTTTCAACTGAGCTAGTCGAATCCCTTCAGTCCTCCTAGACTTCAAGGTTTGGTGAACAGACTTAGGGATATACAGACCTAGTCGAGATTCAAAAGTGGCTAGCGACCACAATTGCAATAACCACAATGGGCCGAGGCCAAGAACTTGTTGGTGGGTTCGCCTTTCTTTCGCTTCTAGAACAGCATTGTCAAGTTCCTGATAGAGAGAACCCAACAACAGTTTGGCAAGATTAATGTTTTCTTTCTCGTGGAGTTGGGCTGCCAGTGGAATATAGGTTTTAGAAACTTGGAGTGAACGGGTGCAGAAAACAAAAAGGGATAACCAAAGAGTTAAGAAGGCTACGTGTTCTTTAGAAGACACTGTGGTCGCGGTCACGGTTATGGTGTTCGTGATGTAAGGAGCAAAAGTGGCATTATTGAAAGTAAACGGGTATACATACTCGGGATTAGCGGTCAAAAGTCTCACCTAGGGGTTTGGGCACGGTGATGGCGGCAACATCTAGTAAAGTGGGAGTCGGCGATGCCACATCTCAAGTGAAGACTATGAGTGGCACAATCCTTAGGCGCATAGCACCCAATATCAAGGTCTTGTCATACTTAGGCCCATACCTAGATAATGGATGAGATCAAAAATACCTTGTTTTTTCCAGATATCGGCCTTTTAGCCTCCACCTTGTCGAGCCAATCTATGTAAATGCTGGTCGAGCTTCAGAGCAGCACCTAAAGACTACAGAAGGGCTATTCGTAAATTCTAAATGAAAAGGGGTCTTGGTGAAAATTTCGGGTCAAGACAGGCATGACTAGGGAAAATTTCAGAGACTTGGTGTTCTCTAAAAGGGTATTAGGAAGAGGACCTAGATATGCATGAGTATAAACCCCTAGTAGAGGAATCAATACTGGTTTGCCATTGAACCGCTCGACTATCGTGAATGTCGGGCTCATCAACAAAGCCATCGAGGGTTTTAGGCTCTGTTGGTGTCATCGTTCTTCGTTGAACACTCAAAGCAGCAGATGAAGAAGCCATGAGAGATAAAAAGCAAATGCGAGACGAGATTCAGCGTGGATTGAAAGGAAAGGAATGAAAGTTTGAAACTTTAGTCATTTTGGGGATTTTTGCAAAACGCAGAGAATGGAGAATACAGATAGGATTCACGAGAGTTCAAACCGAGTAAAGAGGAATATGAAAGGTTGTAGCCGTTTATATATGTTGGGAAGCTACGATTATTGGCATCGTTCGCCATAACTCGCACGTTCGCGACGTTTGAGGACGTGATGGCCCACCAACTATGCAACGTGTGCCAATAAGGACGGTTCGCTTTACTGCAAGTAATGATGGTTGTCTTTTCGACCCTTCGTTGAAATGCAAAAGGCGGTAGAAATGACCATTGCACAGTATTCAAAAAATGCCTTTTCTTCCCTCCATTCCTTATTCCGTCGAAAAAACATTTTTTGGGGGGCAATCTGTTACCTCAAAATTTCGGCAAGAGCATTAAATCAAGCTTTAAATGGTGTTGACTGCACATTTAATAGTATTTTGTGGGCCGCAGGTCAATGTTCAAGTCAATGTACCATAAATTCAACAGTAAAGTTGTACCAAAGGTCGACAATGCAAGCAAACTTCGGCGCACTTGGTTCTTCAAGTAACGAGGCAATGCGCGAAACCTTCGACGGAGAGAGACCCATTTGTTCGACGAACCGGGTCCAACACTTTCGCCAAATCCTTCGACAACAAGCTGGTCGAAATGCAAGGAGCAGCAGTTAGTGGGCGGTTATTTCCCTAGTTTTTAGGAAGTGGTTATCGTGCTTGCCCACGATTGTATCTGAGAGTATAAATACTCCCTTGTAATAGGAAAACGGGGTCACCACATCTTTACAAAAAACTCTGTGAAACTCAACTTCCAAGCCAAAGCGAAACAAGAGTGAATCAGATTATATTGTACGTGTTGGTGCACCACCTTCTTCTCTTTCACTTTAATGCAATTTTTACTTGTTTTTACGTTCGTTGTTTTTCTTGCTTTCATTCGCGCTTTCAAACTATCTCTTTCTACTATTTTCTGTTCTTACGCACGCTAAAAGACACAAAACTCAAAGGCAATTGTCAAAGAGATTTTCTAGTTTGATCTCACGATCTTAATATTGAAAACTAGTGATTGTTTGCTAAAACACCAAAGAAACACCCACAGAGATCGCTGATCATCGAAGCTCAAAGGTTATGGGCGAACAACAAATGGGAAATCACATCCACGAGGTAGTTATGGTAAATCGAAACCAAAACGCGATGAAGTTGTTCGACAAGTGCAACGAAATAACGCTTGCGCCAAGACAACATAGCCACTTTGGTCGAAACCATAATGGCGCAAAATGGCCTTAACGTAGGTTTACATAGGCCTAATTTCATATCGCCCTGTGTGAGTATATCTTGCAGGCGAGAATTGCCAAGAGGTTGGAAAATCCCTAAGTTCACTAAGTTTGGGGTGATACCAATGAGTCCACCGTCGAACATATTGCCGGTGCACATGGTCGAGGCGGAGACATAGCTCAAAATGAGAGTTTGAAAATGAAGTATTTTCCAAATTCTCTAACTAAAAATGCCTTTACGTGGTTTACCACTCTACCCCCGGTTCCATATATACATGGGGCAATTAGAAAAGGCTTTTCATGAGCAATTCTACATGGGCGATCGAAGATTAGCCTTAAAAAGAATTGGCGGTGTTCGACGTAAAGTACACGAGGCTATTGATGATTATTTGAATAGATTCAGTTATCAAGGCAAGATGTTTTACACAAGTGCCTGAACATGAGCTTGTCGAAATGGCTGCAGGTGGCCTTGACTATTCAATTCGAAAGAAATTGGATACGTCTCATTTGAGACACATGGCCCAACTAGCCGATAGAGTTCGACAAGTCGAAAGGCTTAAAGAGGAAAAGGCTAGAGTGAATAAGTACAATAAAAAGAAAACTCGGTGGGTTTTCACAAAAAGAAAAGATAGCCTATGTAGACGCGAGCAATTCGACTTCGCATTCGGTGATGTCGAATGCGAGGAGATAGACGTGGTGAACTTAAGCCCGGTCCTCCTTATGCTTGCAAATTATTAAGGCCTGCAAATGGGAATAATCCTGTGGAGCCTAAGAATGATAGATTTGTGCCTAAAACGTATACTTTCGATGTTACTAAATGTGATGAGATCTTCGATTTGCTAGTGAATGATGGCCAAATAATAGTGCCAAATGGCCTGAAAGTTCCTCCTCTCGAACAGAGGAAGAAAAAGGGTTATTGTAAGTTTCATAATTTTTTGGGACATACAATCGACCGTTGTGTTCTTTTCGAGGACATGGTTGTAAAGCGATCGAGGAAGGAAGGCTCAAGTTTGGAGATAAAAAGAATAAAGCACCGATGCAAATTGATGCTGACCCTCTCCATCAAGTGGAGGCGATGTATGCGGAACCAATTGAGATGAGTATCAATATGGTAGACGTAAAAATGGTGGATTCTCCTAAGTCTACCAAACCTCCTGCTGAAAAAATCAAAAGTGTTGTACAAAAGAGTGATGCTGTGCAACACATTACTCAAGAAGAATATGAAGAAAAGGTACAATCTGTGTACCCCAAGGCTGAGGAAGATCTGATAGACTTCCTAAATCGGTGTAAATTGAGCTCTGACGTCATGTTATGTCCAAGGTGCAGTGCGGTGTTTGATAAAGAAGCGGCTAAGAGTGTCGAATGCTGCGAAGTTCGACCACCCCTGAAAAGGAAATGGCGAGTAAGAGGCCATTTCGACTTCAAGAGAGGGGACCTTCCTTACAAGGTAAAGAATTCAAGCGGGGCTTCGGCGACAAGCAAGCGCGATTTCTTTGGCAAGGGTGTAGCCAAGAAGGAGTTTGCGCTATCTGCCTCTGCCAAACCATTTTTTCCAAGAACAGATCCATCCAATGAGAAGTGGATACATGCTGGATGTAGACACTACAAGCATGCTGTTCAACAGGCTGGAACGGCCAAGCCAATCACAGGCGAGGCCTCAAAGTATAATTATAGAAACAATTATAAAGGGAAGAATCCCATGACGAAGACCCAATGGCGTCGTTACCAGCGCTCGAAAAAGAAGGCAACGCCGGTTGCTAACGAGCAAACGCCAAAAACGGTTAAGGGTGTAACTCCTAAAACCGTGGGGAACACAAAGATAAGTATAGGAGCTGCCAATCAAGTGAGGGTTGGAAACAAGGCTAAAGGGAAATCTATTGTGATAGAGGAACCAAGAAGGCCTGCTATGGAGAGGATCTTCCCTCCATTAACAGCTTTAAAGAAGAAAAGTGCTTCGTTCGACATGGACGAAGATGTCACTTCAGATTTCGACGACTACGAGGCGGCCGGCGTCATCCGCAACGTGGTATCCATTTTGCCGAGTGAGTACGATGCTGTTACAGTCCCAAACGACGTCGAAGAAGACTTCATTGGGGATATGGCTAACCACAAGCCAGTATGCTACTATGTCATGAACAATGGCTGCGTAGAAGAACAAATGGCCACTTTCGAGAGGCGGGCGAGGGTATCGCGGCACCATTTGAAGCCCTTATACGTCAAGCCAAGGTTAATGGCGTAGGCATTAACAAGATCTTTGTCGATGGAAATTTCTTTGTTAACTTAATGTCTCGGGCCATGTCGAAGACAATAGAGTGCATTTGATATGGACCTTAGACCTCATAACATTATGTTAACCAATTATGAGGGAAATCGCCTGGTCGTTGGGAGTGCAGCCGAGGTAGAAGTGGTGGTAGGAACCGTAAGAAGAACCACCACGTTCTTTGTTATAGCATCAAAAGCGAGCTACAATCTACTCCTTGGGAGAGAGTGGATACATGGCGTAGGAGCTGTTCCCTCAAGCCTACACCAGAAATTGGTAATGTGGAGGGATGATGGTCTGGTGGAGTACGTCGAAGCAGACCAGAGTTATTTCCTTGCTGACGTAAACAACGTCACCAGGGAGAATTTTGAGAAGCAAATGGCGAACATTGCGCCATGTTCATCTTCTAGCCAAGCATATATCTCTTCAGATAATGTGCTTTCCTCCATTCACTTATACCCAACACATGGTTTTGTGTGGGAAAGAGAGGAAATAGAAGGTGGAAATGTCTATCCTGATGGTGTGCTACCTCCAACAGGATGGGACACTGACTCTTAGAAGGTCTAGATGTCAGTACCCAGTACTTG
Organism: Oxytropis ochrocephala; assembly: GCA_020916435.1. NCBI lineage: Eukaryota > Viridiplantae > Streptophyta > Magnoliopsida > Fabales > Fabaceae > Oxytropis > Oxytropis ochrocephala. The sequence continues at coordinate 37,260,575 of CM037093.1, read as the reverse complement.
GGATAGAATTACGGCTTATATGGCCGAAAATAAAATAAAAACGGCTTTGGAAGCCGAGTTAAATCAACAAACAATGGCTGTCGAAGCCATAACTTCATCTGAAGAAAATGGTGAAGTCATAAATGACAAACTGGATTGCATTTATGACGACGAACCATTGGGTTTTGAAAAAGACCCTAGAGATTCTACAAAGCGCATGCAAGCTCAAGATCCAGTCGAAGAGGTGGATTTGGGAGATGGCTTGATCAAAAGGCCAACATATATTAGTGCACATCTTGATGCTGCCTTCAGAACCCAAGTCATTTCACTTCTGCAGGAGTTCAAGGATTGCTTTGCTTGGGAGTACAGCGAAATGCCCGGTTTGAGTCGAGAAGTGGTGGAATTACAAATACCCATTCGACCAGGGAAGAAGCCAGTGAAGCAAACACCAAGAAGATTTGCTCCTCAGATATTGGCTAAGATCAAGGAAGAAATAGAAAGGCTGTTCAAAAGCAAATTCATCAGAACTGCCAGGTACGTTGATTGGTTAGCCAATATAGTTCCAGTAATGAAGAAAAATGGAAAACTTAGAGTTTGCGTAGACTTTAGGGATTTAAATAATGCAACACCTAAAGATGAATACGCTATGCCCGTGAGCGAGAAATGCTAATAGATTCGGCAGCGAGGATTCGATTACCTCGATTTGCTAGATGGCTACTCGTGGTATAATCAAATCTTTATTGCAGAAGAGACGCGTGTAAAGCGCGCTGATGTCCGGGGGCATTAGGTGTTTATGAATGGGTGGTCATGCCTTTTGGTTTAAAAAATGCTGGTGCCACTTATCAAAGGGCAATGAATTCTATGTTTCACGATTTTATTGATGATTTTATGCAAGTATACATAGATGATGTGGTGGTTAAGTCATCCTCGAGAAAGTGGTCATTTAGACCATCTTCGACGTTCTTTTGAACGAATGAGGAAATATGGATTGAAAATGAATCCAACCAAATGTGCTTTACGTATGCGTGCGGGTGAATTCTTGGGTTTTGTAGTACACAAGAAAGGCATAGAGATCAACGAAAATAAGACTAAAGCAATTATGGAAACGAAGGCTCCTTCGACCAAAAAAGAGCTGCGATACTACTAGGGAAAATCAATTTCCTTCAAGATTCATCTCAAATCTAAGTGGCAAAACACAAGTTTTTTCGCCATTCTCGAGATTGAAGAAAGAAGATGAATTCAAGTGGGAGCAAGTTCACCAAGATGCTTTCGACGCAATCAAGTCTTATCTCGGTCAAGCCACCAATTTTATTGCCTGTTATTGGAAATAAATTGCTAAAATTGTATATAATGACTTACGATAACACAATAGGTAGCATGTTAGCACAAGAGGATGATGGTGGTGTCGAAAGACCCATTTATTACCTTAGTAGGGTTTTGATTGATTTGAAACTAGGTATAGTCCAATTGAGAAACTATGCCTTTGCTTGTATTTTTCGTGTACAAAATTGAAGCAATATATAAAATCGTGAGATGTTTATGTTTATTCGCATTTTGATGTTATTAAACATATGTTGTCAAAACCAATGTTGCATAGTCGAATTGGCAAATGGGCTTTAGCTTTGCTAGAGTACAACTTAACTTATCAACCCCTTAAATCAATTAAAGGACAAGTGGTTCTTGATTTTATAGTGGACCATCTACGTTGTCGAATGTGAAATAAATTCATTAGACATACGTCCTTGGAGGCTATACTTGATGGCTCAAGCCATAAGAATGGGAGCGAGCATTGGAATTTTGATTATCTCTCCGGAGAAAACACTCCAACGAAGTATAAATTTAAAATTCGAGATTCTTGCTCAAATAATGAAGCTGAATATGAGGCTTTAATAGTAGGCCTTAAAATTTTACTCGAATTGGGGGCAAGTTATGTCGAAATAAAAGGTGATTCTCAACTAGTGGTCAAACAATTGACAAAAGAATACAAATGTATTAATGAACACCTTATTAAATATTTCGTTATTGCCAATACTTTGCTAAAAAGGTTTACATTCGTTCACCTAGAACATCTGCCACGAATTGAAAATCACGTGGCAAATGAACTCGCACAAATTGCTTCCGGTTACAAAGTATCGAAGCAAGGCCTAGAAGAGTTAATTGAGATAAAGGATAAACTAATCTCAGAAGACTCTCTCTATAATACTCCTTCGACGATATTGTCAACACCAAAAATTGGGGGGGCAATAAATGTACGCTATTAAAAACCGTCACATTTTTGACGATATTGACTTGGCAGAAATTTTTGCTATTGACAATATGGTTGATGATGATTGGCGAAAACCCATTGTAGAATATCTGCAAAATCCTACAGGGAACACTAACAAAAAAGTAAAGTACTGAGCTCTAAGCTATGTGTTAATTGAAACGAATTGTACAAACAAACTCACGAAGGGTGCTACTAAAATGTCTTAGTGAAAACGAGGCATATTTGGCGATTTCGATACACATAGTGGAGCATGTGGCTCACATCAAGTTGGCCACAAAATGAAATGGTTGTTATTTCGACAAGGAATGTATTCGCCAACTATCTTTGAAAGATTGTATAGAATTCGCCAAAGGTTGCCAAGAATGCCAAAAACATTTGGAATACAACATGTGCTGCAAATGAGTTGCATTCTATAGTGAAACCTTGGCCATTCAGGGGTTGGGCTTTAGATGTGATTGGAGAAATAAAACCAACTTCGTCGAAAGGCCACGAGATACATTCTAGTAGGGATTGATTACTTTACTAAATGGGTAGAGGCAATACCTTTAGCCAATGTAGATCAAGAAGCGTTGATAAGGTTTATTCAAAATCATATCATTTATAGATATGGGATTCCAGAAACCATTACTACGGACCAGATGCATCGTGTTCACCGGGTCGAAAAATGGTAGATTTCATTTCTTTGAAGTTGGTTTCAAGTTATTGACTTCGACACCATACTACGCACAAGCCAATGGTCAAGTAGAGGCTGCCAATAAAATCATTATTAACTTGATTAAAAGCACGTTGGACGTAAGCCTAGGAGTTGCACAGTTCTCTTGACCAAGTGTTATGGGCTTGTCGAACTTCACCTAAAGAGTCTATAAACACCACTCCCCTACAAAGTTAACATTTGGACATGATGCGGTGTTACACTGTCGAAATTTGTTTACAATCAACAAGGATTCAAAAACAATGTGAAATTCCTTTTGATCATTATTGGAATATGATGATTGATGAATTGGTTGATGTAGACGAAGAGAGGTTGTTAGCTTTAGAAATGCTTATTCGACAGGAAAGAAAGAGTAGCTAAAGCCTACAATAAAAGGTTAAGTTAAAAACCTTTGAGGAAGGGGAGTTAGTGTGGAAAGTCCTATTACCTATGGATAAAAAAGATAGAGTTTTAGGCAAATGGTCACCAGGGTGGGAAGGCCCATTTCGCGTGTTGCGTTGCTTTTCGAATGGCGCTTATGAAATCGAAGAGTTAGGTGACGAAAATAGGACCTTTAGAATAAATGGCAAGTATTTAAAACGATACAAGCCAACATTAACTGAGATAAAGATTGAGCAATTATAAGTAAACGAAAGTTGCTCGTAAATGGCAATGTATAAAGAAATTGTTAAAGTTACACGGCCATTTTCAGAATGCTAAGCTATTACAGTCTCAGAAGGTCGACAAGGTAGCCTTATGCCTCTCCATAATGCTAACACTTAGAGAAATAGAAGTGTCGAGAAGGTACAGCTCTTTGTCGAGGTCGGCAAGAATAGCTTGGTGCTTGTCAATTTTCTCCAAGTGCTCTATAGCTGCCAAGGCTTTGGTGTTTTTGGTGGACGAAGAAGCAGCACTCATGCGTTCGACGATCAGGCCCTTCTGATGCTTAGCATTTGACAGTTGGAGCTGAAGGGTCTTTATCTCTTCATCAATGCGCGCAATCTCTGCATCCCATTCAGCGATTGCTTTCTCATCTTTAGCTGCTTGGGTTTCAAGAGCCTCAATGTCATCCTGATCAGCCTTAAGAGAGGCGAGTTCTGCCTCACAGAGTTGAGCCTCTTGAACCTTGCGCTTAGAGGTGGTCGACCGTTGGTTGATTAAAAGAGAAAGTTGCTCAAAAATAGGGCCAAATTCCATGAAGAACGAAAGGACATTTTGAGGAGGTCTAATCTGGTGATCTTACGAATGAGGATTTTACCTCAAGATACGAGATGAGTCATTCTCAATGGTTGCCACCAAGTCCCCTTCTAACACCTTCGTCTTCAAGCGGCTAAGCAAGCTTTCGACCGTCTCTTGGTTGATAGAACTTAAAGAGTTGTTCGAGGCGCAAATCAAGCGGCTCGGACGAGCTCTTAAGGCTCAACATGATCTTCAAGGTCGCAAAGGATTCGTTTTCTTTAGCTCACCAATTCTTGGTCGCTAACATACTATTGTTGGACGACTCTCGCGAAGCACCTTGATCTCAGCGGCTACCTCTACTCTAGGCTCCTCCGGTTCTTGATCGACCATATTTGCTTGAGAATTTCGACTAAGTAGCCACTATTTCTGGTCCTTCGGTTGTTGGAATGGTAGATTCGGAACTTGAGCGATTCTCCCAACAATGATCTCGGCTCGACGCTACCAGTAGTTGGAATAGCCTCCTCCATAACAGGAGCATTCTCTTCGACGACCGCCTCTTGTTCGACATTTCCAGCACTTGGCGCAAACTCCTCGAAAATAGGAATTTCAGGGTTCTCCAATGCTTGGAAAATTTCTTCAGCAGTTGCATCTTGAGGAGATGAAGGAAAAGGGGGCATAGGGATTGACGACTCTAGATCAGCAGCCTCAACCATAGACTGAACTTCAGGATTGTTCACGAGCAGTCCACCCACCTATGCACAACAAGGTGTTAAGAATTGGAAAGGTGAGATCGAAGAGGTCTAAACTAATGTCGAAAGGGAGTTTACCTCTTGTACCTTAAGTCTCTTGATTGGAGGAGAAGAAGGTGGTTCAGGAGCCTCATCAATAATGATGCCTTGAGCTGCCCTTTGAATCTCGGGAAGATTTCTTTTCTTCGACCTCTGAGTGAGGGGGATGTTATCATCACTTTCAGTGTCCTGCAAAAAAGAATTTGGGTTATGACAGGAAAGTGAATGACAAAGGGAAGAGAAATTTCGACGGATTAACAAGGCAAGAGTATAGTACCTCATCATCAGGGAGGACCATTTTCCTTTTAGCTTTGGTCCATTGAGGATTTTGCAGGTTGTTTTCTAAATGAAGGTTTTCGACATAAGTAAAAGTCGTAATCAAAAATAACTTGAAGCGAATAAATGGCAACATACCTTCTTTAGGACAATGTCCGGAGTGGATCTCGCGTCCCTTTGCTTTTTTTCTTAGTTCTTTGGAGAGATGGTCTTTGCGGTAGCCTTGCTTACTTTGGCTTTCACTTGGGTGTAGGTTGACTGACGTCGAAAAACATTGGTAAGAAAGCGAAATAAAACTAAGTTACTGAGATGTTTAAGACTCGAGAAAGATTTGGGTATCAAAGTAAATACCAGGTTGTTCGAAGGAAGCGGTCGCCACCAATTTCTTCATGATATTTTCGCAAAGGTGTCACTAGCCTCCCAGCCAGTTAGAGTGGTATAGTAACTAGTCCACCATTCATGAAATTCTTTAGTGCATGAGAATGGGGTTGAATTTGAGGGCTCGAAACTCAAGGCCCTATAGTGGAATTTCTTGAAAGGCGTGTTTGTAGGTCGCCCATCGTGTGCGGATTCGAAAATTCTCGCCTATGAAAACATATCTTTTGGCGCAGTCGAATTTGACAAAGGCCAAACTGCAGCGCGTAATAACTTGGGAAGTATCTCTTAATTAGAAGCTATTTTTAGCTTTTGCTGTGGGTAAGTCCTGGTAGAAAGAATAGCGGGGAGAAAGGTAGGCTTGCCGATTTGGGTAATCTCCTCACTTGTTCGACAGAAGAGGAAGGAAATGGTTGCCGAAACCAAGTTGGACCGAAAGGCCTTTGCACAAAGAGGAGCCATAGAGTCTACGAAACTTGTGCACTTCGGGGAACATGTCGAAGTGAATTTGAAAGACTCTTACGGAGGAATATTTATCTGTTTTGGGTTTCAACCGAGCTAGTCGAATCCCCCGGTCCTCCTAGACTTCAAGGTTGGGTGAACAGGACTTAGGGATATCTGGACCTAGTCGAGACTCAAAAGTGGCTAGCAGCCACAATTGCAATAGCCACAATGGGCCAGAGGCCAAGAACTTGTTGGTGGGTTCGTCTTCTTTCAGTTCTAGAACAGCATTGTCAAGTTCCTGATAGAGAGAACCCAACAGCAGTTTGGCAAGATTAATGTTTTCTTTCTCGTGGAGTTGGGCCGAGTGGAATATAGGTTTTAGAAACACCGGAGTGAACGGGTGCCAGAAAACAAAAAGGATAACCAAAGGGTTAAGAAGGCTAAGTGTTCTTTAGAAGACACCTGTGTCGTTGTCACGGTTATGGTGTTCTCGTGATGTAAGGAGCAAAAGTGGCATTATTGAAAGTAAGCGGGTATACATACTCGTGGATTAGCAGGTCAAAAGTCTCACCTAGGGTTTTGGACCGGTGGTGGCGGCAACATCTAGTAAAGTGGGAGTCGCATGCCACATCTCAAGTGAAGACTATGAGTGGCACGATCCCCGTAATCGCATAGCGACCAATATCAAGGTGTCTTTGTCATACTTAGGCCCATACCTAGACAACTGGATGAGATCAAAAATACCTTGTTTTTTCCAGACGTCGGCCTTTTTAGCCTCTACCTTGTCGAGCCAATCTATGTAAATCTGTTGGTCGAGCCTAGGAGCAGACCTAAAGACCCTGGAAGGACTATTCAGAAATTCTAAATGAAAAGGGGTCTTGGTGAAAATTGCGGGTGAAGACAGGCATGGTGGGAAAATTTGAAACTTGTGTTTCTAAAAGGGTATTAGGAAGAGGACCTAGATATGCATGAGTATAAACCCTAGTAGAGGGAATCAATACCTGGGTTTGCCATTGAACTGCTCGACTATCGTGAATGTCAGGCTCATCAACAAAGCCATCAAGGGTTTTAGGCCTGTTGGTGTCGTCGTTCTTCGTTGAACACTCAGCAGCAGATGAAGAAGCCATGAGAGATAAAAAGCAAATGCGGGACGAAATTCAAGCGTGGATTGAAGGAAAGGAATGAAAGTTTGAAACTTTAGTCATTTTGGGGATTTTTGCGAAACGCAGAGAATGAAGAATACAGAGAGATTCCACGAGAGTTCAAACTGAGTAAAGAGGAATATGAAGGGTTGTAGCCGTTTATATATGTTGGGAAGCTACAGTTATTGGCACGTTCGCCATAACTCACACGTTCGCGACGTTTGAGAGACGTGATGGCCCACCAACTATGCAACGTGTGCCAATAAGACGGTTCGTTTTACCTGTGCAAGTAATGATGGTTGTCTTTTCGACCACTGCTGAAATGCAAAAGGCGGTAGAAATGACCATTGCACAGTATTCAAAAAATGCCTTTCCTTCCCTCCATTCCTTATTCCGTCGAAAAAACATTTTTTGGGGGGCAATCTGTTACCTCAAAATTTCGGCAAGAGCATTAAATCAAGCTTTAAATGGTGTTGACTACACATTTAATAGTATTTTGTGGGCCGCAGGTCAATGTTCAAGTCAATGTACCATAAATTCAACAGTAAAGTTGTACCAGTGCTGACAATGCAAGCAAACTTCGACAGACTTAGTTCTTCAAGTTACGAGGCAAGGCCGAAACCTTCGACAGAGAAGGCCCAATGGTTCGAACGAAACTGGGTCTAATACTTCGCCAAATCCTTCGACAACAAGCTGGTCGAAGTGCAAGGAGCAAAGCATTAGTGGGCGGTTATTTCCCTAGTTTTTAGGAGGTGGTTATCGTGCTTGCCCACGATTGTATCTGAGAGTATAAATACTCCCTTGTAATAGGAAAACGAGGTCACCACATCTTTACAAAAAACTCTGTGAAACTCAACTTCCAAGCCAAAGCGAAACAAGAGTGAATCAGATTATATTGTACGTGTTGGTGCACCACCTTCTTCTTTCTATCATTTAATGCAATTTTTTACTTGTTTTTACGTTCGTTGCTTTTCTTGCTTTCATTCTGCTTTCAAACTATCTCTTCCTACTATTTTCTGTTCTTACGTACGCTAAAAGACACAAAACTCAAAGGCAATCGTCAAAGAGATTTTCTAGTTTGATCTCACAGTCTTAACATTGAAAACTAGTGATTGTTTGCTAAAAACACCAGCAAACACATTTCCCTTCTCATCCCCGTGCTACCGGTTCAGCCCTAGCACATTCTTTCATGCTATCGGTTCAGCCCTGACATTTCCCTTCTCATCCCCGTGCTACCGGTTCAGCCCTGGCACATTCTTTCATGCTACCGGTTCAGCCCTGGCATTTCCTTTCTCATCCCCGTGCTATCGGTTCAGCCCTGACACATTCTTTCATGCTATCGGTTCAGCCCCAGCATTTCTCTTCTCATCCCCGTGCTACCGGTTCAGCCTTGGCACATTCTTTCATGCTACTGGTTCTGCCCTGGCATTTCCTTTCTCATCCCTGTGCTATCGGTTCAGACTTGAGACATTCTTTCATGCTATCGGTCTTGCCCCGTCGTTGCTTTTATTTTGTGCTATCGGTCTTGCCCTGGCACTGTTTTCTAACATGCTAACTGATCTTGCTCTGGCATTGTCTTTTATTTTTCCCGCTATCGGTCTTGCCCTGGCGTTGCTTTTATTTCGTGCTATCGGTCTTGCGCTGACACTGTTTCCTGACATGCTGATTGATCTTGCTCCGACATTGTCTTTTATTTTCCCCGCTATCGGTTTTGCCCTAGGGTTGCTTTTATTTCGTGCTATCGGTCTTGCCACGCATCGCTGTTTCTGATTACGCCGATCGATCTTGCTCCGGCATTGTCTTTTATTTTCCCCGCTATCGGTGTTGCCCTGACGTTGCTTTTATTTCGTGCTATCGGTCTTGCCACGACATCGTTTTTCAAATCTTGACCGATCTTGCTCCGGCATTGTCTTTTATTTTCCCCGCTATCGGTCTTGCCCTGGCGTTGCTTTTATTTCGTGCTATCGGTCTTTCCCTGACACTGTTTTTTTTGACATGCTGACTGATCTTGCTCCGGCATTATCTTTTATTTTCCCCGCTATCGGTCTTGCCTTGGCGTTGCTTTTATTTCGTGCTACCGGTCTTGCCCTAGCACTGTTTTCTGACATGCTGATTGATCTTGCTCCGGCATTGTCTTTTATTTTTCCCGCTATCGGTCCTGCCCTGGCGTTGCTTTTATTTCGTGCTATCGGTCTTGCCCTGACACTGTTTTCCAACATGCTAACTGGCGTTGCTTTTATTTCGTGCTATCGGTCTTTCCCTGAGACTGTTTTTCGACATGCTAGCTGATCTTGCTCTGGCATTGTCTTTATTTTTCCCGCTATCGGTTTCGCCTTGGCGTTGCTTTTATTTTGTGCTAACTGGTCTTGCCCTATCACTGTTTACTTTCATGCTACTGATCTCGCCCTGGCATTGTCTTTAATTTACTGCTATCGGTCTCATCCTAGCATCATCTCCATTGTAATATAGCCCTGACATCGTACTTTTTAAATTTTGTGGTTTTCGATTCGCCTCGACAATCAAATATTTCACCGGTTAAAATTGTGGTTCATGTCCGTACTTATCTCTTACTTTGATAATACAACAAAACATGGAGAACATGGTTTTGTGTATTATATCGTAAGAGAGTAAGCACGGAGGGACAACTGTGAACACTCAATTTTTAACAGTATTTTTGACGTTTTCTCGAAAAATTACGAAAATATGCACTTTTTGCGTGTTTTAGTCGTCGAATGCGTCATTTTACTCATTTTTGTCACTTCCGCGTTATTGTCACTCTTTTTTAAACAAAATTAAAAAAATATATAATTCAAATAGAGATTAAGATGCTCCAAACTGCTAATGGGCCTGGTCCATAGCTCCAAATCTGAAAAAATGAGATTCAAGGCCCAGTCAAACGAAAATTAAATGTCTGACATAATATTTTAATATAAAAGCACAGTCAAAGGGGGGCAACGGGAATTTCAAGAAAAGTCACTCAAAAAGCGAGATTATGGTTCAAAGAAAATGAGAATCCTAAACGCCTTAACTCTTTTTTCGAGATCTGAGGAAAAGGATTCAATAGAGTCGCGGAAACGAACATATCAGCAACAGAGGTAGTATATCTTATGCAGAACATCAACAGACATGCCGATTTTGTATTGAAGATCAGGTTTGTTTTTTTAGATCTATAGGTTTATGTTTGTTTGCTTAGTTAAATAAGTAGATCAATATACTGTGATATGATGTTACTGATTATAAGTCTGCGCTCCCTGCGAGTAACAACTAGAGACAGAGATCTGTTGTTAGTTTGTTACTGATGCGAGTTACTGATATTATATTATCAATTTATTCATTCTGTTTGTTTTTTCTATTAGATCAGCTCTTTTGTTTTCTTTTACACATCCATAGTTAACGCATGCCCTCCCTTCCATTGCCAGCCCATTTTTTGTTTTTTTTTCTGACCCAGCACCCCCAACAATAAAAAACGCTGGGCTTCCCTTCTTTTCACACCCCCTGTTTATTAATACCACTCTCTGTGACTATTTGCATCACTATTTTACTTTTGAACACCCCACTTTGCTGTCTTAATCATTTTTATTATCATTTCTCAATTTTTTTCATTACCAATATTATTATATTATTATGTTTGATAAATCGATTATTTCATTCACTAAAAATAATAATTAGGCTTGACTTAGATGTACATCTTATCAAGCCCACAACTTTGATTTAAGGGTTTTTAGTTGTACAATTTGAACCTTAAATCCTTTTAAAATAAAATCACAAACCTACAAACTAAATACTTAGAACCTATTTTCATAGAAAAATACGAAAATAAATGGATTCGATTTGGATGTACATCCTGTCAATCGGGTTTAAGGATCTTTAGTTGTACAACTTAGATCTTAAACCCTTTCAAAATTAAAATCAACCAACCAACAAATTTTCAGGAAGAACTACGTGACTTTTGAGTCTCTCATCACACCAGAGAGTACGTAGGCGCAGGGTCTCCCTGTCAAAGTCAAAACTAAATTTTCTTAATTTAGTCCCTATCTTGTTTTCTTGTAAATAATTAATGTTTTGAATATTATTTTGGGGTAAACAAATAAATAAGTAATTTATCATTAACGCAATCAAATTTAGGGTAACTGTCTTAGGACAAATGTGTTAGGGGTGCAGTGAAACTAGGGTTCGCCCCTTCCCTACGCATAACCGACTTCTGAATCCGACCTAGTTAACGCAGACCAAATAAATTTCAATTAGGTTTTTCTCAATTTTCCTATTATTAATAAATTGGGTGGCGACTCCTCAAATAATATATGTTGAGCCGTTCGCTTTGAGACCCCGGTCACGACAATGTGCGAGGAGAGTAAAAGATCGTCCTCCACTATCTCCACCTTATCACCGATCCATATCATCAGTTTCTGGTGTAAGGTAGAAGGCACACATTCACTTGTGTGATTCCAACCCCTTCCAAGGATCACAACATATGATGACTTCCCTTCTATAACAAAGAAATCCGATTATGTTACCTTTGACGCAACTGTAACATCGGCTACCAACACGCCCAAGGCATGGGAAGGGTGACCCATGAGTCTATTCATAGTCATGGTGATTGGGATGAGGTCTTCTGCGTTGATAGGCCGCAAGTGCACGGTTCTATCGCGTAATAGAAAGTATCGATCCCACAAAGACTTTTGTGATTACCAATTTATTTTTCAGTGGTGATTAGCTAAAAGGAGTGATTTTAGTAGAAGAAGCGATTGTTTGATTTAAAATTCAGAAATAAAAACAATCTTGGGTTGTAGTTTCATCACAACAATGAGGAACCAAAATAATTCTTTAGACCATTTACCAAATTATAAGAGTAATGTGTTTCAAAGACAAGGCAGCGAATATAACTAATGTATTCTTTCAGAGTATCAGGACGTGTTTTGAACTAACAATCAAGCCTATTCTCATGGTTGAATGTCACCAAAACCCATTAAGCATAACACCTTTATAATGTCTCAAGAGGTTCAAAACTATTCTCATGTTTTGATTCCCTTGTCTAATTTCATAGTTCCAACATCAATACTCACATTTCGGTTCTTCGTTTGATGTTTAAAGTAAGATTTGAAGGACAATAAAATTTGATTGAAATATAAAACAATTTGGAGAGGAGAATAGTCTTGAGAATTACTAGGGACGTATCATTGGATTACTCCCAATAACCTAAGACTTTATATCTACTCACTCGTATTCATAATATAAATTGCAATAAATGTAAATGACATGAATATAAAGTGCTTGAATGTAAATGACAGAAGAATAAAAGTGCAAAAAAATAAGTCTGAAATGTAAAAGTGCAAGAAGAATAAAAGTGTAGAAAAATAGGAAATGTAAATTGCTTAGAATTATAAAAATGAACTTTGAGTAGTGAAATACAATAGCCAAAGATCCTTTGACACTCAGAATTTTGTGTCTTATATAGGCTAGGTAATAGACAAGTGAGTTAAGTCACATTACAAGCCTTAAACAACAAACTGTAACTGCTAAAATGGAATCTGATGCAAAGAGTGGGTGGGGACCTCAAGGGCCTAGGCTCGGTTGGAACAGTTGGACGCCACATTGTATCAGGGGGGCCTTGCGTCCCTGGCTGTGGTGGTACCTGAGGTGGGTTATTAGCCCATGACTGCCCCAGAATCACTTGGCCGAGGTTAGCAAAACTAGCTCCTTGGTTAGCTGCATGGCTATTATGGCTAGGTGGAACTTGTTAATCCAAGTAGGTTCCCAGGAAAGAGAGGTGGGTCACAATGGACACACTTAAATACCAAGTCTTTCCTTAGCCAGAACTTTCCCCAAACAACAGTATTTAAGTTTTTTTATTTTTGAAAATAAACCGAAGATATTACTGGGATGAGTCGCGGACTAGGTCGCTTTCTTTAAGACGTTTCGTGGCACTACTCAAAGGTGCAAGTAGGCTATCAACCACGACGTCCCCAGGATAAAAGCGACCCGATTACATCATTACTTAATTTTCACCGTGACCGTGAGAAATTCGCTCTAGAAATACACCCTCAATATGGTTTATGGAAACCACTCTATATGGTTATGGAAACCACTCTATATGGTTATGGAAACCACTCTTAGCTTGGAAATATCTCAAGCTTTCAAAAGAAGAAGAATGTTATAAGGGAGAAGAGAGAAAACTTGTGAAGAAAACTCTTGATTCACAAAGTTTTGGTGCAAGTTGTAAGAGTGGGGGAGCACTCCTTATATAGGAGCAAAAAAAATTTGATCCGTTGGAAATAATGAATGAGAGCCAACAGCTCTCTCATTCTCATATATAAAAATGTTTCAATTCATAATGTTATGACATTATGATAAAGGTTATAGTTTTATGATGATAAAGGTTACGGTTTGACCAAATCAAACCGGTCAAAATAAAAATAGTTTTATTTCTATGAAATAATTATTTCTGAAAATTAAAATACACCACAATCCCAAGCCAAGCCGGTCGGACGGACGGCGGCGGAGCGCGCGTGTGGTGGTCACTTTGTGTGTGTCCTCACCCATCCACAAAATTGGGTACCCCTTAGGGCCCAACCCAATGGATGAGGTTCCCACTTATAAACACTCACATAGTGTCTATTCCAAGAAATGTGAGACTTTTTCAATTCACACAATTCATTGAAATTTCCAACAATCCACCACTTGAATTTAAAAAGAAGTTTTTAAGAGATGGCGTCAAACGCTTCTATAAGATTGTGCATAAGCAAAGGTGTCTACGACTTGAACCTTTACATAGTGGATAGGATTTCGATTCAACAAGAGTGACTCGTAGTCTTGAACTCTATCTCGAACATCAAAACCACACACAACCTTTTCTATGGGTGTATTCTTATAAGCCCGTGCTTTTATGGCCTTGCACGTCTATCCCAGTTTAGTGAACGCTCTAGGAATCCTGCCAATGATTCCATAGGAAGCGCCCCCACTTCCACATTCACAAAGGTGAGTCTATCAAGAGTACTCCTGTAGCTAGGTACTCCACTCCACATAGAGTATAGATCTCATTAAGAGTTTCTATTACCTCAACCTTAAGTTGCTTCAGGAATCATGCTTCTTTATTCATTATATCATGTTCATCTCGTATCACTTCACAACTTGGTATTACCCATTGAACCTAATTCTTGGGATCTCCAGTCTTTTAGGTCGGGTTACCATCTTGATTGACTCATGATTCTTGTGGCAGTAGTCCCATCCTTTGAGATGTAGTTTGGACTTTCTCCCTAGCTAGTCCTTTCATCAAAGGATCATCTAAGTTCATATCAGTGCGTACATGATCCACTCTCACAGCTCCTTTTGAGATACATTCTCTTACAGTGCTGTGCTTACGACGTATTTGTCGTCTCTTACCGTTATAATAATGGTTCCCTATTTTTGCAATAGTAGCGGTACTATCGCAGTGGATCAACACAGCTGGCATTGGTTTTTCCCATAAGGGAATCTCTGCTAGTAAGCATCTTAGCCAAGTAGCTTCTTCACTAGCAGTTGCTAGTGCTATCATTTCAAACTCCATAGTGGATTGAGCCAATATGGTCTGTTTCTTAGATTTCCAGGATATAACGCCACTAGCTATACTAAATATATAGCCACTGGTTGCTTTGGAATCATCTGATAAAGTATTCCAATCAGCATCACTGTACCCTTCAAGTACAGCTGGAAATCTCTGATAATGTAACCCGAGATTCATGGTCCTTTTAAGGTATCTCATGACTCTCTCAATAGCGTGCCAATGCTCTATACTAGGTCGACTAGTAAACCTGCATAATAATCCCACAACATAGGCAATGTCGGGTCTAGTACAATCAGTGGCATACCTTAGGCTGCCAATGATGCTCGATATTCCGTTTGTCTTTACATCGTCACCGGTGTTCTTAAAAAGTTTGACACTCGGATCGTATGGTGAACATGCAGGTTTACAATCAAAATAATTGTATTTCTTTAGGATCTTCTCAATATAATGAGATTGATCCAAAGAAATTCCTTTCTCGGACCTAGTAATCTTGATGCCAAGTATTACACTTGCTTCTCCGAGGTCTTTCATATCAAAGTTGTTACACAACATGCTGATTTCACTTTATTTACTGGCATGAATGTTTGATCCAAATATGAGTAAAGTCGTCTACATAGAGACATATGATAGTGCAAATGTCATTTTCGGTTTTGTAATAAATGCATTTGTCACTTTCATTCACTTTAAACCCATTCGATACAATTAGATTATCAAACTTTTCATGCCACTGTTTAGGAGCTTGTTTTAGACCATACAGAGACTTATCCAACTTACAGACCTTGTGTTCTTGCCCATGAACTACAAACCCTTCAGGTTGTTCCATATAGATTTCTTCTTCTAATTCACCATTTAAAAAAGCAGTTTTAACATCCATTTGGTGTACTTCCAAATTGTGAATTGCGGCCAACGAAATTAGTACCCTTATGGATGTAATTCTAGACGGGTGAATATGTGTCGAAGAAATCTATATTCTCTCTTTGTCTAAAACCTTTGGCTACAAGGCGAGCCTTGTATTTATCAACAGTGCCATCAGGTTTTAGTTTCTTTTTCAAAATCCATTTACAACCAATGGGTTTGCAACCAGGAGGCAAGTCCACTAAGTGCCATGTCTTGTTAGACTCTAGAGAATCCATCTCATCATTGATGGCTTCTTGCCACAAATCTGCATCCAAAGAAGACAATGCTTCTTGAATGCTCATTGGATCCTCTTCTAATGTATAGACCAAATAATCTGGTCCATAGTCTTTAGCAACACGTGCTCTCTTACCTCTTCGAGGTTCTATTTCCCTTTGTTCGTTGTTTTCAACGTTCTTAGGCACAAAAACTTGACTAGTTCCAGTGCCCCCACTATTTCTAGATTTAAAAGGGAATTCATTTTCATAGAAGTCAACATCATTTGACTCTATGATCACTTTAGCTTTAAGGTCATAGAACCTGTAAGCTTTATTGTTTACTGCATACCCAATGAATACACATTCATAGGCTCTACTGGCGAGTTTAGCTCTTTTTGGATCTGGGATCCGACATAAGCCAAGCAACCCAGATTGAAAAATAAGACACATTTGGTTGTCTTTTCTTTATGATCTCATAAGGTGAAATTTTCTCTTAGACTTTGGAAGTCTATTTAGGACATAACAAACAGATTAGCAAAATTTCCCCACCGGTGAGATGCGACTCACGAATAGAGCATTATAGAAACTACCAATTCGGTAAATGTTCTATTCTTTCTTTCTGCTTTACCATTCATTTCGGGAGAATATGGTGCAGTAGTTTCATGTATGATTCCCTTTGATTTATAAAAATCATTAAACAATTGGGAATCATATTCAGTTCCTCTATCACTTCGAAAACACTTTATCTTTTTGCTAAATTGGTTTTCAACTTCGTTTACAAAATTTTTGAACATGTCAAGCGCTTCACTTTTATTTTTCATAAGATATACAAAAGTGTAGTCTGAGCAATCGTCAATAAAAGTAATAAAATATCGTTTACCATTTCTGGTTAACGTTCCATCTAACTCGCATATATCAGAATGAATTAAATCCAAGGGCTCAGATTCTCTCATTACTGATTTATGCGATGTTTTCGTAATTTTTGCTTGACTACAAATTTCGCATTTTTGAAAATCATTTAAAGATAACTTGGGAATTAATCCTAAGTTACTCATGTTTGAAATAACACACTTGTTAACATGACAAAAACGAGCATGCCAAATATTAAAATCACAAAGCATATAAGCAAAAGGAGAAGTTTTATTCATTTCAACATTCAGCTTAAACATGCCATCAGTGGCGTACCCTTTCCCAACAAATACATTATTTTTGGTCAAAGTAAATAAATCCCCCCCAATAGTTTGAGTAAAACCTGCTTTGTTCAGAAGGAAACCAGAAACCAGATTCTTCCTTATCTCTGGAGTGTGCTTCACATCTTTCAGAATCAGAGTCTTTCCAGAAGTGAATTTCAGTCCCACATCTCCAATACCAGCAACATTAGTGGTGTGAGCATCGCCCAGCAACACTTTCTTATTATCAACAGCCGTGTATGTTTTGAACATAGCACGGTCATTGCACACATGGATGGATGATCCAGTGTCCAACCACCAACCTTCAGATCCACCAACAAGGTTGATTTTAGAAATCATAGCAATAAATTTCTCTTCAGTCAGGTTAGTCTGCATAGCAGGATTTGGCCTGTTCCTACACTTGCGTGCCATATGACCTGCTTTCCCACAGTTGAAACAAGTGAAGGGAGGAGCAACATCATTCTTGGGTTGTGGTGGTGGTTGTGGCTTAGGATTTGGGGCCTTAGGAAGGTTCCCATTCTTGTTGCATGTTCTTTTGAATCGACACAGTTCGATTCTTAAATGGTTTGCCGGTTGGCTTGTAACGCGCTCCTGGTTTCTTGCAAGACTTCATCTTTCGATCTTGCTTAGAGATTCCTCCTCAATTGAGTCGGGTAATCAAACTTTCAGAGAAAACTCTTTGGTTTTGTGCCTCGAGAGAATTCTTGAAATCCTTCCATGAAGGAGGAAGTTTGTCAATAATAACAGCTACTTGAAATTGTTCATATAAGGCCATGCCTTCAGAGATAATATCATGAGCTATTTTCTGTATCTCATGTGACTGAGACTCTACAGATTTTTCATCTGTCATCTTGTAGTTCAGATAGCGGCTAACAACATATTTCTTAGCACCCGCTTCTTCAGTATCATATTTCTTTTTCAGAGCATTCCATACATCTCTGACAGAATTGCAAGAACTGTAATAATCATAAAGATCATCAGCAAGTCCATTAAGAATAAAATTCTTACAGAGATAATCATGCTCCTTCCATAGGAGTATTTCTTTAGCTGTCTTATCCTTTTCTTCCGGTGTGGCTGTTTCATCTACCACTGGAATGTCATCAGTCAAGACATTGACAACTTTTTTCATAGTTAAGAAAGAGAGCATTTTTGGTTGCCAACGCTTGAAGTGAGCTCCCTCAAACCGGAATGGTTTGTTAAAGTCAGAGCCAGTACCAGTAATTTCTTCGGTTGTCATGGCTGACTTAGAAACGTCTTAAAATTGTTAATCCGAGTAGGTTCCCAGGAAAGAGAGGTGGGTCACAATGGACACACTTAAATACCAAGTCTTTCCTTAGCCAGAACTTTCCCCAAACAACAATATTTAAGTTTTTTTATTTTTGAAAATAAACCGAAGATATTACTGGGATGAGTCGCGGACTAGGTCGCTTTCTTTAAGACGTTTCGTGGCACTACTCAAAGGTGCAAGTAGGCTATCAACCACGACGTCCCCAGGATAAAACAACCCAGTTACACTGTTACGAATTTTCACTGCACTGTGAGAAATTCGCTCTAGAAATACACCCTCAATATGGTTTATGGAAACCACTCTATATGGTTATGGAAACCACTCTTAGCTTGGAAATATCTCAAGCTTTCAAAAGAAGAAGAATGTTATAAGGGAGAAGAGAGAAAACTTGTGAAGAAAACTCTTGATTCACAAAGTTTTGGTGCAAGTTGTAAGAGTGGGGGAGCACTCCTTATATAGGAGCAAAAAAAATTTGATTCGTTGGAAATATTGAATGAGAGCCACCGGCTCTCTCATTCTCATATATAAAAACGTTTCAATTCATAATGTTATGACATTATGATAAAGGTTATAGTTTTATGATGAAAAAGTTTACGGTTTGACCAAATCAAACCGGTCAAAATAAAAATAATTTTATTTCTATGAAATAATTATTTCTGAAAATTAAAATACACCACAATCCCAAGCCAAGCCGGTCGGACGGACGGCGGCGGAGCGGGCGTGTGGTGGTCACTTTGTGTGTGTCCTCACCCATCCACAAAATTGGGTACCCCTTAGGGCCCAACCCAATGGATGAGGTTCCCACTTATAAACACTCACATAGTGTCTATTCCAAGCAATGTGGGACTTTTTCAATTCACACAATTCATTAAAATTTCCAACAGAACTTGGTTCCATGGCTTCTCGACAGAAGTACCAGTTTCTTGTGGTTATGCATGTGAACCCACCGGAAAATGCAAAAGTGTTTCAAGAAGGGGGGAACATGATAAGAGTGGGGGGAATGCATGGAGGAACTAAGCATACAAGCAAAGAAGATAAGAGGGAAAACAATCATAGTAGAGGAAGAAGCGAATGCACATGAATGCAACAATGCTTGTACGAGAAAGAAGAAGAATAGAGGCAAAACAAGGTATTCAAATCAAACACACAAATCACATATTTAATTAATTAGGCTCGACCCTCTTTTTGAAAAAAATTTCTTTTAGTCCCCAGTGAAGTCGCCAGCTGTTGCACCCGAAAAAGTCCCCTCGCCACCAATATTTTTTATAAGGAAAATATTGAAGAAAAACCTTTTTGGAAGGCGGATGACCTTTTGGAAAACCGGAAGATTAGGGTTCGGGGGTCGGTTAGGCATGGGGAAGGTATTAGCACCCCACACCTCCTTTCTATCGAAAGGGAACCTTTAATTAAACGTGTGGTTTTAAGTGTTGATTTGGAAAATACTTAAATTTGCCTCTTGATTGAAAAGACTTAATGAAATTTTTTATTTTTGGCGCTTGACGAGAGTTAGCCGCTTTGGTTTTTTTGAAAGGAAAAATGTTTTTGGTTTGTTGTGCTTGACGGAGGGGATCCGCTCCTACGTATCTTCCAGTGCGATGGAGAATTCAAAGCTACGTAGTTCTGGGTTTTGGTTTTTATTATCTTGTTTAATTGTGAAAACTGAGCTTTCACAATGATCAATTGAGCGAAGGCTCAAAATGACCACCATTAACACTCCATTGTTAATAATCATGCAAGCAAAGGCTTCGCAGGACTACTAACAAAGTTTTTGATTTATTGAAAGTTTTCTAGACAAATTAGGCATTCATGATGATCAATTGAGCAAAGCCTCCAAGTGATCACCACTAGGTCCTCATTGTTAATGATCATGCAAGCAAAGGCTTCGCAAGACTACTAACAAAGTTTTTTTTTGCTTTATTGAAAGTCTTTCGAAAAATTAGGCATTCGTGATGATCAATTGAGCAAAGGCTCCAAGTGATCACCATTAGTTCCTCATTGTTAATAATCATGCAAGCAAAGGCTTCGCGTGACCACTAACAAAGTTTGATTTATTGAAAGTCTTTAGAAAAATTAGGCGTTCATGATGATCAATTGAGCAAAGGCTCCAAGTGATCATCACTATGTCCTCATTGTTAATGATCGTGCAAGCAAAAGGCTTCGCGTGACCACTAACAAAGTTTTTGATTTAGTGAAAAGTATTTGAGTTAGAAAGAATTAAAAAAACGAGAAAAAGGTGAAAATTGCAAAATGGGGGTGTTACTAGTTACGGGGTTGTATAACTAAGCGGGGGTGTGAAAATTAAAGGCCCATTTCGTTTTTGGCTGTCTGGGCACTGCTGGCCAGAAAAAAAAGGAATGGGCCAGGGGGTCTGCGAGGTAACAGAGGGGGTGGGATTAATAAATTTTATTATCAGAAAAATAAAAATTAAAATAAACCTAAAGAGGGTATATAAGGTGTTTTTAGGGTTTTGAAACCCTCATTTATTCCTTCCCACAATCTGCGACGCTCAAGCCTCCAGAGAAGAGAGAAACAACACTTTGTGAGGAATGAGGGAGAGAGGAAAGGGAAAGGGAAGAGAGAGGATGGTGGCATGGGAAGGGGAACCGACGGTGAGGGGGACCGAAATGGGGGGGATGTTCGCGAGGGGGAGGAGGAGACCGGCCGGAACTCGTGGCGGTCCGACGGTGAGGGGATACCGGAGAAGACGAAGCCCACGGTGGCTCGCCACGCGTGGCGGTGGTTTTCCTAGTTTGTTTTATTTTTGCTTTCTTTGATGTTGGCTGGTTTTTTTTCGTTTTGTTTTTTCTTCTTCTCCATTGTGATTTTGGGTCACTCTTCTTCTACTCCATATTCCTGGTTTGGCCCATTTTACTTTAATCTAATGGTATATGTTTTTTTCTTAACCTATTGATCTGTTCCTAAATAAAACTATTATGTTAACATACACAAAAACGTTTTCTGGCCTGGCTATTCTAATCGAGATACACACAATACAAGTCTGATCCATATCAAAAACAATTCGTATTTACCTCATAACTACTTAGAACATGTATTTTCATATAAAAAAAGAGTACCAACCTGTTTTTCGATTACTCAGAGAGAAAGAAAACGAGCTCTATGCTGATGTTATTAGTGATCTACTGCTGCTCTTCTGCTTTGTGTTCGAGTTCTTCTTTTTTCCACTGCTCAGATCTCAAAAAACAGTGTTTGTGTGATTAGGGTTTTAGTGTAAAACCCTAATCTGTTTTTTGGTGATTTTTTACCTCGAAATTCGTGTCCTCTCCCTGCTGTTGTTGACTGCTTTTTATATTAAAATTCTAGGTTTAGTAATTAATGACTTTGAATGGGCTTTGACTGTTTTTTAGGTTTGGAGTGGAGCGGACCAGACCCAGCTACTTGGAGAGCAAATTGCTGAACCCCGATTTCTTTGCTTCTTGCTTTGCATACATTATTTATTTTTTTATGTAATTTTCGGATTTAATTATTTTTGTACATTTTGTGTTATTATTTTTTTTGTATTTTTCTGACATTTGGACTCTCCTAAGTTGTAATAAAAATTAAATAGATTTTTTTTTGACATTTTTGGATTATATATGCTCAAAATAAATTAACTGCACAAAATAATAATAAGAAAAGGAGTCGGGCCAAACACAAAGACGAGAACGGGCCAGACTAGACAAATACACTAAGACGAGACCCAAAAATAGAAGAAATGAGCTCATTAACTAAAAACACTAAAATTAACTCAGAATTGCATTCTTAAGCGTGAATTGAAAAGACAAGCCCAATTTTCTAGAAAAAAAATATGACTTTTGGTAGACCTACTTATGTACGACTAAACTCAAATACGAAGATTAAATTGAAGAACGCACGAAAAGATCGATCATTCGCGTGCCTGCCTAATTTAAACAATAGTATTTCGATTTAGTTGAGCTGGATAACTGAAATTGGCTTAAGTTAAAAAGGACGGACAAAATTGAGGTATTACAGCTGCCCCTCTTTATTTCACATTTCGCCAAAAAATATGAATTGGCCTTTTCATATTTGTTGGTGAAATGGAAATAAAGATATAGAAATAATACTAATTTTGTCCGCTTCAGAAAAGTTCAAATCTTTTTGTTATTTTCCTTTTGATAGAGGAGGTTAACACTTGTCGCATTAACGGGAAAGCAATAAATTGGGAAAAGCGGTAAATTGGGAATTCAGAGGTTGCCTAAAACCTTCTAACGGACTCTTGTCGAGCCCGAGCTCTGGGGGTGGCCGTTTAGAGCGGCCGATCAACATCAGGTCCGGAACTGATTTGATCAATGGATTTACGCTGTGCCCTAGGCTGACACAACTAATCCGAAGGACTTAACGAAGTCTGATGGATCCATCGCGTGCTCGTACACGATGTTGTGATCTGTGGAAGGAGTTCACTAACTCTGTGGGAGCTCACTAACTCTGGGTTGATGGAGTTCACTAACTCTGGGTTGATGGAGTTCACTAACTCTGGGCTGATGATGATTTTCTAAAAAAACGAGATTTTTGGGACCCCCTGGTCCAAAGTAACTTTTCTCTTGAATGGTGCATGAAATGCATGCACATGAATGCAAGGATTGATCTTGGTGGGATGCTCTTTCTGTTTAATTATTCTTTCGCTCTTCTGAGATGTGAATTTGAAAGTGTAATGATCTACTGGTTGATGCCATGGAGTGATGGATGATATGGATGACATGAGAATGATGAATGAGATGAAGATGTTGTGTTCTTTTTATGTTCCGTCTTCTGTATTTTTTTTTTGTTTATTCTATTTGTTTTCTTCAAGCAGCTTTCTTTTTTCTGCTTATTTGTTTTTTCTTTGGCACTTTTTTGCTGGTTAAATCCATCTGCCGGACGGAAGCTGCTCCAGGACGATAATCACACGAGGATTGCGCACTGATTCGTTATGACTGTTTTTTTTTTTTTGCAATTTTATTCACTTGGGAAATCATTTCTTTCTGTATTTTTCAAAGATTTCGTAATGATCCTGTAATGCTCTTGAATGTGCACATGTTTTGCAAATCAATTTCATCAATCATAAAAATTATTATTTTGAAAGAAACTGAATAGATAAAAGCAGAGACACGAAAAGCACATATATGAAAGAAAAGTTGGATTTTTATTGATATAGAAATTGGACGTGCAGAAAGTCACGCCAATTGAAAGTGCATTACAATCTTTCTTTTAAACTGAGAAAATACAAGAGAAAGGAACAGATCTCGTGATTTTATCTCAAGTAATAGCGTGCCGCCGTCCATACTCATAACTCTGATCACCCTCTTATCCAAACTTTTGGGAGTGTTGATTGCCTTTTCTTTTCTCAAGCCCAAGTTTTCTGACCCTAATTTTTGCCTGGATCGCCCTTTGCGGGTTTTCAATCCACCGGGTCGCTCTGATTTTGCCTAGGCCGCCCTTTTCGGGTTTTAAACCTAGCGAGCTAATTTTTCCTTGGCTTATCTTTCTCTTTTTTCGTCTATTTTTCTAGGCATAATACTTCTTGACCACATCTGAGTTCACCGGATTTGGAGTCTCATCTCCGTCCATGATCGCCAGGATTAGAGCTCCTCCTGAGAATGCCTTCTTCACCACATAAGGTCCTTCATATTTGGAAGTCCATTTGCCCCTGGGGTCCGTCTGGATCGGAAAGATCTGCTTGAGTACAAGGTCTCCCTCTTGGAATTCCCGAGGACAGACTCTTTTGTCAAAAGCCCTTATCATCCTCTGTTGGTACAACTGTCCATGACACATCGCGGCTACCCGTTTTTCGTCAATGAGGTTCAACTGGTAAAGACGGGACTGAACCCATTCTGCTTCATCAAGTTTTGTCTCCATTAACACCCGCAGGGATGGTATTTCAACTTCAATGGGAGGGCGCCTCGACCCATAAAACTGAATAGGGGTTGCCCGGTTGAGGTGCGCACGGAGGTTCTCAGAACCATGCGGGGCAAAAGGGAGCATTTCATGCCAATCCTTGTATGTTACCACCATCTTTTGCACAATCTTCTTGACGTTCTTGTTAGTGCCTCAATCGCCCCATTCATCTTTGGGCGGTAAGGAGAAGAATTGTGATCTTTGTATTTTGAAGTCTTCACACAAGTCCTTCATTATTCTCATTGCTCAAATTCATCGCCATTGTCTCGTGATAATCTTGTTTGGAAGGCCGTAGCAGCAAACCAAATCTCTCTTGATGAACTTAGCAATCACCGAGCTTGTTACATTGGGATAAGAAGCGGCCTCCACCCACTTAGTGAAGTAGTCAATAGCAACCAAAATGAAACGGTGACCATTTGAAGCTTTGGGTTCAATGGGACCAATGATGTCCATGCCCCACATTTAGAATGGTCATGGTGCACTCAAGACATTCGAGAGAAGTCGGAGGTACATGAGTGTGATCTGCATAGATTTGACATTTATGGCATCTTCTCACAAAAGCAGTATGTGATCGACTCCATCCGCAACCGTGAGTAAACGACTCAGATTTTTCTAGCCATTGCGTGCCATTTGGAATGAACCCCAAATGAACCCTCATGAACATCTCGCATAATCTTTACTGACTCTTCTTTAGTTACACACCTGAGGAGTACCAAGTCATAGTTTCTCTTGTAAAGGACGTCTCCACTAAAGAAGAAACCTGCTGATAGTCTCCGGAGTGTTCTCTTGTCATTCTCTGTAGCTCCGGGAGGATACTCTCTGTTTGTGATGTACTGCTTGATGTCATGATACCAAGGTTTACTATCTGATTCCTCCTCGACTGCCATACAATAGTGATAAGCAGGTAGACCTCTGTGCTGGATTCTGACAGTCGTCAAACTTTTGTCACAGCTAACGTTGAACATAGAAGACAAAGTTGCCAAAGCATCTGCCAACTGATTCTCGCTGCGGGGTATGTGTTGGAAAGTGATTTCCTCAAAGGGCTTGATTAATTCTTGAATATAGTCACGGTAAGGAATCAAATCGGGATTTCTGGTTTCCCAATCCCCTTTTACCTAGTGGACAACTAGAGCTGAATCTCCGTACACGTCGAGTCTCTTTACCTTCCAATCGAGAGCTGCTTGGACACCCAGGATACACGCTTCATACTCTGCAATATTGTTTGTGACATAGAAGCTTAGTCTGGCAGTGAATGGTATGAAGCGGTTGTCTGGAGAGATCAAGATCGCTTGCTCCGACCCCGTGCCCCCACATGTTAGAGGCACCGTCAAACAACATTCTCCACCTTTCATCATCTTGAGATTTCCCTTCGTCAAATAATGCCATAATGTCCTCATCTGAGAATTCACATTGCATTGATTGGTAATCCTCAACCGGTTGATGTGCCAGGTAGTCTGCCAGTGTGCTACCTTTAATCGCTTTCTGAGTTATGTACACGAGGTCATACTCTGACAGAAGCATTCGCCAATGAGCAATTCTACCTGTGAGCGCAGGTTTCTCAAATATGTACTTGATTGGATCCATTTTGGATACCAACCAGGTAGTGTGACTCAGCATATACTGTCTCAGTCGATGCGCAACCTAGGCTAGAGCACAACAAGTCTTCTCTAATGGTGAATACCTTGCCTCACAGTCTGTGAACTTCTTGCTCAGGTAGTAGATCGCGTGTTCTTTCTTTCCTGAATCATCATGTTGCCCCAGCACGCAGCCCATAGAATTGTCTAGCACAGTGAGGTACAGGATAAGAGGCCTGCCGGACACAGGTGGCATTAAGACTGGTGGATTTTGGAGGTACACCTTGATCTTCTCAAATGCTTCTTGACATTTTTCATTCCACTTCATCTCTTGGTTTTTGCACAGCAGTTTGAAAATTGGTTCGCAAGTTGCAGTCAATTGGAAGATGAATCGAGAGATGTAATTTAGTCTTCCCAGGAAACCACGAACTTCTTTCTCTGTTTTAGGTACTGGCATCTCTAGAATTGCTCGTACTTTGTCCGGGTCCACCTCAATTCCCTTCTGGCTAACGATGAAACCCAACAACTTCCCTGACCTAACCCCAAAGGTGCACTTAGCGGGGTTCAACCTGAGTTTGTATATTCTGAGACGTTCAAACAGCTTCTGCAGGTTGACCACATGCTCTTCATCAGTCTTTGACTTGGCGATCATGTCATCCACATAGACTTCAATCTCCTTATGCATCATGTCATGGAATAGGGTTACCATCGCCCTTTGATAAGTTGCCCCGGCATTCTTCAACCCGAAAGGCATGACCTTGTAACAGAAAGTCCCCCAAAGGGTTATGAAGGTGGTTTTTTCCATATCCTCTGGAGCCATTTTGATCTGGTTATAGCCTGAATATCCATCCATGAAGGAGAACATCGAATGCTGAGCAGTACTATCCACCAAGACGTCAATATGGGGTAGAGGGAAATCATCTTTAGGGTTTGCTCTGTTCAAATCACGGTAGTCGACACACATTCGAACCTTTCCATCTTTCTTACGGACCGGAACGATGTTTGCTACCCACTCAGGGTATTTTGCCACAGCTAAGAATCCTACATCAAACTGTTTCTTGACCTCATCCCTGATTTTCAAAGACATTTTAGGCTTCATTCGCCTTAACTTCTGTTTTACCGGGGGACATTCTCGATTTTTCTTGGCGATCTGTGCTCAACGAAGATTCGTGCTCAACAAAGATATCGTGTGCTCAACGAAGATTTGTGCTCAACCACGGCATGTCCCCGATAAGTCCATGCGAATACGTCGGCGTAGTCAGCAGAGCTGAATCAATCTTTTGCGCTCTCTATCCCCATTGCGGCACTCAACCTTGACCTCTTTTCTGTCTTCCTTAGTACCCAAATTGACCATTTCTGTGGACTCCCCATGGGGTTCAATGACCTTTTCTTCTTGCTCTACCATCCTTATGATTTCCGGAGGAGTATCCCAATCGTCCTCAACATCTTCCTCGGCTTGGTTAACCGGGTAATCAAAGTCACAGTATGAGTTATGGGCATTATTATTTTCAGAGACTATTTTTGATCTGCATTAAAATGGAGCGGTGAATAAAGACAAAGAAAAGACACGCAAACGAGAGATGAAGACAGAAATTTTATTGAAAATTCAAAATAACACTTTATTGATTGATGAGTCTTGACAAAAACATGTGTACCCGAATGAAATGTTCCAAGGCCTTGGGCAGAGCCGAGGAATCTACATTACAATGAAAATTACTTTAAATTGAAAAATACGGGGAAATCCATGGTCTCCCAGTTTTGCAGCTTCTCTCCAACAAAGACAAAGAAATAAGACTAAGTCGACAACACGATCGCTCGAGCTTGATCCTTCTTCAACCACATTAACTAACTGGTCGGGGTTCGCACGCCAAAGGAGGAAGTTGTTTTTGAGGTTAGCGATGACCATCCTCCCCTGATTGGGTGTTCTTCCTCTGAGTTTGGCCAACCATTTCTCCCTCTTGCCAGATGCCAGCCTTTCCTGATCAGCAAGACTTGGGACGTACCCAATACCGAACCTTTCAATGTTCCCTCTCAACTGGACGGGTGTTACAATCCCTTGAGCAGCTTTTCCTAGGCCCTTACCAATCTGATACCCATGTCCCAGCAACACCTTTGCAGCCATCATATCAGCCTTGGACCACTTAGGCTTCCGCAGAGGCTCACTTTCAACGAAGACAACGTTTGAGATCTCCAATCCTTGGAAGGCGGTCTCAAGGGACTCTTCCGTCGCTTCCACGTAATATTCAGGTGGTGATCGGTTTATCAGTGTCTCTTCCTCTCCGTGGATCACTATCAGCTTTCCCTCAGCCACGAACTTGAGTTTCTGATGAAGCGAGGATGGCACTGCCCCAGCAGAGTGTATCCAAGGACATCCTAGCAGGCAGCTATAGGAGGAACTGATGTCCATCACTTGGAAGACGACATAAAACATTTCGGGGCCTACCTGCAGCGACTCTTCTACTTCTCCAAAAACTTCCTTCACTGACCCATCGAATGCTCTGACCAAGGTAGAACTCGGCTTCAGAAATGAGCAGTCTACATTCAGCTTATTCATTGTAGACTTAGGCATCACATTCAAGGATGAGCCATTATCAATGAGCACTCTGGCAAGCATATAGTCCCCACACTTGACTGAGATGTGAAGAGCTTGATTATGATTCTTTCCCGCCGGAGGAAGCTCGGTGTCTGAGAAGGTCAAGTAGTTGGATGCTACAATGTTGCCAACTATACCATCAAGCTGGTTTACTGTAATGTCATGGGAGATGTAACACCCCTTTTCTACCCCTTAATTTCCAACGTCATTATCAGAGTATTCTACTGTTTTCAAAATATTATTTAAGTAGTAGAAAGAAATGTTACGTCTTCATTAAATTAGACTCATCTTATGCACCATTAAGTTTGTGCAACAACACATACATCATAACGTTAAAACTTCAAAAATCATCTCATCACAGCGGAAATAAATATTGACTCACTAGTCCACTCAAACACGTCTCATAATCCTCAAATAAACCTCATACAGTTAAGTAATTTAACATCAATCCCAAAATACGCCCCCTAGGTGCTACGGTATCAAAGAGCGACACAAACCGAGAGCTTCCGACAAACTAACAAAGAAGCGGCTAGACCTTCACTCATGGTTACTGCAGGCGTTGCCACAATAGAGCAACATTCCAAGCAGAAGGGGTGAGAATTTCAATAAAACACAATCAGGTACATAATAGAGAAATGAGAGCAGGCAATCACACAGCATCAGCTCAAATCACAAACAACAACAATTCACAATCATGCTACAACAACAATTCACAGTCATGCTTATGTATGAAAATGCAACCCACACAAGGGCATATGCATGATGGTACCATATTCATCACAATTAAGAGGCCGAAGCCTATTCTTCACTGGAGGCCGAAGCCTATTCTTCACAATTATGCACATGCCATGAGATTCTATATACACATGTGCATTTCATCAGAATACCCACCATCATCATCATAAAACACTCATAGAGTGTATTCTTCGCAGTTCATCACTCATAGATATCACATCGTCCTAATCACTCATAGAGTGAACTCGTCACATTTCACACAATTCATACTACAACATCATCATAATTATACTCATAGTGAACATTCATCGCAAATCATCATAATCGTACACACCAACATCATTATAGAGGATATATATATATATATATATATATATATATATATATATATATATATATATATATATATATATATATATATATATATATATATATATATATATCCTTATATATATATATATGTGTATATATATATATATTTAGTGTGCTATAAAATAGTGTCTCGATTGACTATGGGATTTCTCGGACAAGTTACAACTCACCACAGGCATTGGCCACTCCGGAAGAAATTATTTTCTGAAAGTTGGTGAGGTTCACATGGTAGCCAAACAGAGAAAATACACCAGCGAATGAACTTCTGACCTTAGTGGTGAACCACAGTCTAGCCATAGTCAATTAGCACACTAGTAGTATAACATTTTGCCGAGACTCATTTATATAAACATAGCATCACGAATTTTTTTTTGTTAAGAATCGTCACGTTTCAATTCGGGAAAACACCTAAGATTTTCAAAAGAGTAATCGATTCATAGCTACTTGTTTTCAAAAGAGGAATTGATTCGTAGCTTTCATTTTTAAAGAGGAATCGATTCATGGCCTTCATTTTCAAAGAGGGAAATCGATTCCTTGTTTTTGTTTTAAAGGGGGAATCGATTCCTTGCTTCCATTTTGAAGTGGGAAATCGATTCCTTGCTTCCATTTGAAGTGGGAACTCGATTTCTTGCTTACATTTTCTAAAGAGGGAAATCAATTTTCTTGCTCATGTGTCTAAAGGAGGAAATCGATTTCTGGCTTCTGTATAGAGCCCAGAATCGATTTCAAGCTTCACTTTGGAGAAAAAATAATCGATTCTTCTATTTGTTTAAGAATCACAATTACAAACATAACAGTTCAGAATCATCCAGACACACTCAATCAATCACATACATCAAACAACATCAATTTTCAGCAAGTCAACATCAAATTCAGTAGGAATTTTGATCTCATCAACTCATCATAATTAATATCAATTCATCAACAACATCTAACTCACAACACCCCATAAAACCCTACCTATACCCAATTATGTTAAACGAAACGCTCACCCTTACCTTAAATTTTTCGATGTTCCGGAACGCACTGGTTAAGAGAATCACGTGCAAGAACCCATCAACACCACGAACGAAGCTTCCCCTTCTCCCTTTGAAACCGTAGTCACGCTCACCTCTTTAATCACCGAGGAATCAACACAATGAAGGTTAGGAATTGAAGGATACATCACTAGGAAAAGGAAGAAAACGGCATAAAAAGAATTACGAACTCTTACCTACAGAAAACTTGAGAAGATTTCCCCTCCTTCCTCTCCTTTAGCGCAGCGCTTCTCACTTCTCACTCTCTCTCAAATTCTGATTTCTTTCTCTCTTCTTGCACAATGGGCGCAACCCTAACCCCTTAGCGCCTCAGGAGCTTAAGCTATCGGGCTTGGCTTCTTGGGCCATTCTCCACCACCCTCTTTACTCGTTCCACCTCCTGAACATCACCCATCACTTTAATTAAATTAATCACGCCTCCAATAAAATTACTAATTCAATTAAATGATTTAATTCAATTATTTTCCGGGGTGTTACAGGAGACGTGGGCTTCATTCAAGATCTTCAGCAGTGCAGCACGATGTGCCTCTGAACTAAGCAACAAAGAGAGCATCGAGATCTTGGATGGAGTTTGACTCAACTGGTCTACCACCCGATATTCACTCTGTTTCATTACTTTCAGGAATTCTTGAGCCTCCTTGTCTGATACCTTTCTGACTTCTACCGTTTCTTTGTCTTTTCCCTTACGGGCCCTTTCTTCATCTGCTTTTGATTGCTCTCCCCTAAGATTTTCAGGAGCATACACCCTTCCACTCCTTGTGATACCACTACCGCCAGCAATGTTTGTTATATCCAAAGTGCCTTTAGGGATCTCCGCTTGCATTTGCACATTGCAGCTCCATGGAGTCATCCTAGTCTCCCTACTAGGGGTAGCAGCAGGTACTGGGATAACAATATTCGAGGGTCTCGTCACAGCTGGGCTGGAATTCAGATTGCAGGGAATTTCAATCGGTCTCCTGAAGCCTCCATTGCCTGATTGCAAGGTAGATACACTTTCTTCTTTCTCTTGGATTCCCACTTGGACCAGGTGTTTGTCTAAGAGATCTTGGAGAACTGGTTTAAAGCCTTCACATGCCCCGATACAGCGAGGATTATCACAGGCGTCTTTCCTAGCACACCCTTCTTTGATGATGTAACAGCCCAGGTCCACCGCAGCGGCCACCCCGGCGCTATTACTCACGATCTTTTCTACCCCCCTTGTAGAATTTTTGCCTTCCGTGGGATTCGAACCTTGTACATGGGGCTCAAATACAAAGTTCCACTCTTTCCCACTACCAATTGAATCGCGGCTCATTGGTAGTGAAAGAGTGGAACTTTTATTGAGCCCATGTACAAGGTTCGAATCATCCACGAAGGAAAAAATTTTAAAAGGTAGAAAGATCGTGATAATGCTGGGTGGAGCTTGCTGTGGACCCGGGTCTGTTACAAAAAGCGCATTTTTATGTAACACCCCAGTCCACCGCGCAGCGGCCACCCCGGCGCTATTACTCACGATCTTTTCTACCCCCCTTGTAGAATTTTTGCCTTCGTGGGATTCGAACCTTGTACATGGGGCTCAAATACAAAGTTCCACTCTTTCCCACTACCAATTGAACCGCTCATGTGACATCCGGGGCTGAGGAGGGCGGGGAGTGATCGCCGGTGCCCAAAAAGGTGGCATGGCAAAGAGCGGCTCCTGGCAGCTTCAAAGCGAAGGGGCGCGTGAATGAACCGAATACGTGCCGGAATGAGAGGATCCCGAGGTTGTGCGGTATGGGGCATCTGATTGAAGGAAGGCTTAAAAGAATTGATTTGGACTACCTATACCAACAAGATGCATCTTCTTTTCGGGAGCCCATCCAATAAGAACTCCATAGTTAAGCGTGCTTGGCTTGGAGTAGTAGTGGGATGGGTGACCTTCTGGGAAGTTTCCCGGAAAGCATGCAAGTGAGGACAAAGTATGCTGAAAAGACTCTTGTTGGTTCGCGGAAGCGATCGGCGATTAGAAGCGATGCAGGATGTTACAAATGGTATCGACCTCTCTCGAGACGATGTGGTTCGAGGACGAACCAAGCGGAAGCAGTGGGCATGTGACATCCGGCCGAGGAGGCGGGAGTGATCGCCGGCCCAAAAAGGTGGCATGGCAAAGAGCGGCTCTGGCGGCTTCAAAGCGGCGGGCGCGTGAATGAACCGAATACGCACCGGAATGAGAGGATCCCGAGGTTGTGCGGTATGGATCGCATCTGAGGTTGAAGGAAGGCTTAAAAGAATTGATTTGGACTACCTATACCAACAAGATGCATCTTCTTTTTGGAGCCCATCCAATAAGAACTCCATAGTTAAGCGTGCTTGGCTTGGAGTAGTAGTAGCTGGATGGGTGACCTTCTCGGAAGTTTCGGAAAGCATGCAAGTGAGGACAAAGTATCTTTGAAAAGACTCGTGTTGGTTCGTAGAAGCGATCGGCGATTCGAAGCGATGCAGGATGTTACAGATGACACCAAAACGGCATAATTCAGCATGGATAAAATTCAAAGGCATCTGAATGAAATCAACTTTTCTAACCAAACACTGACCCCCCTGATGGTCAACGACATTAATAGCAGATCCTCCATGCCCTGGCAACGGATTGGTGGCTACATTGGGTTGTTGAAATGATATAGTCTTTGCATCAAGTAATTCTTGCACCACATACTTGAATGCTTTACAATCCTCCACCACATGACCTACTGCCCCAGAATGAAAGGCGCAGGTAGCATTTGCGTTGTACCCTCTGGGATAGGGAGGCTGATATGGCTTCATTTGACGAGTATTGATTATTTTGTTGGTGATGAGATAATTAAACAAGTCCGTGTAGGACATGGGAATGGGATCAAAGACAACAGGCTTCCTTTCATTATAGTTCCGGTACCGATAGTTTGATTGAAAAGTTTGTGCCGGTGGTGCTTGAGAAGGAAATGGAATAGCCTGCGGAGGATTGCTGTGTGATGGACCACTGGCTCCGATAATTGCATTGGTTTCACCCTCTTTCTTCTTGTAGGGTCCAGAAAAAGGCTTTTTCTGACCGGAGGGAGGTGTTGGGCCATGAGTTATTCTTCCGCTGCGCATGCCGTTCTCTACTCTTTCTCATGTGACGACCATTTCAGAGAAATTCGAGCCTACGCTGCCAACCAACCTATCATAATACACAGCAGAGGAGGTTTTACTTGAGCAGCGAGGTTTCTCCACCTCTGAGTGTACTCCTTAAAAGACTCATTATCTCTCTTAGACATGCATTGTAGCTGAGTCCTGTCCGGAGCCAAATCATTGTTGTACTGGTATTGACGCATAAAAGCATCTGCCATGTCCTTCCAAAGAATGGATATTGGTTGGCTCCAAGCCGCATGTACCATTCAAGGGAGCTCGGCTAAACTTTCCGAAAGCAATGCATCATCAGGTTATCATCCCGGGCATGGGCAGTCATTTTCCTAAGATACATTGTCACATGACTGACTGGGCAAGTCGTCCCTCTGTATGTATCAAAAGTTGGTGCTTTGAATTTGGGAGGCAAGACTAGATTAGGGACCAAACACAGCTCATGGGCATTTCTGGCCCGTGAACCTGCTCCTTCAACAGCTCTCAATCTCTCTTCTAGCATCTGATACTGACTTCTGGTTTCAGTAGGGTAATTCTGAGGAAAACCATTCACACCGTAATGAGGATTACTTATCGACACTACGGCTGGGTTCACGTGTGGGTCACGTGAGTGAATTGTATTCCCAGGAATTGGTCCCTGAACTTGGGGATGGACCGTTATTGGCCAATTGAAACCCGCCGGAGTTCCTGGAGTAGTAGCAAGGATTGGGATCTGGATCTGGGCTTGAGGCGTCCCCGTTCCAACTTCATTCGCAACTACGTCTGGCTGAGCTTGCCCCGCGGTTCTTGGAGGATCTCCTCCAGGATTTGTGTCAGCAGCAGGAGGCGTATAGCCTAGTGGAATACCATAGGGAGGCCATTGCACTGTTTGAAGGGCTTGAGGGATCCCCGACCCAGGAGGGGGAGGAGGATTGTCCACCCTAGCAGCAGTAGCTTCAGCCGTACCAACATTTCTTAAGGCACTCAGCACTCTTATGACCTCTGCCATTTGAGCTTTTATGATTTCCATCTCAGCTTGAAGGACTTGATTCCCTTGATTCTGACCATGCGGACCCTGACCATTAGGATTTGGATCTCCTGGAATTCCGACATTCTGATGTGGCAGTGGATTGCCTTGATCAGCGTCACCTTGATTGTTGTCCATGTTCCTTGCTTGTAGACGCGTCAAATAGCGATGCCTAACCAGCTTGCCCGATTTTCTGTTGACGAAACACACTTATGAACACAAGAATGAATAAGTGAATGCAATGCAATGCGATATGTATGGTTTGATGTTTGTTTTGGCGCCGGGAATCGTAATGCAACTCGCATTATCATAGGCGTGTAAGTTCAAAGCTCTAACACCTTTATTATTATTATTATTATTATTATTATTATTATTATTATTATTATTATTATTATTATTATTATTATTTATATTTTTTTATTTTGGCTGCAACGAGGTTGGAAGCAATAGGCAAAACAAACACACTTGATAGAATACTACAACTTCAAACTCGAAGGAAAAATACAATATTCTGAAAACAATGTTTTCGACAGAAAAGTACCATATTCCAAAGAAAATTACAACTTTTTAGAGAAAGTTTACAATTTCCTAAGGATTATTACAATGCTCTAAAGTGAAATTCAAAGGCATATAGCTTTCAACTTCTCCTCCTCTTTCTCTCTTGCTTTGCTTAAAATTTGCCCTTTGGCTTTCTCCATGAGTTCTTCTGTTAGGATCTTGCAATACTCGACAAACTCGTACACCTTGGCCGGAGTGTTGGAAGGATTCATTTCTGCTTCAGCTCTTCTTAGCTTCTTGGGAACATCCCTCACAGCTTGGTTAGCTAGCCCTGCTAGCTTTGAAAATTTACTCCTCCAAAGCTGAATTTCATCCTTTAGTTCCTTGACAATCTCTTGGTCCTTTATTCTACCAATTAAGGCCATGAAACGTTGCTCCCAATACTGGCTTTCTACTTGCACTTGCTCATAAGACTCCCTTAGGCATCTGAGTTTCCTCTTCAATTCGTCCGACCTTCCTTGTTCAAACCTTAAAGCTTGTTGGTACTCCTTCAAGACCCCTGTGATAGACTCTCTATCTTGCCTGATGTTTTCCATTTGGTCCCCCAATTCGAACTTCATCACTTGGAATTCTTTTCTTGACTTAGCTAGTGCATCTCTGACCATTTTCTCCTTCTTCCATGACTTGTCATATAGTCCCTTCCATTCACACGCTTCTGCCATAGCTTCATTCATCTTTGAGGCACACCTCTTTACTTCCTCTTTAGCACCTTTCAAATGTTTCTGAATTTCCCTCTTGCTTTCTTCTTCTATTTCAAGTTTCCTGTTGGCTGCTTCAATAGCTGCGGCCTGAAGAGCATTTTCGTTTTCTAGCTTCCGCTTGTCTTGCATCACTTTTCCCAACCTGTTTTGCACTTTGGATAATGCCAACTTAGCCTCTTCTAGCTCTTCAATGAGGGGAACGTGAGGCTCTGGTATTTTCTCTTCAAGTGATGGCCCCTTTTGATTGGATGATCGAGTTTCTTTAATCCTCTTTTCGAGCCATTGAGTGAAAGAGATAGCAGTGGTCCTTTTAGATAACTCGCCTTTGTCTCTCCGCACTACGGTTTCCCAAGCTTGCAAGACTCGCCGAAGTAAGTCCTCGTCTTTAGGGATCCCCGCATGGAGGTAAAAACGGAACAACATATAGCCGGAGGGTGAATCTCGCATAGGGTACCCGAGTTGCCTCAAGGTCAAAGATGGGTTATAGTTGATGCATCCCTGTGTTCCCATGAGAGGAACATTCTGGAAACTGCCACATTGGAATATCACTGAGGGTTTATCCTCCTAACACTTGTGTGAGAACCATCGAATTTGAAGAGCATCGAGGTTCTTAAAAGTATCCTTCCACTCCCGAGGGCTCATAGTCCTCGGATTACAACCCAAGGCATAGGATAGCAGATCCCCAACATCACTTTTGTTAACACATACATGATTGATCAACCAAGCGTATAACACAGGGAAGGAACAACACATCTTATCCTTTCGGAACTCATGATGGCGAGTGAAGGCACGATAGGTCTCGGCAAGAATAGGAGGAACCAGATTGATGGGACTTTTTACACTCTTGAAAGCCAGGAACACACCAACAGCGGTTTCATCTATATGCTTCTCAATCTGAGGGAAAAGAACAATGCCGAAGATGGTCAAAGCTAGTACTTGCTTGAAAGAAGCCCAATTCTTTGATACTACATGACTTGCCATCAAACTCTCAAAGTACTCCTGAGGAAACCCTGATATCTTGTTACGCTCAACTTTGTGGGACCGCACTTCTTCTACACTGATCTGCAACAAGGAAGCAAACTTCTCATCTGAATAATACTGCCTCTGATACTGGTAAGGTCTAACCTCTAAGCGATCAAAACCCAGAATCTTCTCATACTCCTCTAAGGTAGGCGCCATTTGGAAGTTCTTGAAAAGAAAACACCTAATCTCTGAATCATAGAACCAACTTAAGGCAGCGATGGCACTCTCTTGTACTTCTAGTTGTAATAACCTGCGGATGTTCACATAAGTCTTGTCGAAGGACCGAAGCTCAATAGAACCTAATAGAGAAGCATACTCCTTCAAACTAGTTACGTCAATCTTCTTTACAATGGGGAACCTCGAATTGAATGCAGTTTTGCCTTTTGATTCCATGTTGCTTCTTACACACCTATGACAATGGTTCAGTGTTATGTTGCGATCTCCGGCAAACAAACTTTAATGCATGAAGAATGGAAATGACAAATTTCTTTTCAAGATTTTGTTAGATGCCAATGCAATGATGCAAAATGATGTGAATGCGAAATGATGTGGATGCGAAATGATGTGTTATTTACATGGAAAAATAGTAAGAAAATGAGGTTTAATTGGTGGTACTTTGAACATTTTCGAAGATACACGCTGCATGCCACCTCATGTAGGTGTTTATGAGGGGAAAAAAAATAAAAAAAAATTACTTTCCATAACTTTTGAAATAAAGTTTGAGAAAAAAGAATGCTTAAGCTAAATGCAACAAACATGGGTGTGCCCCCGTGTCCTACGAATGGTGGGAATCTTAGGGTCTAAAGTCGACGAAAAGGGTAATCCTCCCATGTAGGTTCTAATCACTTTCTCACAATGGCAACCGAGAGCTAAAGTCTTTCTCATGATGACACCCACAATCGTAGAAAGCTACCGAGTGTGAGGCATCATGACAAAGCGCACTCTTGGGCGGAACTTTCATGAGAGCCATACAGACAAAGGTCTACGAATGGCAGTCACTAGTCGTTCCCACTCTCCTAGGTTTTTGTTCAGACCTTGGGTTTTAGGCCCCACTCAACGCTCACAAGTATAGGGTGTGAAGTGTGTGTTGAGGGCACAACACCTAAGAATAACTACCCTTCCCCACCTGCAAATGAAAACCCAGAACAGTCCATACAAAAGCAAACAATAACATGTTGTCTACCCTAGGGTTTAATATCAAATAAGCCAGCCTAGAGTTTCAACAACCAATTGCATTGCTTACCTCAAGAAAGGGAGCCAAGAAGGGGGGAACATGATAAGAGTGGGGGGAATGCATGGAGGAACTAAGCATACAAGCAAAAAAGATAAGAGGGAAAACAATCATAGTAGAGGAAGAAGCGAATGCACATGAATGCAACAATGCTTGTACGAGAAAGAAGAAGAATAGAGGCAAAACAAGGTATTCAAATCAAACACACAAATCACATATTTAATTAATTAGGCTCGACCCTCTTTTTGAAAAAAATTTCTTTTAGTCCCCAGTGAAGTCGCCAGCTGTTGCACCCGAAAAAGTCCCCTCGCCACCAATATTTTTTATAAGGAAAATATTGAAGAAAAAACCTTTTGGAAGGCGGATGACCTTTTGGAAAACCAGGAAGATTAGGGTTCGGAAATTCGGTCTGTTAGGCATGGGAAGGTATTAGCACACCCCACACCTCCTTTCTATCGAAAAGGAACCTTTAATTAAGCGTGTGGTTTTAAGTGTTGATTTGGAAAATACTTAAATTTGCCTCTTGATTGAAAAGACTTAATGAAATTTTTTATTTTTGGCGCTTGACGAGAGTTAGCCGCTTTGGTTTTTTTGAAAGGAAAAATGTTTTTGGTTTGTTGTGCTTGACGGAGGGGATCCGCTCCTACGTATCTTCCAGTGCGATGGAGAATTCAAAGCTACGTAGTTCTGGGTTTTGGTTTTTATTATCTTGTTTAATTGTGAAAACTGAGCTTTCACAATGATCAATTGAGCGAAGGCTCAAAATGACCACCATTAACACTCCATTGTTAATAATCATGCAAGCAAAGGCTTCGCAGGACTACTAACAAAGTTTTTGATTTATTGAAAGTTTTCTAGACAAATTAGGCATTCATGATGATCAATTGAGCAAAGGCTCCAAGTGATCACCACTAGGTCCTCATTGTTAATGATCATGCAAGCAAAGGCTTCGCAAGACTACTAACAAAGTTTTTTTTGCTTTATTGAAAGTCTTTCGAAAAATTAGGCATTCGTGATGATCAATTGAGCAAAGGCTCCAAGTGATCACCATTAGTTCCTCATTGTTAATAATCATGCAAGCAAAGGCTTCGCGTGACCACTAACAAAGTTTGATTTATTGAAAGTCTTTAGAAAAATTAGGCGTTCATGATGATCAATTGAGCAAAGGCTCCAGTGATCATCACTATGTCCTCATTGTTAATGATCGTGCAAGCAAAAGGCTTCGCGTGACCACTAACAAAGTTTTTGATTTAGTGAAAAGTATTTGAGTTAGAAAGAATTAAAAAAACGAGAAAAAGGTGAAAATTGCAAAATGGGGGTGTTACTAGTTACGGGGGGTGTGAAAATTAAAGGCCCATTTCG
Organism: Oxytropis ochrocephala; assembly: GCA_020916435.1. NCBI lineage: Eukaryota > Viridiplantae > Streptophyta > Magnoliopsida > Fabales > Fabaceae > Oxytropis > Oxytropis ochrocephala. The sequence continues at coordinate 37,221,110 of CM037093.1, read as the reverse complement.
TTTTTGGCTGTCTGGCGCTGGCGCTTGGAAAAAAAGGAATGGGCAGGGGTCTCATGAGGTAACAGAGGGGGTGGGATTAATAAATTTTATTATCAGAAAAATAAAAATTAAAATAAACCTAAAGAGGGTATATAAGGTGTTTTTAGGGTTTTGAAACCCTCATTTATTCCTTCCCACAATCTGCGACGCTCAAGCCTCCAGAGAAGAGAGAAACAACACTTTGTGAGGTATGAGGGAGAGAGGAAAGGGAAAGGGAAGAGAGAGGATGGTGGCATGGGAAGGGGAAGAAGCGGTGAGGGGACCGAAATGGGGGGGATGTTCGCGAGGGGGAGGAGGAGACCGGCCGGAACTCGTGGCGGTCCGACGGTGAGGGGATACCGGAGAAGACGAAGCCCACGGTGGCTCGTTTCGCCGGCGACGGTGGTTTTCCTAGTTTGTTTTATTTTTGCTTTCTTTGATGTTGGCTGGTTTTTTTTCGTTTTGTTTTTTCTTCTTCTCCATTGTGATTTTGGGTCACTCTTCTTCTACTCCATATTCCTGGTTTGGCCCATTTTACTTTAATCTAATGGTATATGTTTTTTTCTTAACCTATTGATCTGTTCCTAAATAAAACTATTATGTTAACATACACAAAAACGTTTTCTGGCCTGGCTATTCTAATCGAGATACACACAATACAAGTCTGATCCATATCAAAAACAATTCGTATTTACCTCATAACTACTTAGAACATGTATTTTCATATAAAAAAAGAGTACCAACCTGTTTTTCGATTACTCAGAGAGAAAGAAAACGAGCTCTATATCTTGATGTTATTAGTGATCTCTCTTTGCTCTTACGTTGTGTTTGAGTTCTTCTTTTTCCATTTGGTCGATCTCAATAAACAGTGTTTGTGTGATTAGGGTTTTAGTGTAAAACCCTAATCTGTTTTTTGGTGATTTTTTACCTCGAAATTTGTGTCCTCTCCCTGCTGCTGTTGACTGCTTTTTATATTAAAATTCTAGGTTTAGTAATTAATGACTTTGAATGGGCTTTGACTGTTTTTTAGGTTTGGAGTGGAGCGGACCAGACCCAGCTACTTGGAGAAGCATTTCTTTGGAACCCCGATTCTTCGCTTTGCCTTACATTATTTATTTTTTTATGTAATTTTCGGATTTAATTATTTTTGTACATTTTGTGTTATTATTTTTTTGTATTTTTCTGACATTTGGACTCTCCTAAGTTGTAATAAAAATTAAATAGATATTTTTTGACATTTTTGGATTATATATGCTCAAAATAAATTAACTGCACAAAATAATAATAAGAAAAGGAGTCGGGCCAAACACAAAGACGAGAACGGGCCAGACTAGACAAATACACTAAACGAGAACCAAAAATAGAAGAAATGAGCTCATTAACTAAAAACACTAAAATTAACTCAGAATTGCATTCTTAAGCCTGAATTGAAAAGACAAGCCCAATTTTCTAGAAAAAAAAGACTTTTAGTAGACCTACTTATGTACGACTAAACTCAAATACGAAGATTAAATTGAAGAACGCACGAAAAGATCGATCATTCGCGTGCCTGCCTAATTTAAACAACGGTATTTCGATTTAGTTGAGCTGGATAACTGAAATTGGCTTAAGTTAAAAAGGACGGACAAAATTGAGGTATTACAAATTCCTCTTTTCTTCAAGCAATTGTGTCAAGAAAGGAACTCTGTTCCCCGACTATGAGTCTCTAAATCCTCCAAAGAGTGTTAGGATAAGTGTGAGAGGGACGTGTGGATTGGATCTAAATGCATAAAAGCATAAAGAAAATCAATAAAGATGAAAGTAAAGACTTTGCGAGAAAAATAGTAGATTTGATTGATTGATGTGTTTTTATTTTATTTTATAAATATACAGTTCTACTATATATATACATGAGCCCTAATTAGCCACAACTCGAGCCTACAATTGCTCACTGTTGGATCAACTAAGATCAACGTCTATGATCATCCCGAGTCCCTAAAAACTCGGAGCCATTTCTCCACGACCTCACACGGGTTAGTGGGGTAAAACCTAGTTGTTCCTATTTCCACGACACTCAGATCTGACGTTCATTGACCGTAACCTCTTAAACGTTGTGTCCACATGCATTAAATACTTGCGCTCTCTCGCCCAAGCTGCTTCCTCGGCCTTTGACCGTTGGTACATTTTTCCCCTCCTTGGTGCCTAGGCTTTTTTAGTATACTTCCCAAATTCTTAACCCAAGCTTGACATCATTGCTATGTTCATGGCAAACACCTGTGTTATCCATTTTTTCATAGCTTACCTCGGCCTCCTAAATTCAACTCGACCCCTTATTATCCCTCGGCCACCAACTTAATTTATTTTGGGTGTTGAGAAGTCTATTGCAACTCGATGTGATTGTTGCACACATTATATTGCGGTCATTGTGATGCAGATTTCTCATGTGATTTAAAATTACATCGCAATAGCGGACTGATACGATTAAGGAGCGATTGTTTGATTTAAAATTCAGAAATTAAAACAATCTCGGGTTATAGTTTCATCACAACAATGAGGAACCGAAATAATTCTTTAGACATTTACCAAATTATAAGAGTAATGTATTTCAAAAACAAGGCAACGAATATAACTAATGTATCTTTTCAGAGTACAAGGGCATGTTTTGAACTAACAATCAAGCCTATTCTCATGGTTGATTGTCACCAAAACCCTTATTGTAGAATTGCCTAGGTGGAAGATTAGTCGAGCCAGGTGGGTTCGGGACTCGTGGCCGCTAACTCTGATAATAACGGTCTGACTTGCCGAGCCCTAATTCTGGGCTGAAGGCTTTCCCCTGTGTAGGACTGATAGTTAGCTGGTGAGGTACATCCATAGGATGACCCTTGCGGAAAACCAATGGGTCCAATAGCCCCAGGCGGCCTTCTGGGTGCCTGTACCTGTCTGTGTTGAAGACTAGCCGTGTTAGTAACGTTCGCCATAAACAGACCCCAGTGTTTGCATAGGCAAAATTACTAGGTTGAGGGAATATAGGGTTAGGATATACATGAGAAGAAGAAGGTTCATGCTGAGGTCCTATCATATTGCTATATGGTGGAACCTGTTGCACGATACCCATTGAGCAAGGTGCCTGCTGAGTTCCTGCCATATTGGCATATGGGGTAATCTGTTGCACGTTATCCGTTGGACTCGGTTGTCCACCCTGTGGTTGGTCGGGACACCAAGACTCGCTGCACTACTAGCTTGCGTAACACACCTTTGTTCCAACTCTTTGGCCTGTTGCACTTCATTGGGCACCATTGGTTTCACTATGTCAGCCAATTGTTGGGACACTTGGTATATAATATTTTGAATCCCTATGTCTATCTACTGTCGAATGAACGACGTGGTCATGACCACGGGCTCTTCATCATTCTTCGGCGATTGATCATTGGGTTCAGTAATTGTCTTGTGGGCAATTGGCCCCGAAGTACCCACCTACTCTGGGTTCTCAGGTTTGGAGGCAGTTTCTTTCTTGGAAGCTGAAGACGACTGCATACTCAAATTGCGACCAGAGCGTACGTACACATGCCACTGATAATCCAGCCCAGGCGAACCTAATTCAAAAAATTGTCTACATGTGTTGGTCCCAGCGGGCATGCTAATTTTGTTGTGGCCAAACACTGTTTTCCTAGCCGCTGGATCGGCTAGAGGTTTCGACAATTTTGATTCCGCTGTTCTTCAAGCAATTGTGTCAAGAAAGAAACTCTGTTCCCCGACTATGAGTGTCTAAATCCTCTAAAGAGTGTTAGGACAAGTGTGAGAGGGACGTGTGGATTGGATTATCTAAAGGCATGAAAGCATAAAGAAAATCAATAGACATAAAAGTAAAGACTTTGTGAGAAAAATAGGCTATGACTTAGAATACTAAACTTTTTTTTTTTTTTTAGTTTTTCTTACTAAACCAATTTTAATCATTGGATCTCTTTTTTATTAATATAATTTGATCTAATGGTTGATAATGAATAAGGGTATTGGGGTAATTTACTAATAATTTTTTATATTTATATTTATATATATAAATAAATATAAATATTTAATATATATGTGGTGGTTGCCGGTGGTGGCCGGCGGCAGAGCTCTGGTGGCCGACGGCGGAGCTCTGGCGACCGGTCACAGGAGCTCCGGCGGCCAGTCACCTTCAAGGCAATTAAACAAGAACATAATCAAACTGTTTGGTTTCCACTTTCCACAAATTGGAATCTGTGGTAAGTGGCCACTAAACCCCACTTACCAGAGATTCCAATTTGTGGTAAGTAGCATCCAATGCCTAACCACAAAGGTATGAAGCATTTAGGTATTTTACTATGCCTTTATCTCTCTTTATTTTCACCTTAATATTCAGTTTATATAGTTCCAAGAGTATAGGATGATTGTGAAAGAGATTTGAATTCTACTTACCACAAATTGGAATCTGTGGTAAGTGGCCACCAAGCCCCACTTACCACAGATTCCAATTTGCGGAAAGTAGCATTCAAATCTCTTTCACAATCATAAGCTCATCATGACTCATATACCCCCACAATCACTTCTCTCTGTGTGTCTCTCTCTCACTGATTGTGCATGAACTATGCTCCTCTAAAAGGAACTAGAGCATGATACTAGTACTTTTTACCTATCTAATTCACCATTTTGTCTCTTCCTCACTAATTCACCTTCTATTTATACATCACTTTCATTTCTCCATTCTTATATAAACAACAACTTCACAATCTATTTCCAAAGAGAGAAATAGAAATAGAAAAAAATACTACTATTTTTCAAACTGTTTGGTTTCCACTTTCCACAAATTGGAATCTGTGGTAAGTGGCCACTAAGCCCCACTTACCACAAATTCCAATTTGTGGTAAGCCGCCACTGGCCGCCACCGGTGACCGGCCGCCGGAGCTCCACCGCCGGCCACCACCGGCAACCACCACATATATATTTAATATCTAATATATTTATATATAAATATAAATATAAAACATTATTAGTAAATTACCCCAATACCCTTTTTAGTAATAGTTACTAAACTTTTCTTTAGTACTCTAAGTCACACTCAGAAAAATAGTAGATTTGATTGATTGATTTTTTTTTTACAAATATACAGTTCTACTATATATATATATATATATATATATATATATATATATATATGTTCAGGTGTATCAAGAATTACAAGGATCGCTAATAAAGAAGTGGGCCATCATTGACCAGTAAATCGGCCCACACACGCCGCTTGAGCGCAATTATCGCCGGCCGAGAACTTCGCAAAACGGTCGGACCTCGCTGTATATATACGCCATTCACACATGGCATCAGGTACGTTCTCTTACCCTGTGTTATCTGCCCGAGTGACCTCTCACTAGATCGTCGGAGTGTCTTCGCAGGTACCACCCGAGGTGCTCAGCGTGAAGCCAGGACCGGTCCTCTCCTTCGTTCAACGACCGGCCCAGTCAGCAGGACAACAATAACTTCAACACTTCATTGGTCAAGGTACGATCAATTGGCGACCACGATGGGAGGCCCGAGCGCTATCCTACTCCATTCATGGCTCCACGCGGCCAGCCCGCGGGCGAGGGCCTCATCGAGACTCAACCCTCCGGGCAACATCCTCGCCAGCGGACCCGGAGGGCGTGGCGTTACGATCCACGAATCTCGAGGACATCCACGGCAGAGAGCCTCCGGTACTGTGATCGTGGACCCGTTCTTCAACAGATTGAGCCGCCCGCTCCTAATGATTTACCGCCGAGCCGATTAAGCGGGCATTCAGGAACCATTGCCAGAGCATGTCACTCAGGCCGTTCTGCAGATCCTGCATAACAAGAACCGAGTTATTACAGATAGAGATGGTGATCTCTCGTTACGAAAGAGGGTCTATTCCGGACCGCGGTACGCGAAGGCGGAGAACCTTCGATCGACGCGCCGCCCTGCAGCGTGTACATCGCTCCCCTCCTAGAAGGAGCCTTTCTCGCCGAGAGAGCACCACCCACCGATCTCGGCGCGACGAACAAAGAGGGCACGAGGTCGCTCAGCGAGGTGAACGTCTTGTGAGACGCGTTCGTCATCTTACGACGACCATGATGATTCCAGCCTACCGCCCCGACGACACCGCCGCTCGCCCACCGGTACTCTTCTAATGAGTCGTCCGGTTCACGCGTCGGTCGAGAAGCGAGTCTTGGGACTCGTGAAGAGCTTGAAGATTACGAGAGATGGAAGGATCGGGGGCGTCTCACATCGCCGAGGAGAGGCAAAGCGAACGCCCCAGAAGACCTCCTCAAATTCCACCGTCTGGCCCCTCCGGAGTGTTTTATGGAATGTCGGGCAACGAGGCGTGCCTCGCTATGCAACCCTTTGGGTCGAACGGCATTCAGGACGGTCACGGCCCGTTCACCAGGGAAATCAGGCGCTACAGGATTCCCAGAGATTTAAGGAAGCCTCCTAATCTGAATAAGTTTGATGGTCGTGGCGACCCAGACAAGCATCTCCGGTACTTTAACAATTATTGCAGTTACAGAGAACTGGGCTCGACCATGAAGTGCCGGCTGTTCCCTCAGTCTTTGGACGGCCGGGCATTAGAATGGTGGGAGAACCTTCGCCCCAATACTATCTCCTCATGGCAAGACCTGATCAGAATCTTCTTATCGCACTATACGGCCAACCGCTGCCAATATCGATATGAAGAACACTTGGACACGATTGTTCAAGGTGATAATGAGACGCTGAGACAGTATATAGACCGGTTCAACACCGAGGCTGAGTCTGTTTGTGATTTGTCAGATAAAGATAAGTTGAAATATCTAAAGCGTGGTATTCGACCGGACCACAGGTTCGTAGAGGAATTCACATTGAACCGTTATCAAGATCTCAGCTTCTTCCTAACAAGGGCCAACGTCCATATGGCGTATGAAGAAACTTTAGCCGTGAGAAAGGCCGCCCGTGCGCGACCAAAGGAAGAGCAAGACAGACCGGCTAAAGCTCGTGAAGGTCGCCGAGACAACCGGCCCGATTTCAGAGACAAGAAGTTCGATCATCGCACTCGTCTCAACACCTCCATTGCACAAATCTACAGTGAGTGCCAGAACAACGAGTTTGTGGGTGTAAAGCGGCCCGATCCACTCGTGCTCAAGAAAGGGGCACGACCGACCAAAAGATATTGCCGTTACCACAAAAGTAAGGGTCATGATACTAACGACTGTATGGCCCTCAAAGACGATATTGAAGAGCTCATTCAGAAAGGCAAGTTGGGCAAGTATGTGAGATCGGAGGAAGACGACCGACCTCAAGAGAAGACGAAAGAGAAAGATCAGGACAGAGGAAAGGGTGCTCTAGTCATAACGAGCACCCAAGATAAAGATCAGTCTGAAGATCGAGATACTCGACGGTCCAAAGGCCGCAATGTAGCGATGGTTATACACGGTGGAAACCCGTTGGATCGTAAAGAATCCAACAAAGCTATGAAAAGAAAGTGGGACGAGCTCCTAATGGTTGCCTCAACTTGCGCAGAGCGGCCGGTCTCGAATAGACCGCCCATTTCCTTTGGGGATGAAGACACCTTTCGGCGGCAGGGCGAGCGATTATGTTCCATTGGTGATCGAGGCGATTATGGCCAACACGAAGTTCAAAGAATTCTAGTCGACCCACTGTAGCTCGGCCCGACATCATGTTTCAAGATTTGATTGACATGATCAAGATCGATCGGAGCGAGATAATTCCCCAGGCCGAGCCTACTCCCCTAACAGGCTTCAATGGAGCGATCACCTACCCGTTGGGAACAATCGAACTCATGGTCACATTTGGTGGCGACGACCGAGAAAGCACTTTTATGGGGACGCGTCCGCACGACGTTCCTCGTACTCCCCATCAAATCATGCTATCAGTGTATCATTGGTAGGCCGACCCTTGGCAAGCTAGAGGCCGTGGCATCGACGGTGCACTTGAAAATGAAATTTTACAGCAGAGACGACCAGGTGGTTACCCTGGCGGCCGACCTAGAGGCAGCAAGGCGGAGCCACTTCTTATATCAGGAAATTTGCGATGAGGTAGATCGTGGCCCAAGTTCTCAAAACACTGAAGGTCACCAGGTCAATCTCGCTGATTTGGATGCTCGTTATGATCCAAATAGCGACCCAGAGGATAACGATGACGACTTAGCCCGAGAGCTAAAAAACAAGTTGAAAAGACCAGAACCTCATGGGGAATTGGAAGATGTGCAGTTGGGAGACGACCCGACAAAAAGACGATCCAAGCTCATTAGCGACCTGCGAGCAAGTGAAGCAAGACCTTGTGCAATGTTTGAAAGACTATGCTGACCTGTTCGCATGGCAGGCATCATACATGCCCGACATTCCTATCGAAGTAGCCTGCCATCAACTCTCGGTCGATGAAGGGGTTAAGCCAGTCGCTCAAAGAAGGCGAACTCAGAACGAGGAAAAATCTCAAGCCGCTGCAAAGGCCGTTGAGGACCTCATAAAGGCCAATTTCATCGAAGAGATCAAGTACACGACCTGGCTATCCAATGTCGTGTTGGTTAAAAAGAAGAATGGCAAATGGAGAATGTGTGTAGACTACACCGACCTAAATAAGGCATGCCCGAAGGATGCCTTCCCAGTGCCCAACATCGACAAGTTGGTCGATGGTGCATCGGGTTATAAATTACTGTCTTTTTTGGAAGCTTATTCAGGATACAATCAGATCACGATGTATCCGCCCGATCGACACAAGACAGCCTTCATGACAGATCGAGGAAATTTTCAAGATACAAGGTGATGCCTTTACGGCTAAACCTTTGGAGCGACTTACCGGCGAATGATGAACAAAATTTTCAAGAGGCAGATCGGTCGAATCTCTGAGGTGTACTTGGACGACATGATCATCAAAAGTGGGACCGATCCAGATCATGCGAACGATCTGAGGGAAATCTTTGAAGAAGCTAGGAAGAATTCGCTCAGACTGAATCTGTAACACCCCTTTTCTACCCCTCAATTTTCACGTCATTATCAGAGTAATTTCCTTTTCAAAAATATTAATTTAATTGGTAGAAAAGAATGCTACCTCGTCATAAAAACTCATCTCATCAATTGCACTCATTAAAGTTTGTGCAGCAAAACCACGTCTTAAAAGTACATGTCATAAATCAATCATCACAGCGGAATAAATAATAACCTCACTAAGCCTCTCAAAACACATCTCATAGTATCAACATAGTCATTAAACAGTTAACTAATAAATAATAAATGTCAACCACGCCCCCTAGGTGCTACGGTATCGTAGAGAGCGCGACACAAACAGACTTCCGACGGACTAACAAGAAGGCGGCTAGACCTTCACTCTGATTTACTGCGGCGTTGCCACCATAGAGCAACATTCCAAGCGAAGGGTGAGAATTTCAATAAAACATAATCGGATATATAAGAGAAATGAGAGCGAGGCATTCACACAAAGATCATCAACATCACCAATTCACGGTCACACAACAACAGCTCCAATCACAAACAACACAATTCACAGTTATAATTATGTATGAAAGTGCAACCCCCACCAGGGCATAATGCATGATGGTACCATATTCATCACAATTAAGAGGCCGAAGCCTATTCTTCATTTGGAGGCCGAAGCCTATTCTTCGCAAAGAGTCAAGCCTATTCTTCACATTTATGCACATGCCATGAGATTCTATATACACATGTGCATTTCATCAAAATACTCACCTGGAGTACTCACCATCATCATCATAAAACACTCATAGAGTGTATTCGTCGCAATTCATCACAATCACACAACAACATTATTAAAACTATACTCATAGAGTATATTCTTCACAAAACATCACAAATCATATCACAACATCATAATCACTCGTAGAGTGAACTCATCACCTTTCACACAAATCATACTACAACACCATCCTAATTATACTCATAGGGAACATTTACCGCAACTCGTCAAACCATACACACCAACATCATTTCAGGTATATATATTTTTCGGTTATCTTTTGGTTTAGTGTGTTATAAAATAGTGAACTGATTGACTATGGGATTACTCAGGTAACTGATACTACTTGCAACAGGCATTGGCCACCTTTGCAAGGCTCTCAGTGATGCCCTTGTAAATACACGGTGAAAGAAATTCGACCTTAGTGGTAAACCACAATTTAGCCATAGTCAATTAGCACACTAATAGTATAACATTTCATTCCTATATCAACTACCACAAAACAGTTTATTTTTCCTTAAAAGTAGAATATTCAGTTAGGCCTCTGAATAAGCTTTCCAACGCATCTTAGAACGCCTCAATCGGGTTCCCGGTTCAAAAGATATGAGTTTTTCAAAAACGTACAAACAACAGTGAAAAACAGTGCAAAACAGTGAGACAGGTGACTCGCGCTCCGGGGCGCGAGTGAGGCGCAGCCGAGGCGCCAGTGGACAGAAAAAACAGCCCTCAGTGCATCACTCTTTCGCTTGAGGCGCGACCCAAGCGCGACTGAGGCGCCGAGTGGGCGCTTGACTCAAAACGCAGAAAACTTCGGAATTTTCGATATTTTTCCCATTTCGATTTGATTTCAAAACATGATTTTGTTCATCAAGATATTCATTATAAGGTTCATCAATAGACACATCAAAATACCCCAAGGGAATCACCAGAAACTCATCACGCAACCTTCAAACATTCATCAAGAATCACCGAATTCATCAATTAATCATCAATTTCATCAAGACATCATCAACAATTATCAATCACATCGAATTCATCAAAACAACCACACAAGTTATTAAAACAACATCAAAACCCCAAAACCCATCATATACCCAATCACGTTAAACCGAAACACTCACCCTTACCTTGAATTTTTCGATGTTCCGGAAAGCGATGGTTAAGAGAATCACGTGCAAGAACTCAGCAACACCACGAATGAAACGTCTCCTTCCTCCTTCGAAACCATAATCTCACTCAACGAAAACTTGAGAAGATTCCCCTTCCTTCCTCTCCTTTAGCGCAGCTCTCCCTACTTCTCACTCTCCCTAAATTCTGATTTCTTTCTCTGTTCTTGCACAATGGGGCGCAAACCTTAACCCCTTAGCGCCTAATGTAACACCCCATTTCTACCCGGTAATTTAAATCAAAAATCAGAGTGTACAAAAATCTTTTCTGAATCATTTTCTAGTTTAGTGTGTTATAAAATAGTGCACTGGCTGACTATGGGATTACTCAGTGTAATCGATACTACTTGCAATGAGCATTGGCCACCTTTGCAAGGCTCTCGATGATGCCCTTGTAAATACACCAGCAAAGAAAATCTAGCCTTAGTGGCGAACCACAGTTTAGCCATAGTCATTCAGCACACTAATAGTATAACAAAATTTAATAATCAACGAAATGGAGCGTCACGACTCTTTATCATAAACCAAAAACCAAATACGTAACACCAGCAGATAACTCATAGAAATATAGTTTCACATAATGCAGCGGAAAACAAATCATTATCTCAACGGCATAATCCAGCAATATCAAAACAATACATAAAGGCTCAACAAGGAGCAAAACAGGCAACAATCGTCTAAACCCCGACCCCTAGGTGCTACGTATCAGAGCAGACGACTCGGGGAGTAGTGAAGGTGGAAAGCCCTCACTCCTGACTACCTGTGGTAAATAACAACAGAAAGGGTGAGTCTCGAACTACATAATAAAGGTGATAATAAGCAGTATACAAGCATAGTGTACAGCACTCAAACACACTAATCATTAATCAATAATATTCATGCACTAATGAGAATGTATGCAATGTCATCATGCATGTGGTACCATTGGCCCACCGGCCGCCCTCAGGCTTCACAATCGTCATACAAGGCCCCACGCGCGCGAGCTTCATAATCACTTTATAAGGCCCCAGGCACGCCTCGAGCTTCACCAATCATATTATAAACACTACGACCGCAGCCAATGTATGCATGAGACTCCATGTACATCACAACATCATTTCAACCAATTCAACACACCCAATTACTCTTACCTCGGTATCAATCTCATTTTATAGCCTTCCTGGCTTGGCCCACCGGCCCATGCCCCCCATGGCATGCTCAATCACCTCATTATAAACCCTTAACACCATTATGTCCCACCGGACTATCCTCCTCTAGGGTACTCAGCCTTACTCAGGAACCTAAACCACCATTTAGGACCTTTTCTTCACTTAGGGACCATTTTGACACACCAAAGTAAATTTAAGAACTTAGGAATTCAACAGCACAAGGTTTTGGAAAAATCCCCACTGGAGGCGCACGACTTGCGCGTTGTGAAGAGAGCGCGCAAGAAGCGCGCGCGGATAGGTCGCTCTAACTCTCAAAGTTTCGTCCTCCTGTGAGAGATGTGCGCGCACGAGGTTACGCTGTGAGGGCCCGCAGCGCGCAAGATGGCGCGCAGATCTTGATCAAGCCTTGGCTTTCTTGCGCGTAAGTTTGCGCGCAAGACGCGCAAGATGGCGCGCAAAGACACCATTTCGGACACAGCAAAGGCCACGGTTGGGCGCCCCTGTTGACCAGCTCACCCGGCACCTTCAAACCAAAAACCACGAGCCAAAATGTTTAAAAATGAATTTGGGCGGAGTAAACTCAAAATTTGGCACAGATGAAATATGCCTAGAAAAGTAAGTTTCACTCCCGGGCTCCAAACACACCCAAAACGAGGCCTACGGGACATTTTCAAAAATACACTGAAATCAGAAAACCACTCGAGCCAAAATGTTTAAAATTGAAAGTTGGCGGTGAATACAAAAGTTGCACGAGAAAATATGTTTAGAAATACAAGTTTCACTCACCAGGGCTCCAAAATACCCACATTACGGCGCCCAGACGAAGAACTCACTCACCCGGACATCAAGCATCTGGTGACACGAGCGCCATTCGGGCACCACTGGGCAGCATTTGGCGCCCACATCGCTGCACACCCACACCCAAAGCACACAAACAAGCGATTGTGGCGCCATTTTCCCAAAGAACTTGGCGCCTGGCGAACACACCTGCCGCAGAACACCTTCCTGCACATGAGCAAAGTGCATTGCAGGCGCCATTTTTCCCGGCAATGTGGCGCCCTGGCGAGCATTCTGCACAAACTCCAAATTTCACCCGTGAGCGATTACGGGCGCGAGAATCCTAGCATCTTGGCGCCCGAACACTAAAACCCCAATTTTTCCAAAATCTTCCAAACCAATTCACCTAATAATCCTTCCAACACTCCTAATTGCATAATCACACAACCAATTGCATATTCAAATCATCAATTAACATCAAAATCACCAATTCATACATTACAAAACCCTAACTCACACATAAATCAATTTTCACCAACAATTTCATCAAATTCAAGAATCAATCAACATGCAATCATCAATTACCATCAAACAGCCCCTATGACACATATAATACCCATTATCTCCTCTATTATAGAGTGAGACTCCCTTACCTCAAATTCACAGAGAGAAGCACCAGGAATCGAGTCACGAACAAAACCACATGAACAATCCAAGCTTCAAGCCACGAAATTGCTCTTCTCCTCCTCTTCTCCTAGGGTTTGCGCCGTGGCTCTCTCTTTTCTCTCCTCTCCTTCGCAACTTTCTTTCTTTCTTTCACAAATGAAAGAAAATTCCACTTTTGGGTATATGTATATTGGGCCAAGTGCACCTTGGGCCCTTTTTACACCCCTGGCCCATTTCTTCCACCACTCCCTTCAATTAAAATATTTTACTAAATTATAAACACCATATTGTAATTTAATATAATTAAAATTAGTGCAACACCTAAACAATTTAATCAATTTCTTAATTAAATTATTTGGGGTGTTACAACTCTCCCCCACTTAGGAGATTTCGTCCTCGAAATTCGTACCTGAGTCAAATAACTCTGGATAGGACTCCCGCATCTTGCTTTCCAGCTCCCAAGTCATACTCTCACCGCAGACTCCCAACCACACTACCTTGACCAAGGCAATGTCTTTCCTCTCAACACCTTCACTTCTCTATCCTCAATCCTCACCGGCATAGTCTCCACAAAGGAGGTTCTCACGCACTTCTACATCATCCATGTGAATCACATGAGGCAGGTGCGGAATATACTTAGGAAGGCCGTGACACGTGGAAGACATCGTGCAAGTTCGAAAGATTGGGTGGCAAGGCCACCCTATAAGCAACCTTTCCAACCCTCTCGGTGATTTGAGTACGGTCCAATAAACCTTGGAGTTAACTTCCTTGCCTTGAGCACGCCTGACACGGTCATCGGCGTGACCCTCAAGAACACATGCTCACCAGCCTGAAACTCCAAGTCCTTCCTCCTCTTATCATGATAACTTTTCTGCCGACTCCGAGACTCTTTCATCTTCTCTCGGATCATTTTCACCTTCTCGGTGAGTCTCCCTAACCAACTCGGTCCAAGGACAACACTCTCCCGGACTCATGCCAACACAAAGGAGTTCTGCACCTCCGCCCATACAGTGCCTCAAAAGGAGCCATTCCGATGCTCGAATGATAGCTGTTATTGTACGTAAACTCAATCAATGGAAGATGTGTATCCCACGCACCTCCCTGCTCCAGTACACAAGCTCTCAAAAGATCCTCCAAAGACTGGATGGTTCTCTGCGCCGACCATCGATGCGAGGATGGTAAGCTGAACTCAACCTCAGCTTGGACCCCAAAGCCTCCTGCAAGCTACCCCAAAACTCGGATGTAAACCGCGGATCTCTATCCGACACAATACTCTTCGGGACCCCATGAAGCTTCACAATCACCTGAATGTAAATTCTAGCCAACTTTGGCACCGGAAAAGGTGATGTTGATAGGAATGAAATGGGCAGACTTGGTCAACCTATCCACAATCACCCAAATAGTGTCGGACCTCACGCGATTTGCCAACAGCGATACAAAGTCCATGGAAATGTTGTCCCACTTCCATTCCGGAATCTCTAAAGGTTGCATCAACCCCGCAGTTTCGGTGCTCAATCTTTGACTTACGCAAGTCAAGCATGCATATACAAAGCTGCGCAACATCTCTCTTCATACTGAGGCCACCAAAGCAGCTTTCTTGAGATCATGATACATCTTAGTGGCACTGGATGAATGCTCAACTTACTCCTATGACTCTCCTCAGTATCATCTTTTCAACTCAACATCATCCGAACCACAGATTACGTCCCCGAATCTCAAAACACCACCGGGAATCCAACCTGTAATCCCTCTGCGACTTGCTCACCAAAGAACCAACAAATCTACCAACTTCACATCTAACTTACGGGCGTCTCGATACTAACCAGAAGTCGTTCCCAATCCTCGGCATCCCCAATCGACACTGCGAGGTGTCACCTCACGAACCAAACTCAAGTCACGGAATTGCTCAATCAATTCCAACTCCTCACCATCATAGGCGAGCATATGCAAAGTCTTCCGACTCAAAGCATCACCACGACATTAGCTTTCTTGGGGGTGATAGTTCAAGCCGAAATCATAGTCCTTCAATGGCTCTAACCAACGCCTGCGCCTCATATTCGACTCCTTACGGTCAAACAAGTACTTCGGACTCTTGTGGTCACCGAACACTTCGAATCACGGTACCGTAGAGGTAGTGTCTCCGATTTTCAACACAAACACAATCGCGACCAATTCTAAGTCATGGGTAGGGTAGTTCTTCTCATGGGTCCTCAACCTGTCGGGACGCATAAGCCACCACCTTCCCATCACGCATCAAAACACCTCCCAAACCCATCTTGGAAGCATCACGTTACACAACAAATGGCGCGCCCGCACAGTAACACTAACACCGGGACGTGGTCAACCTTCTCTTTAGCTCTTGGAAGCTCTCTTCACACTTTGCATCCCACACAAATGCCTTTCCTTTCTGAGTCAATCGAGTCAATGGAAGGGCTAGCTTAGAGAACCCTTCAATGAACCTCTGTAATAACCAAAACCAAACCCAAGAAACTCCCCGATCTCGATCGCGGACTTTGGGCTCTCCCAACTGTAACATTGCATCCACCTTGGTTTGGATCCACAAAGCAATACCATCACGAGAAATAATATGACCCAAGAAGCTCACCTCATGCAGCGGAACTCACACTTCGACAACTTGGCATACAACTTTCTCTCTTTCAAGACTTCTAGCACCAACCTCAAGTGCTCTGCATGCTCTTCCTCCGATTTGGAGTACACCAAAATATCATCAATGAAGACTACCACAAACCGATCCGGATGGCTATGGAAAATTCGGTTCATGTACTCCATAAATACCCACTGGTGCATTTGTGACACCAAGCGGCATTACAGAGTACTCATAATGCCCATACCTTGTCACGAATCTTTGTCTTACGGATGTCCTCATCCTTCACCTTAATCTGGTGATACCCGGACCTCAAGTCAATCTTTGCTAAACACTTTAGCACCCACCGGTGATCCATTAGATCATCTATCCTCGGGAGAGGATACTTATTCTTGATAGTCACTTTATTCAATTGTGCGTAGTCCACGCCGCAGGCGCATACTCCCATCCTTCTTCTTCACCAACAAAGCTGGAGCTCCCTACCACGGCGATACACTAGGCCTCACAAACTTCTTCTCAAGAAGCTCCTCTAATCGCTTCTTCAATTCACCAACTCGGAAAGTCGACATCCGGTGCGGCGCCATAGACACGGGCCTAGTACGAGGTGCACAAGCTCAATCCGAACTCCACTTCCCCTCTGCGGGGGCACACTAGGAATCTCATCCGGAAACACTTTGGGAACTCACACACCACCGTAACCCATCAACCACGGCTCTGTTCTCAGCAGACATAGACGCCATCAAAGCAAACAAACCGACCACCCTCTTTTTCATTTACCTGCGCGCAATTGCTCGTGAGACAAAGCAGCACTCTTCCTCTTCGAGGAAGGAGAAAACTAATAGACTTATCGAGCGGTTGATGTGCACGTGGTTATCTACTAACCAATCCATGCCCAGAATCACATCTAACCCACCCAAAGGCAAACAAATCAGATCAACCAGAAAATCTCTGCCGAAGACTGACAGAGGACACCTAGCACACATCAGAAGTAAGCACCGGGACCTTTAGTGGAGTGTCGATAACCATCCTCTCTCCATAGTAGACATTACTAAATTTAACTTTTCAAAGACAAAGCAGATGCAATAAAAGAGTGCGTAGCACCAGTGTCAACAATAGCAACTAAAGGAGTATCGAGAGATGAAACATGTACCTCGGATATCATTAGGTCCCTACGAACACACCGCCAATGCAAACACCCTCCCAGTAGATCTTTCCTTCTTAGGCTTGGGACACTTGAAGCTAATGTGACCAGCTTCCCCACAGTTGAAACATACAGGTTCCTTGCGATCACACCCAGATGCCATGTGACCACTCTTTCCACACCTAAAACATCTCTCGCACTTCCACCTTACAGTCAAAACTCTTGTGACTGGCTTGTCACATTTGAAACACACAATGTCGGATGGGCGTCTCCCACTTGGCTTCTTGCCCTCATGGTGTCTCCTACCCTCAGTGGACTGTTCCCACCATTGTACTGTTACCACCCGAATACCTTTGCTTCCTCTGTCGTGGACTTCTCATAAGGCTTACCTCCGTGATGAAATTTCCCCTCGGTCTCTCATGACCTAGGCGGGCATTGCTATCGACCTCATAGATCCTACAATGACCAACCGGATCGTGAACACTCGATCTTCTTACGATACCCTACACCGCTTGATATCACTCTCAAACCATTCTCAAATTTGATGCACTTTGAGAATTCAATTTCACCTACGAGTAATGTGGATAGAACTTAGCAAGGTCAAGCAAATCTAGCAAAGATACTCGTGGATCGACATACTACCTAAGCTTCACTCCAAGAACTCTATTTCTTTACGTCTCTCGACGTCCTCCGGAAAATACTTTCTTAGGAACTCCTCTCCGAATACTGGCCAGGTGACCTCTCATGGGCAGCCCCCTAGTCTCTCACTGGTCTCCAACCACGGTCATCGCCTCTTCAGATAGGGTATGAGTTCCATACCTTACTGCATTCATCATTCTGACCCAATTACCGGAAGATCCTCTCGATCTCCTTCAACCAGCCTGCACCCTCCGGATTGTACCTCCTCCCTTGAAGGTGGGAGAGGTTCTCTCTCCAAAGGTAGCCAAATCAAGCTGCGGGCCTCCGCATTCTGCTGGGTACCCACGATCCAAGGCGCTATGGCTTGCAAAGCCTCAAGAAAAGCGAAGATCGATCCTTCGGCCATATCAACCTAACAACTGCAAAGATAAACAACCGGTCCAGAATTACTTTAAGACACCTAGTTGTCATACACACTATACAGATCGACACACTTGGCCGGACAGGCCCGAACTTTTGCTCTGATACCACTTTTGTAACACCCCATTTCTACCCGGTAATTTAAATCAAAAATCAGAGTGTACAAAAATCTTTTCTGAATCATTTTCTAGTTTAGTGTGTTATAAAATAGTGCCTTTGGTGACTATGGGATTACTCGAGTAATCGATACTACTTGCAACAGCATTGGCCACCTTTGCAAGGCTCTCGATGATGCCTCTTGTAAATACACCCGCAAAGAAAATCTAGCCTTAGTGGCGAACCACGGTTTAGCCATAGTCATTCAAAGACACTAATAGTATAACAAAATTTAATAATCAATCGAAATGGAGCGTCACGACTCTTTATCATAAACCAAAAACCAAATACGTAACACCAGCAGATAACTCATAGAAATATAGTTTCACATAATGCAGCGGAAAACAAATCATTATCTCAACGGCATAATCCAGCAATATCAAAACAATACATAAAGGCTCAACAAGGAGCAAAACAGGCAACAATCGTCTAAACCCCAGGCCCCAGGTGCTACGTATCGGAAGCAGGCGACTCGGGAGTAGTGAAGGTGGAAAGCCCTCACTCCTGACTACCTGTGGTAAATAACAACAGAAAGGGTGAGTCTCGAACTACATAATAAAGGTGATAATAAGCAGTATACAAGCATAGTGTACAGCACTCAAACACACTAATCATTAATCAATAATATTCATGCACTAATGAGAATGTATGCAATGTCATCATGCATGTGGTACCATTGGCCCACCGGCCGCCCTCAGGCTTCACAATCATCATACAAGGCCCCCCGGCCGCCCGCAGGCTTCATAATCACTTTATAAGGCCCCCCGGCCGCCCTCAGGCTTCACCAATCATATTATAAACACTACGACCGCAGCCAATGTATGCATGAGACTCCATGTACATCACAACATCATTTCAACCAATTCAACACACCCAATTACTCTTACCTCGGTATCAATCTCATTTTATAGCCTTCCTGGCTTGGCCCACCGGCCCATGCCCCCCATGGCATGCTCAATCACCTCATTATAAACCCTTAACACCATTATGTCCCACCGGACTATCCTCCTCTAGGGTACTCAGCCTTACTCAGGAACCTAAACCACCATTTAGGACCTTTTCTTCACTTAGGGACCATTTTGACACACCAAAGTAAATAAATTAAGAACTTAGGAATTCAACAAAGACAAGGTTTTGGAAAAATCCCCACTGAGGCGCACGCCTTTTGCGAAGAGAAGAGAGGCGCGCAAGAAGCGCGCGGATAGGTCGCTCTAACTCTCAAAGTTTCGTCCTCTGTGAGAGATGTGCGCACGAGGTTACTGCAGGACGCAGCGCAAGATGGCGTGATCTTGATCAAGCCTTGGCTTTCTTGCGCGTAAGTTTTGCGGCGACGCGCAAGATGGCGCGCAAAGACACCATTTTCGCACACAGCAAAGACACGGTTGGCGCCCCGCGTTGACCAGCTCACCCAAAGACCTTCAAACCAAAAACCACCCGAGCCAAAATGTTTAAAAATGAATTTGGGGAGTAAACTCAAAATTTGTACGATGAAATATGCCTAGAAAAGTAAGTTTCACTCCCCGGGCTCCAAAACACACCTAAAACGAGCCCTACGGGACATTTTCAAAAATACACACGAAATCGAAAACCACTCGAGCCAAAATGTTTAAAATTGAAAGTTGGCGGTGAATACAAAAGTTGGTACGAGAAAATATGTTTAGAAATACAAGTTTCACTCACCAGGGCTCCAAAATACCCACATTACGGCGCCAGACAAGAACTCACTCACCCGGACATCAAGCACTGGTGACACGAGCGCCATTCACGGGCACCACGGGGCAGCATTTGGCGCCCACATCGGCACACCACCCACACCCAACACACAAAGCGATTGCGCGGGCGCCATTTTCCCAAAGAACTTGGCGCTGGCGAGTACACACACCGCAGAACACCTTCCCGCACATGAGCAAAGGCATTGGCGCCATTTTCCCAAAGAATGTGGCGCTCGGGCGATAGCATATCTCTGCACAAACTCCAAATTTCACCAGTGAAGCATTATACTGTGGCGCTGAGAATCCTAGCATCTTGGCGCCCAAACACTAAAACCCCAATTTTTCCAAAATCTTCCAAACCAATTCACCTAATAATCCTTCCAACACTCCTAATTGCATAATCACACAACCAATTGCATATTCAAATCATCAATTAACATCAAAATCACCAATTCATACATTACAAAACCCTAACTCACACATAAATCAATTTTCACCAACAATTTCATCAAATTCAAGAATCAATCAACATGCAATCATCAATTACCATCAAACAGCCCCTATGACACATATAATACCCATTATCTCCTCTATTATAGAGTGAGACTCCCCTTACCTCAAATTCACCGTAGAGAAGCACCGGAATCGAGTCACGAACAAAACCACCGCAACAATCCAAGCTTCAAGCCACGAAATTGCTCTTCTCTCCTCCTCTTCTCCTAGGGTTTTGCGCAGTGGCTCTCTCTTTTCTCTCCTCTCCTTACTTAACTTTCTTTCTTTCTTTCACAAATGAAAGAAAATTCCACTTTGGGTATATGTATATTGGGCCAAGTGCACCTTGGGCCCTTTTTACACCCCAGCCCATTTCTTCCACCACCACTCTTCAATTAAAATATTTTACTAAATTATAAACACCATATTATAATTTAATATAATTAAAATTAGTGCAACACCTAAACAATTTAATCAATTTCTTAATTAAATTATTTGGGGTGTTACACCTAAGGAGCTTAAGCTATCGGGCTTGGCTTCTTGGGCCATTCTTCACCACTCCGGAGTTACCAATATCACCCCTTCAATTAAATTACACCCACCACTCCTTATTATATAAACACTCCCCTTCAAATACATTCACCACCTAATTATTGGTCCACACCACTCCCTAGATCTAACTAGATACCATATTATTGTTTCTAATATTTCTCCGCAAGCTAATTCCCTCTAATTAGTTAAATAATTAACCGATTATTTTTGGGGCGTTACAAAATCCAGAAAAGTGTACCTTTGGGGTGAGGGCCGGCAGATTTTTGGGCTTCCACCTAACTGAAAGAGGGATAGAAGCAAACCCTGAGAAGTGTAGGGCGGTCGCCGACATGAGGCCGCCAAAGACCAAAAAAAGAAATTCAACAAATTGAGCGGGATGGTAGCAGCTCTATCCAGATTCATACCAAAAGCGGCCTGCAAGTCGCTTCCACTGTTCAAACTCCTGAAGAAAGACGTAGACTTTGAGTGGACCGACCAATGCCAGCGAGCACTGGAGGAATTGAAAGAAGCATTGACTAACCCGCCAATTATGACCAAGCCGCTGCCGGGCGAAACACTGTATTTATACTTGGCGATAGCAGAAGAAGTTTTGAGTGCTGTGTTAGTCAGAGAAAGCGACCTAAAGCAGAATCCGGTCTACTTCATTAGTAAGGTACTGCAAGGACCCGAGCTGAGATATCAGAAAATAGAAAAATTTGCCCTTGCACTTCAAGTGGCCGCTCGAAGACTGAGGCCCTATTTTGTGGCCCACCAGGTCGTGGTAAGGACCGATCAGCCCATCAGGCAAGTCCTTCATCGGCCATACCTGGCGGGACGTATGATAAAGTGGGCGGTGGAGCTCAGTGAATTTGGCATTAAATTTGAATCAAGATCGGCCGCAAAGGCGCAGGTGTTGGCCGACTTTATAGCGGAAATGACTCCGACTCCAGAAGATCAAGCCACAACGACCTGGATCCTACATGTAGATGGGTCGTCCAACAGCAAAGGAAGTGGAGCAGGCCTAATACTAGAAAATTCTGAAGGCCTGGCTGTGGAGGTGTCTTTGACTTTCGCTTTCCATACATCAAACAATCAGGCCGAGTATGAGGCGTGCATAGCTGGCCTGCAGCTCGCCAGGGACTTCAATGTCGACCGGGTTGAACTTCGATCAGACTCCTTACTTGTTGTCTCGCAGATCAAAGAGTTATACGATGCCAAGGACGACGTGCTAAAGAGTTATTTAGCCAAAGTAAGAGAGCTTCTCAAGAACTTCGACCGAGCAGAAGTGGTACATGTGCCTCAGACCGAAAACGTTCGAGCAGATATTCTATCAAAACTCGCAAGCACTAAGACTCCTGGAAATCACAGAAGTTTGATTCAGGAGACCCTAAGTCGACCAAGCGTATCCACCAAACCGAGCCAGGCATTGGCCGTTCTTTGTGTCACCACAGATTCAGACTGGATCACCCCCATCCTACGGTATATCGTCGAAGGAGAAGAGCCGAGCGACCCAAAGCAGGCGAAATTGGTCAGGCTCAGGGCGACCAACTACTCAGTGATAGAAGGGAAGTTATACCGAAGAGGATTCTCTTCTCCATTGTTAAGATGTCTTACGTCGGTCGAAGCCGACCATGTGTTGAGGGATATTCATGAAGGTGTTTGCGGAAGTCACCAAGGTGCACGTTCCGTAGCTAAGAAAGCCCTCAGGGCCGGCTATTACTGGCCGACCATGGACGAGGATGCTAAGAAGCTTGTTCAGAAGTGCAAAAAATGTCAAGTACATGCTGATGTCCACATTGCACCCTCCTCAGAGTTACAAAGTCTTGTCTCACCTTGGCCGTTCGCCTGGTGGGGCATGGATCTGCTAGGCCCGTTTCCACCTGCTCCAGGCCAGTTCAAGTTCTTGATCGTGGCGGTAGATTATTTCACAAAGTGGATCGAGGCCGAGCCTCTTGCAACCATCACATCGGCAAAAGTAAGCAAGTTCTTCGGTCGGTGTGTGTTGGCCCGTTTTGGGATCCCCCAACAATTAATAACTGACAACGGCACCGGTTCGCGCAGACAAAGGTTCGAGAGAAATGTTGGCGACTTAGGGGTGAAACAAATGCGTTTCACCTCGGTCGAACACCCTCGCACAAACGGCCAAGGTAGGCGGCCAACGAGTTATCTGCGTGGGTTGAAGCAAAGACTCGATGAAGCGAAAAGGGAATCGGGTCGAAGAGTGCGATCCGTTCTATGGGCTTATAGGACAACCCCTCATTCAACGACCGGGGAGTCCCCCTTCAGACTGGTATATGGGACTGATGCTGTGATACCCATAGAAATGGGCGAACTAAATTGGAGAACTTTGAATCCCCCTACAGTGGTTGACAACGACCGAGCTATACGAGAAGAGTTGGAACTGGTTGAAGAGCTGCGCACCCAAGCATCACTCAGAGAACAATTGATCAAGCAGAAGGTCGCAGCAAGATACAACGCTCGAGTTCAGAAGAGAGATTTCTCGGTCGGCCAGCTCGTCCTGAGACGCGCAGATGTGGGAAACAAGAATGCTCGACAGGGAAAGCTGGCACCAAATTGGGAAGGTCCATATAGGGTCATCAAC
Organism: Oxytropis ochrocephala; assembly: GCA_020916435.1. NCBI lineage: Eukaryota > Viridiplantae > Streptophyta > Magnoliopsida > Fabales > Fabaceae > Oxytropis > Oxytropis ochrocephala. The sequence continues at coordinate 37,197,323 of CM037093.1, read as the reverse complement.
AAGACCGGCAAGGGGGCATACGAGCTGGAAACCATGGATGGGGCGACTATCCCCAGAACATGGAATGCAGAGAAACTCAGAAAATATTATGTTTGAATATAATGAACGATTTGAATGTAATGAACGACCGATCGATTAATGAAAAGCAGGCAGGCGCTCTTTTTCCCACTGGGTTTTTTACTGAGGCCTGACCTTTAGAAATATGATGTGTTCTTTACTTTCCCGCGAGAATGTATGCCCGGTCGCTCAAGACTGCCCATGGCAAAGGAGCGATCGAAGATTTATCAAACTAAAACAGATCGTCGAAACGATCTACCTCGAGTGCCATCGAAATGGCCCAAGGGTTGAAATAACCCGTAAGCATCAGGTCGTCGAAACGATTTGTAGCGTGTGCCACCGAGCTGGCACAAACAACGGTCACCGAGTTGACTCCAACGAGCGCCATCGAAACGACCTACCTCGAGAGATCATCGAAATGATCCCAACAGGTGCCATCGAAATGGCCCAACCATCAACGATCGCTTCGAAATAGCACAAAACGGTCGCCGAGCGGCCTATGAGTTCGAAAACTTAGACAAATAAACGTACAGAATGGATACACGCAGCAATGTGAATTCAAATGGACAAAATTAAAGATAAGTAAAAATGTCACTACAAAACAGAAACGCCCAGTCGAAACCGAGCGCTCCAATATCCCACTGCACGAATGCAGCTTTCAAATTGTTAGGCCCGAAGGCAAGTCAAAGTATTACAAAAATTCATCCGCTCGCAGGCGGGCTTCAAAAGAGGATCGAGCTGGGACGAACGACATTGCCACAGTCGTCGAGCTCGCGGCCGCACGATCTTCTTGTTTCGACATAGTGCTCGGGCTTGATCACTTTTTCATCAAAGTTGATGCTCAAATCTGCGTTCAGCACCCGCACCTGACCTAGGGCATTGAAGAACTGCTCGATCGCAGCATTCCGGGCGTGCTCGGCTATCGTCCGAATTTGGGCGTTCAGCTCGGCTTTCTCGGCTCCCCACTCGGCCTTCTCCTTCTCCAGGACTTCTAGGTCGGTTTTCAGATTCGCAACTTGCCCGGCGAGCTCTTTGTTCCTCTTGGAAAGCTTGGCCCGATCGTCCTCGGCCCGCTACAGAGCATCTTTCTTGGACTTGACCAGTTTGTCATACCTTTGTTGCGCCTCCGTCAAGGCTTTGTCCTTCTCAGCCCGAGCCCCTGCAAACAGAGATAGTCATGATCGGTTAGTCAGCCGAAAGTGATCAAAAGGACAACGGGCTAGAAAAATAAAATACCTTCAGCTTCGTCCGCCAGGTCTTGAATAATCTTGTCCATACAGAGGGAGGCACAGACCGCCATGGGCTTCTTCTTGAACCGCTCAAACTCAACCTGCCCTAGACTGTCGAGCGAGAGAATAGGAATATCATCCTTGGCAAGGTCCAAGTCCCGACTATCGATCTTAGGCCGCTTGGCAGAACGGTCATTGGCAGGAGGGGGCGAACGAGCAACCGTTTTCTTCCCTTGAGATTTCGGAGTTTGAGGCACCTTTGACGGGCCCTCCAAGTCAACAACCTTACGTGGGGGCGGCCTGGAGGCGCTACCCTTCATGGGATTCAGAACGGCATCGATCACTGCCCACGATTTGCCGGCCATTCTCTCTGCAAAACAACGAATTAAGAGTTAGAAGAGAATATTGACAACAGAATATAAAGGCGAAAATTCAGGAGCAAACCGATCTCGGCCTCCAGAGCCCGGCCCGTGAGCAAGACGAAGGGACGACAAGGTATGTCGCCCTTAGGGTCTGGAAGCATCATGCTCGCCAAAGTCTTAATCATCTGCAAAGATTCCAAGTCGGCCTCGCCCAAATCTTTGACGGAATAGATGTAATCGCCCGGCCTCCTGAAGAAGTGAGCTTCATTCCACATGATTGGAAAATAAGGGGGACCGAGCAGTCCATCAGGTTGAATTTCAGATATGGCCTTGCCGGCCTCCTTGGTCGGGACGATCCAGAAGTAGTGGCCTCTCCAGGCCGCGCCCAGCGACTCTTGATAAGCTTTGAAATATCGGTGCTGAGTCTTGAAAGAGACCTGCTCCCTCTTCTCTTTGTTCGCTTTCTCCCTGAGCCAGCTTAGCTAAAAGAGGGCAAAGAATAACATGATCGACACCGGCCGACCAAGTTTGGTTAACAGGACTTCAAAAGTCTTTAAGAATGCCCAAACATTGGGATGGAGTTGAGAGGGGGCGACCCCGATATGACGCAGAACGTCACGTTGGAACTCGGTGAAAGGTGGGATGATTTTCATCCTCTCGAGCACGATCCGATACATCGTGAACTTAAGATTGCTGGAATAAGTGGCAACGTCTTCTCCATCTTTCATTCCTCTCACCCTCCAGCCCGGTGATTCATTGAGGCAGCACTCAAGGTC